>LR738710.1:570516339-570632380 GCA_902687465.1 Secale cereale
GGGGGGGATGAACCCCAGGAAGGCAACGGAAGCCGGATCCTTTTCAAAAATACCAGGGCCAGCATCGCCCCTCAATCCGGCTCACGCTCGGCCGGGTCGCTCGACCCGGCCAAATCCCTCAACCCGGTCAAACTCTCCAACCCGGCCGGATCCCTTGACTCGGCCCCAACGGCCATCTCAAGAGAGCCGGACCCGACACGTCAGGACTTCCCCAATGACCAGGTCAAGAGAGCCAGACCCGGCACGTCAGGACTTCCCCAACAAGCCAGCTCAGCCCGTGGCGTGTTCCCCAATCCGGCCACGGGTCAGCTCCCGTCCCATCCCAGCCATACGATGGGACAAGTCCCCGTCTACCGATGACCGAGGTAGCAGTGCCCCGCCCATGACTCTGGTCAGCCGAGGCATGGCAATAGTGCAATCATCATCACCAATGATGCTAACAGACGGCAACCTAACAGAATGCCACTGTACCTGATTCAACCCGACCACTCCCTGACGATCGACAAGACGGCCCACTGTGCCCCCGTACCCGGCGGGTCCGTGCCCGGAGAACCCGGCGAGCCCTGTACCTAGCGGGTCCCAGCGCCGGCTTCCCGGACAATGACAACCCGGCCCCACGGCCTTGTAACATTACCATTGCACCCCTGGGGGGTTGACCTATAAAACCCCCCAGGAGCCCTCATGCATACGGGCACGAGAACAAGGGCGGACAAGAACAGATCAGTAGACACACATCACAAGGAGAAGCAGCCTAAGCCTTGGCTCGTCTTCCTCCTCCCTCCATACAGCTCTAGGAGCAACCCTGTACTAATACGCATCAACTACACTCGGCAGTACTAGGGGTGTTATCTCTCCGGAGAGCCCCGAACCTGGGTATGTCTTGCATCCCACGCTCGCTCATGCCAACCTCGCCTCTGGAGCCCACCAGTGCCCTCGAGCCTCCTCCTATCTTTAGCCATTCGTTGGCATCTGCCGTGCGCCCACCACGACAGTTGGCACCCACCATGGGGCAGCTCGAGGTCCTGGCCGGGACCAGGCTTCAGACGAGGCTCCCCTCCGACTCCGACGAGACCGTCGCGCTAGCGGATGACGTCTTTGATGCCCTCGCCGCCTCCTTCGCCGCATTGCGCATGTCCTATGTGCCTTCGTCCGACGAGTATCCCAGTGAGGTACTTGACTTTTCCGACTCCGCCATCACCCTCGGCGGCAGCGTTCCCGATGGGGCGATGGACCTATGCGTGGAAGTTTCGTCACCGACACTGGTGCCTCCTCCTCGACAAGCGCGGTGAGGAAGGCCGCCGATGCTAAGGCCGCGGCGGATCGGGCTGGCTCTCCCAACCCACTGCATGCCATGATGCAGAACCTCCACGTTCCCATCGGCGCCGACATCGACGCATCCAACATCGTTGAGGCCCAAACTCGCCTCGACGAGGACCGCCAGCGCCTGCTGGACCTCACCCAGATGCTCGCAGACACACAACATCACCTCGACTCCGCTCAGCTGGAGCGCAACGCCGCCTACGGATTTACGCCTGTCGTGCCCGAGCCAAGCCGGGTCGCCGACGTGCGGGCCCGAGGTAGCGCGATCGGACGCGCCCTCGGCGCCCTCCCTCCCATCTACGAGACCCTGTGAATAACATGCGCGCTGCTCAGGTGGCCGCGGTCGGCCTGGAGCAGCTCATAGGCGAATGATACGTCCAAAACGTATCTATAATTTTTGCTTGCTCCATGCTTCTTTTGTGTGATATTGCTATGATATTGATGCACTTCCATACACTTTTGATCATATTTGGACTAACCTATTAACTCAGTGCACCACAGTGCCAGTTCCTGTTTTCTGCTGTTTTTTCTATTTCAGGTTTCCCCCATATTAAAAGTGCTCCAAAAATTCCAGGAAAAATATAGGAAAAATCAGCGTACAGGAAGCTTCGCGAAGAACCAAAGATGGGCCAGAGGGGAGCCAGGAGAGGCCCAGGCGGCCACCTGGCGCGGCCCCACCCCTAGCCGCGCCAGGGGGGCGCCTGGGGCCCCTGCTCCGCCTCTGGCTGCCCCCCTTCGCATATATATCCCTCTCATCCCGAAACCCTCGAGGACAGAACCCTTTTTCGCGATCTCGCCTCTGTTCCGCCGCCGCAGCACTTCCAAGATCGGGAGCATCAGGAGAACTCTTCCCGGCACCCTGCCGGAGGGGAGAACCACCCCCGGGAGCTTCTCCACCACCATGGACGCTTCCCGGATGAGTTGTGAGTAGTCCACCTTGGACCATGGGTCCATGATCAGTAGCTATGTGATGTTCTCCTCCCCTCTTTGCTCTTCATGGTTTAGACCTCGTGAGCTGCCCTACATGATCGAGGCACATATGTAATCTTTCTGCTGTTGCTTTGCTGAGTTTGCTGGGATCTGATGGATTATGAGACTATGTTCAGATTGTGTTTGAGTAATATATTTGATTCACCTCTTTTATATCTTTGTTCCTGAGTAATTCTTGCATGTTCTTCGTTGCTGTTTATTGCTTTGGCCAAGTAGTAGGTAGTAACTCCAAGAGGGAGCGTTATGCTTGATTGTGGGTTCATGCCCCCTGATGACTAGCTTGAGTGACAGAAACATGAGTCTAGGGGATGTGTTGTTGCCACAAGGGAGAAAACAACGGTGCTTGTACTTGCGGGTGCAAGGATTGTTTACTTTACGCAAAGTTCTTTTAATGCAGTTGTCTGTTGCTTTGAGTTTACACTTTGGGTGGGATTCGCAACTTAATACCAGCGAGATGTTCTGGATAGATATCTCAAGGTGGATGATTAGTAGTAGATGTAGATGGATTTCGGTCTACTTGCCTTGGCGTACCGCCCATGCTTTTGAGCCTCTACCTTTCTTTGCAGCATAGTTAGCATTGGTTTGCGCACATAATCCTGTCAATTGCCCAGCTGTAATTTGTTTACCTCGCTTTGCTGTTTTATCGTCTTTTGGGAGAGAGACATCACTAGTGAACATCATGGGACCCCGGTCCATATTACCACCGCTGATCACACCTTCTATTTACTTCCTGTTTTTATTTCCTAGTTGCAGTCATAGCTATCATTATTATCTCTTGTGTTTGATCCTTTGTAAACAACAAGGCCGGAGGGATTGACAACCTCTCTGTACTCGTTGGGAGCAACGTTATCTGTATCTGTGTGCAGGTCCTGTCAACCGCTAAGTTTCTGGCGCCGTTGACACCTACTTGTCGACCCTCGGAGTCTCACGAGATTTGATCCTTGGTATCTTTGCCAAGGGAAATTTGCCGCTACGCTACATCTCAACCTTCCACTTGGGGTAACCAACGAGGGGCGAGAAGCCATCAGCAAAGAGCTGCAGGATCGCCTCAAGAGGGTGAACGACCTCCTCGCTGTGGCCAACGTGCAGCAGGACCGCCTCAACCAGCTCGCCAAGCCGGCCGGATCCAACTCCGCCCGTGTTGTCGGGCCCGGCGACAACCAACAGACAGCATCTTCACCACCCGGTGAGGTGCACTCCGGCCGCACCCAGATCCGACGCAACCCCGCCCCCGCGACCGCCGGCGTCTTGGGCAACGAGTCGCCCTCGGAAGTCCAACACTGGCTCAACCCTCTTCACTAGCCCGTCTGACAACCGACTGCGGTCAACCCGGCCCCCCCGCGGCGCGGTCACCGACCCGGCTAGCCCCGCACGCTATCGACAACACCGACGCTCGCCACCGCCTTGACCTGCTCACCCTCTCCCAGGAACTGGAGGAGACCAGTCCGGTCGGGCCGGCGTGCTTCGGCCCGCGCATCCGGAGCGAGACCTTTGCTAAAGGGTTCACGCTTCCCCGCGACACCCCCAAGTACAACGGCACCGTGAAGCCGGAGAACTAGGTCACCGACTACACCACCGCCATTGGCATCGCCGGCGGCAACCACCGCCTCGTCGTCCGCTACGCACCACTCATGCTCCAGGGATCAGCCCGCACGTGGTTGAACATTCTGTCGGTGGGCAGCATCAACACGTGGGTCGATTTCAAGAAAGCCTTCGTGTGCAACTTCACCAGAACCTACCGGCGACCCGGTCGTCCCAGCCAACTCGCCATGTGTGTGCAGGGACCGGCGGAAACCGGCTGGGAGTACCTCGCGTGCTGGACCGAACTCCGTAACAGCTGCGAGGGCGTCCACGAGGTCCAGGCAATCCAGTACTTTGTCAATGGATGCCGGGATGGAAACCTTCTCAAGCACAAGCTTTTACGCTCCGAGTCGACCACCATGGCCGCACTCATAGGGACGGCGGACAAGTACGGCAACGTCGACTCCTTCATGAAGATCCAGGTGGAGCTGGATGAAGCCGGCAAAGCAAAGCCGGTTCCCCCTCCAAAGCCGGCCAGCGAAGGAAGCCGGCCAAGCAAAGCCGGTTCGCCCTCCGAAGCCGGCCGGCGAAGGAAGCCGGCAGCATCAGCACAACCAGCAGCAGCACAAGCGCAAGGCCGAGCAACAGGCCCAGCGCCATGACAACCGGCTCGTCGCGACCACTGAGAAGGCGCCCGCGATTGAGCCAGCCACCAAACGCCGGCAGACCGACAAGACGGCGTGGCAACCCGCCATGAGCCTCGAGGAGATACTCGATGCTCCCTGCAAGCACCACAGCGGCGCAATGTCGTCCACGCACACGCTCCGGAAGTGCGCCATCACCAAGCGCTTCATGAGGGGCGACGTCCCGCCTCCTCCGGACTCGGCTCCAGGAGCGGGGCGGCCGCCTCCGCCTCCACCGCCGCCTTTGGCTGGTGGCGCGATGCGCAACGACGCCTACCTATCCCAGAACACGCCCAACGTCGTCTTCACCAGCCTTAGCGACGACAAGCGCAGCGAACGCCTCCTTCGGTAGGAGGTGAACATCGTCATCTCGGCCAAGCCAGAATACATGCACTGGTCGGAGCGCCTGGTCACCTAGACACGGGAGGATCACCCGGCCATCATGCCGAACCAGGGTGGTTACGCCCTCGTCCTCAACCCCACCATCGTCGTGCCTTGACGCACGTGCAAGTTCTCCCGGGTCCTCATCGATGGCGGCAGTAGCATCACCATCCTCTACCGGGACACCATGACCAAGCTCAGCCTCGAAGCCAAAGACTTGGAGCCAAATCCCTCGACCCGGTCAAACTCTCCAACCCGGCCGGATCCCTCGACTCGGCCCCAACGACCAGCTCAAGAGAGCCGGGCCGGCACGTCAGGACTTCCCCAACGACCAGCTCAAGAGAGCCGGACCCGGCACGTCAGGACTTCCCCAACAACCAGCTCAAGAGAGCCGGACCCGGTACATCGGGACTTCCCCAACAAGCCAGCTTAGCCCATGGTGTGTTCCCCAGTCCGGCCACGGGTCAGCTCCCATCCCATCCCACCCATACGATGGGACGAGTCTCCATCTACCGATAATCGAGGCAACAGTGCCCTGCCCATGCCTCTGGTCAGCCGAGGCGTGGCAACAGTGCAATCATCATCACCAATGATGCCAGCAGACGACGACCTGACGAAACGCCATTGTACCCGACTCAACCCGGCCACTCCCTGACGATCGACAAGACGGCCCACTGTGCCCCCGTACCCGATGAGTCCTGTGCCCGGAGAACCCGGCGAGCCCTATACTCGGCGGGTCCTAGCGCCGGCTTCCCGGACAATGACAACCCGGCCCCTCAGCCTTGTAACATTACCATTGTACCCCTGGGGGGTTGACCTATAAAACCCACCAGGAGCCCTCATGCATACGGGCACGAGAACAAGGGCGGACAAGAACATATCGGTAGACACAGATCACAAGGAGAAGCAGCCTAAGCCTTGGCATGTCTTCCTCCTCCCTCCATACAACTCAAGGAGCAACCCTGTACTGATACGCATCAACTACACTCGGCGGGACTAGGGGTCTTATCTCTCCCGAGAGCCCCGAACTTGGGTATGTCTTGCATCCCGCGCTCGCTCATGCCAACCTCGCCTCTGGATCCCACGAGTGCCCTCAAGCCCCCTCCTATCTTTAGCCATCCTTTCGCATCTGCCGTGCACCCACCATGACAAACCCCGAACTGGTATATGACCGGCATATTTGGCTTGATAGCCGCCGTCCTGTGCTGGAGCATGGTCCCTGGATCCGTAGATGGATATGGTCCTGCCAGCCTTTTTGTTCAAGTCCTCACGTAGATCGTGTTCCGACCCTAAGCCGCAACCTCCTTTCCTTTACGGGGAGGGGGTGCGGGCTTGTGTACGCCGTTGCTAGCCACTCTATCCCGTCCACGAGGTGGTCGGTCCGGCTTATCGGCGGTGTTTTTCTTTCGCGGTATAGGCGCAGTAGCTTCGTCGTCGAATTCGAGCAGCAGTTTACGCTTAGGATAGCCCTTTGTTTGGTGATTGCAGCCATATTTTTGCTCCGCATCTAGCACTTTGTTCCATCTATCATTGAGCGTATCTTCTACGGCTCGAAGCCGCCGCTACTGCTTTTTCAAGCTGCTTGCGGTGGCAATAAGTCTCCGATGGAAGCGCTGTTGTTCTAAGGGTTCTTCTGGGACGATGTATTCGTCGTCGCCCAGGCTAACATCCTCTTTGGAGATAGGTTGATAATTGCTGTCTGCGGCATCGCTGTCATCAGACAGCGGTCTCGGACTATGTTCGTCGCCCTCTCGCTCGACCTGCTCCATCCCTGGATCTGCGGGGTCTTCGGCTTGCTCTGGACTATCACCGTCGTTAGTGATAGTGTTGCTATCTTTCCCTTTACGGGGTTTAGTTCAGCGCTTCGGACGCTGACGCTTGGGAGGTTCATCGACAGGCTTATCCTTTGTGGGATCATTATCGTCGTCGCCCTCCTTCTCCTTAGGTGTATCCCCTATATACACGTCGTATGAGGATGTAGCCATCCATCGCCCGGTTACGGGCGGGTTTTGGTCTAGATCTGCTTCGGCTTCGAGGTCCATCCCTTCGAAGTCTTTGGAAGTGTAGTCAAGTAGATCGGTTAGATCCTCGACCGTGGCTACCAAGTGGGTGGTGGATGGAAGGCGAAATACTCCATCAGCCTCCAGTTCAAACCGGATATAATTCGGCTGTGTGTCCTCGGCTAAGGAGAGGGGTTTTAATGAGTTTAGCACATCGCCTAAAGGTGAGTGCCGGAAGATATCTGTGGAGCTGAATTTGACGATAGATGCCTTATCAAGCTCGAAGGACACAGATGCACATGGTTCGGAACCTGTAGCCGAAGACGAGTCCAAAGTTCCGGTAACACAGATCCCGCTCAGGGTTGGGTCTGTGTGCGGCTCCAGCGCTGCTGAGTTTGTGGCTTCCGTGGCGGGGTGAGCTTCACGTCCTCGGGTGGCGCGATCTGCTCCAGATCTAGGGCCAGAGCGGTTATAGGTGATATCCCCTGGAGGTGGTCCGATGATAGATTTAGGTCATGTTATCGTGGTGGCAGGGAGAGATTGCCATGGGCTCGAATCCGTCAAAGATCAAGTCTCCGTGGATATCAGCAACGTAGTTCAAGCTTCCAAACATGACCTGATGGCCAGGGGCGTAGCTCTCAACCTGCTCGAGGTGGCCTTCTGTGTTGGCACGGAGCGTGAAGCCGCCAAACACAAAAAGCTGGCCAGGAGGAAAAGTCCCCTCGGCGGTAGTGACGTCGTTGTTAACGAAGCAATCCACAGTCCTTCGGTCGGCGACATGGTGGAACTCTCAATGAAAGCACCAATGTCGGTGTCAAAACCGATGGATCTCGGGTAGGGGGTCCCGAACTATGCGTCTGAGGATCGATGGTAACAGGAGACTGGGGACACGATGTTTACCCAGGTTCAAGCCCTCTCGATCGAGGTAATACCCTACTTCCTGCTAGATTGATCTTGATGAATATGATTACAAGAGTTGATCTACCTCGAGATCGTAATGGCTAAACCCTAAAAGTCTAGCCTATGATTCTGTTGTTGTTCAGCCTCTACGGACTAAACCCTCAAGTTTATATATGCACCGGAGGGCCCTAGGGTTTGTACATAACCAACTTGCAGAGGAAGGAAATATTACACCCGAACCTAAAACCTGCCATTATACGCATACAGGAGTCCTATCCGGATACAAGAGACGATCTTCAGCAATGATCTTCACGGCCCACCAGTCCGGCCCACCATGAGTTATCCGACCACATGAGGACCCCTGAATCCAGGACTGCCTTAGCAGCAGAATCGGATAAGTATTTTCTTTCCCCCCGCTACGTACTTCCGTATCAAGCTTGAATGCATGAAACTTCGCTCGATCCCATGCCATCGTGCTCCCTCCTTCCTATGCCCAAAACCTTTTTCTTGGGCTGGAATTTGGTTGTAGTTGTGATGGAAGAAGGACGGGCGAAAGGCCATCCTGCTTTGCCCCTAGCTCCGCCAAGAGCGTGGGCGTAGCCAGGGTATGAAGCGGGAAGACGGCAAGGCCTGTTGCCGGTGACATTGTTTACTTGAAAAATCACGAGGACTCGTTCCTTGGTGTGAGCCTCACTCACGCACAAAAGAACCCGGCAAACACCCTTTTCTTCATTAATACGTTGATTAACAAGTACAATTCATACGGAATATGAGCGTGAGTAAGGGGCTACAAAGTTTAAATCCGACAAGTGCCCCCGGGCTAAAGATCTAGAAAAAGATAAGATGCCCGTAATCCCTTTCTTGTCCCTCTCAGGAAGCGTATCAAGATAGCAGGAGGACAACAAGAGTGCCCAGGCGAGGTGCCCACGGTAGAAGACAACAAGAGAACATCTCGGCGGCCATCTAAAAGAGGGATGGTGATGGCGGTGCCGGGAGAGAAGCCGAAAGATGAGGCAACGGGCCGGCAATATGACACGAAGGCGTCGGTGTCGTCGTACTCCGACATTATGGCCCACCACCCGCCTTCTTCGTCTTCTTCGGCCTTCCAGCGCCAGCCGCCAGAAGCGACAGCCCCGAGAAGTTCATGGAGCTGGCTCGAGGGGGCCGCCGCCAAGAACTACCCCTCGGCAAATTGCTCTACCGGGGGGAAGGCCAGGTGCACATGGTGGTGCTGCCGATGTCGCCTGGTGACGGGGGGTCCGACGCCTAGTCTGACCCACCCCCGTCATCCTCCCCACCGGTCTCCTCCTCGTCGCAATCGCTCGAGGAGGAGCTTTCGTCGTCGGTCGAGCTCTCCTCGCAGCACCCTAACCAAATTCCGGTGCGCCCAAAGACGTTGACAGAGAGCAGGTCGGCCTCCACCAATTTGAAGCGGAGGACGGGCCCCTTCGTCAAGCAGTGGGCGCGTGCAAAGGTTTTCCAACCACGACGAAGAAGCATTACATGAAGGACGGGGAACTTCATGTTCGCCCACATATCACCATTGCAACATCCTTTCATGTGAAGCCTCAACCTCGATGGCTGGTCAACCTCCAGCACCCTCGTGAACGGCTCAGGAAGACGAAGGCGGCTACGCGACGGTTCACACAGCTGCAAGATAAACTCCAGCACCATGTCTCCGACATGGCTCCTTGGCAAAGCGGGAGGAGACGGCGGCGCAGCACGTGCCCCACTCCCACGTCCCCTTCTGCCTCGACCACCTTGCCCATCACGACCCTGTCCAGCACCTCCGCCTTGGGCGCTCGGCTCTTCCCCTTGGGCGCTTGGCTCTTCCTTGACCGCCACGGCTCTTTGGCGAGAGGAAGATCTAGTAGCCTCCGCAGAGGGTCGGCCGCGACCGCTCCCTCTCGACATGGTGGTGGATGGAGAACGGAGAAGAACAGAAGATGCAAGGAGATGCCCCTCCCTTCTCCTCTCAATCCTCCTTTTATAGCCAAGTAAGAAGGACTGGGGTATGGCTCTATACCTTCTCTGAAGGGCCCTTTCGAGTCTAGCTCATTAAAGCCATTGGCAACGAGCGAGGTCATCAACCGCCCTTCCCGCGCCAATCAAAGGCGCATGGGTATCTGCCATGGCGCACCTCCCCATATCCCGTGCATCCGCCACCTACCCCACACCATGCATGCAGCGTACGTGGCGAAAAGGGTGGGCATAGGGGGAAGCGTGAGACAACGATTACCATTCTCGTGAAATGAAGCGTGAGACGACAAATGAGAATATTACAGTAGTCGTCCCCTGCCACGCGTGCCCGTCCACTGTTTGGGCCTGACCCAATGGCGCTTCGCACTCGTGTATGGCCCAGTCCCGGGGGCTCCTATCAGTGTACTAAAGTTTGGGCCCTTTAGCACCCCATACTTGTGCACGGGCAGTCGTAGCCACGCCCGTGGCAAGGCCTGACGGGGGCGATCGAGGACAGATGCAAGGTGAGGAGGAGCGACCAAGCCAGAGAGCAGAAGACGAGCTGGACCCCCGGCAAGATCCTTGCCGGGACGGCTCGCGAGACCCCTGCAAGATCCTTGCCGGGACAACTTGCCGAGCACCAACAAAAGCACCACTCTCGGGGTTGAGAGCTCTGACACCATCGACAACGTTAAGGCCATGACCCAGGGGTATGCGCGTAGTGGCGTGCAGATCTTTGTGAAGGCCAGAAGATGAGGTACCTTGCAAGATCCTTGCCGGAGGCGTCTATGAGCCCCCGGCAAGATCCTTGCTGGGGATGCCGGCAAGATCGCGGCAAGGCTCTGCCACCCCGTCACCACTCCAGCACAGTAGCCGGCCTGCCAGCCTAGCAGGCGCCTGCGTGGTGGCATGCAGATCTTCACGAAGATCCTGCCACCTCTCCAGCACAATAGCTGGCTAGCCAACTTGGCGATGCATGCCTCGTCGGCATGGACGCGTGTCAAGACGAAGCAGGGCGGCGATGGGCGGGACGAGTTCTACTCCCGTCCCCGATAAAGTTAGAGGGCACATAAGAAACGCATTGAATGCGTTTGTCCTAAGACGCCGATAATAAACACAGACACTGTAGCCACTTTACACCTCATGTATGCCACTGTGGCAGCCCCTTGGACATATAAAAGGAGGCCCAAGGCGTACTGGAGGGGGGTTCGATCTTTTGAACCTCTCGGTCCAGCTTGCATGTATAGCAGCGAGCTGGAGCTCAAGAACACATAATATACACTCAAGCAGGACTAGGGTTTTACGCTTCTCAGCAGCCCGGACCTGGGTAAAAATCTGTCATGTTAATCGTTAGATCCACTCTTTGCTCTACCCCTCTTCCCTGACAAACTGTAGAAGGGATCCACGTGACCCGTAGGTGTCGTTCTGCACCGGCAACATCTAGCATGAAAAATATTAGCCACCCCTCACTGCTTCATGAGCGGTACGAGCACACAAAAGAGAAATTTATTTTAAAATTAGAGTTTGCACATATAAATTTGCTTAGAACGACATGAAAATACCGCATATAGGTAGGTATGGTGGACTCGTGTGTCACAACTTGGGTTTTAAGATTTGGATGCACAAGTAGTATTCCTACTTAGTACAAGGTGGAGGCTAGCAAGAGATTGAGAAGCGACCAACCAAGGAACGAAAATCATCATAAGAGAACATTAAACATAACTAACACCGAATAATGAACACAAGTAGGATGTAATTTCATTGCATAACTATTGACTTTCATGCTTGCATAGGGAATCACAAACCTGAACATCAATATTCTTACTAAAACATAATTATTCATTAATATGGTTCAGATTTCCTACCCGCACACAAGGTGTTTTCTGAAATGCTTGTGAAAAACTAGCTTACTAGTTGGTCTCTTTCGTGGCCCCTCTACGCTCACAATAGTGGTGCTATCATTAGTGACCATCTGCATGATCCATCAACACCAACGATCATCGAGCCCCCTCCACTCAAGGACTTGGCGAAGAAAGAATCAGTCTAAGCGATCGTAAGCATTTTGGAAATTCAGCTTGAAGACACAAACCCTTCTAGCACTGAACCTTAACCTCATGAAGAATTTCATGATGCGCCAAGATCTTCATAAGTCAGGCCTCGAAGGCATACGACTTAGGCCAGTACTCAGTGGTGAGACCAAATTCGTCCGGTGTCATGTTGAGCGTCTGAATCAATGTACCCATGGTTGATTCTCAAACTTGCTAGATACCAACGCTGGTGGGAAAACATTTTTGCCTATTGCATTTTTTCCAAAACGGAGGCAAAAGCTTTGCCTTATATCATTGAAAGAAAGGGTTTCGAACATAGTTACGAGAACCATTACTCCTCCACAAATGATCGAAACAAAAATGATTACTCTCGCGGCATGATCGAGCTCAATTTTTTTGCCCCCGCAAGTACCCAATTTCTTGCTTCACTTTTTATCGAGGTGACCACCCCATTGGGCTTGGCGGGCTTGCCCTGGAAAAATCTTGTGTTCCTCTCTCTCTCTAAATCTCCCAGACAACCAACAACAACAGTGAGGCCGTCTCCTTACGCCTATGGCTGAACCGTCCTCTCCCACCATTCGTCGACGGTTACCGAACCGGGCCAAGCATTGATCTCCAGCTGGTGCATACCAAGCCAAAGTTTAATTCGACGCCACACCCTGCGGGAGAACCTACACTTGAATAGCAGGTGTGCCGCAGTCTCAGGCTCTCTTTTACAAAGTTGGCAAACGCCACAGTTTGGCCACCATCTCTTCTATAGCCTATATGTTGTTCACACTCCGTTCTTGATTACCAGTCAGGCAAAAAAAATTGCATTTAGGAGGTGCCCAGTTATCCCACACTAGTAATCTCATGCTAGTGGCGATGACACCAGCAAAGAGAGCCGTGTAGGTAGATGAGGCCGAGTAGATTGCCGCGGCTGTGAATTCCCAAGCAATGTCATCGGGGGCTCCCTCTGTGAGGTGAACCTGTTGAATTTTGCCCCATAGGACATGAAACTGCTGAAGGTGAGAAACATTGAGGCCATTGGAGATGTTGATTCTTTGTACCCACGTGTGGTTGTGCATGGCGTCGTGAACAGTGGCCCCTTTCCGGGCGGAAATCTGAACTATGACAGGCGCGATATCATTAGGCTTCTCCCCTTGAGCCATGGGGAATGCCAAAAAGGCGCCTTCTTTCCGTCCCCTAGCGTGGGAAAAAAATTCTGTGCATACCGGTTGCAAACTCCATCTCGTGCATACCCTCTTCCAGATGCTTCCACGTGTCCCACCTCCAGATCTGACGATATCTGCTCCTCCGCCCCGTTCGTGGCTTCTCTCGGCTCGAAAACAAAAGCTCGGCTCCAAACTAGATGCTATCCCGGCTCCTCGACGAGATGAGGCTAGCGGAGGTGGAGGCCCACGCAGCCGAGTCGGCTCAGGGCATCCCTTTCCTTTCTCTCCCAGTCGCCGGCTCCAAGGTACGCCGCCGGAGTCCCCTACCCCGCCGCCTCGTGCGCCACGCGATGGAGGACAGGACGCACCGCTCGCCCCCTCCTTCTCCGCCTCAGGCGGGGGCCTCTCCCTCCACCACGGGCACCTACTGCATCTCGCCCAAAACTGGTAATCCCCCTCCCTAAGCACCCCAATTGACAACAAATCTTATAAAAAGTGGTCTTATTTAAGTATATGTGTTGTTCCAAGGTTGGTACGGTTGTTCGATAGTGAATTGTGGTTTACAAACTGCCGATTCCATTGGTGGTTCTGTACATAACATGGGCTGATGTCGTTTGGTGCGATGTCCTGATTCATTATGGCACTTAACACTGAAATTTGTCCTTCAATTGCGTATCCGGTGGTGACTCCTGCTGCGCTTGCATTGTCACTGAAATTAGCAATTCAGAGTGTATAAGACAGCCATAGATAGCAGTAATTTTCTTCTTTAGCAGAGCCTTAATTAGATAGCAGTTGATTCAGGAAATCTCGCATAGTGATTCACCAATGCAGGCCACCAAGTTACAACACTGAATCTGGACCACGCTTCCACAACGCCATTCATTGTCCAATGAAAGTTTTTTCTTATATAAAAGGCAACTTTAAAGTTTACTCGGATTTTGAATGAAACAAATAGACAACAATCTGAATGATTCAGTTATCTTGTATGAGATGTGCTCCGTATTCATTTGTTGGGCAGTGAACACAAGCTCTGGTTCTGTAACTCGACTGCATGATAGAATAAACAGAGGAAGCATAACGAGAAAAGTTCAATGCCTCGTGTCTGGTTATTGTATTTGTTTATTTGAACCTTTCATGCTTATAGTATACATAATTCCAATGATT
Organism: Secale cereale; assembly: GCA_902687465.1. Taxonomy (NCBI): domain Eukaryota; kingdom Viridiplantae; phylum Streptophyta; class Magnoliopsida; order Poales; family Poaceae; genus Secale; species Secale cereale. The sequence continues at coordinate 570,530,460 of LR738710.1, forward strand.
TTTCTCTATGTCTCAAGTACATGACCAAACTCACATTTTGTGCATGTCCTTTACTATCTTGGAGCAGCTTCATGTATAAAAGTTTGTGGAAGACTTCTAGGAGAAATTGTCAAATCCACGCCCGTGATGGACGAGGGAACAAAGAGAGAACAGGACACCACTTACTAGTGCAGCAGCCACGCTCCGCTGGACAAAGACCCTCAAGTACACCACTACAACAAAACAGTCACCGAGCAAACCTTTGGAGAAGACTCCATGCTTCCAAATGGAGTAGATTTGGCCTAGGAATATCAAATTTTGTAAATTTGGAGCTGGACAACTATTGTATCGGTGTAGAGCTGATTGCTCTCATTGACAATGTACAATAACTTGTGTACAATGCACCTTTTCATTTGAAATACATATGGATGATTGAAATCTTCAACTTGAAACTTGATGGATGTGTTTCCGATCTAATTTCTCTGATTTGCTATACACTGTGGCAAAGATATTATTTTTTGTTTGCCTTGTCATTAAGTGGACTAAACTTCAGTTGAAGTCGGACAACAAAATATGTCAACAAATTCAGACATTTAATTCTTCTTTTTTTGTAGCTTCAAAAGCACAAGAACATAATTCGTGAAATTCCACTGGAGCAAGGATTTTTTTTTCATCCTAACTCTGTAAATATTTTTGTCTCGAAGAAACCTCATTAAGATGGCTAACCAAAAAACTCAATTTCGACTATGAATGTGACATCCTTTTAGGATCGCCAATTTTGATAATAACTATATTTTAAATTAGCAGTCCAGAAGTTCAGAAACCTTTACAGTTGTTCTAACTATAGCTTGTAATTGATGATTAGTATAGGGAAATTTATATAGCTCACCAAAACCTCTACAACAGGCACGCTACTCAATTTGATCAAGATGTAACACCCTTACATTCGGTCACACGATCAATGTAATTTTACAGAAATCCATTTGGATGACTGTTGCACCTCTTTTCCTATCATGGCGGCATGTAGTCAGGTTTATGTGATTCAGGCCAGCGGCAGAGCCACCATGGTCGTCCTTGTAAGAGACAATGTCAGATTCAGACATGGCCACTCCCGTCCTTCTTGGCGATCCTACCTGTGTCAGAACAATCCGCGGCGGCCATGGATGTCCTTCCAACCCTTTGTGTCCATGGGAAGGAATGGATGGCGTTTGGGCGTGCGACGGACATGGCTGTAGTTTCGCTCGGTGCAGCGAACGCTCGACCAGGAACGTGACCACCAATCACATCACGGACGGGGAGAATGCCCCTGTCGCTCGGCCATGATAAAACTTGATTGGATCACCGTTGGACATGGAAGCAGCAGCTAGCAATTACAGACGTTTATCTGATCAGAAGCAATCGCAGATGCGTAATTGACGGGAGCCGGGATTGTACCACGATGAGCCGTGATCGCATGTTTGGAGCCGAGCGTTCATTTCCAATCCGAGCCGAGAGAAGCCACGACGGAGCGGAGGAGCAGATATCGTTAGATGAGGAGGTGGGCCACGTGGGAGCATCTGGGAGAGGGTATGCACGAGATGGAGTTTGCAACCGGTATGCACATAATTTTTTTCCATGTGATGGTGGTGGCTGCGTAGAAAAAAAATCTTGCCCATCTCCTCACAAGGGTTGCCGAGCCCAATCCACATCCTAAGGAGGTCCTTCCACTTGTACCACATCCGACGCAGCCTCAAGGCCATCGAGAACTTGCGCAAATCCAGCACACCCAATCCGTCGAGGATTTTTGGCTTACACGCCTCAGCCCAGTTAACCTTGCATTGCCCTCCCGAGACCTTATCTGACCCGGTCCACAGGAAGGCCTTCTCTAACTTATTAACCTCCTCCAGAGTGCCGACAGGGACGACCAACGGGGTGATATGATGTGTGGTTTGCCATGGACGTGACGAGGGCAACCTGACCCATGGACGTGATCAGCCTGTCTTGCCAAGGGACAAGCCTCCCTGCCGCCTCGTCAACCAAGTGTTAGAAATCGATTTTCTTGAGTCTATGCACCGACAATGGTAGCCCTTGAGATATCGCATGGGGAAGGTTATCAGCATCGTGAGGAAGCACTTCTAGAGGTTGGTGACCAGACCAGTGAGCTCAGTGAAGTCAGTAAGGATGGCCGTGAGGTGTTTAATGTCACTCCTGGAAGACGCCACAAACACCGCCGCGTCGTCCGCATACAGGGAGGTCCAAATACAAGGCCCACTGTATTGCATAGGCCCTTTTATTGATTGGGTCTGTCTATCTCACATCTAGATGTGAGATATTATCTCACATTTAACTCCCTCACCCTTAAAATCATGGGAGACTTTAAAAAAAAAAATTAAGAATGAGTGTAATAGATGTAAGATAATATCTCACATCTAGATGTGAAATAGCAAACCTGTTATTGATTATTTGCATCCATAAGGACAACACACACATGTATGATGCATAGTCTACAGTTTGCGATCGAGAACAACACTCGAGATGTATATATGTCCGTCGATCGATCGTCTACATGAGGAGCCCCCTGGCGATGCGGCCGTCAGCGCCCTGGGGGAAGAACCCGCCGGCCTGGGCGGGGTTTCCCGTGCCGTAGACGATGCCGAGGATCTCCTCGGGCGTGCGATCGTAAGCGAGCGAGAAGCGGTCGCCGGCGATGATGTTCCCCACGGTCTGCCCCTCGGGCCCCTCACCGGGCGCCACCACTAGCCCCTCGTCCTTCACTCCCCTCCTCCCCAGCTCGTTCCGCAGCTCGGAGATGTGCGAGGTCACCTCCGCCACACCAACACCATAGCTCGCCACCCGCGAAAGTCCGCGCTCGTACAACAGGGCCCGGATCACCGCGTCTTGTGCCGATTCCACGCCCAGCAGTCCCGCCACCAGCTGCGTGCAATCAATCAATCACAGAAGTAGTACGATAAGTTAATTATCACTTACTACATGTAATTAACTGGAATATCAGTACGCATGCACGCATTTTGTGTGTGTGATCGATACGGCTATGGGCAAGTGGTGGTAGGGTGATCACGCGTGCGGTGTAGCGTAGGCACGCACGTACCCTTCTGGCCTGGGGAGTGAGGAGCTTGGGGTTGGCGCCGACGTAGCCGGTCAGGCCGACGTACGGGATGATGTAGGAGGCGATGAGGAAGTTGAGGCTGTTCTCGTAGGGGTTGAAGGGCGGGTCCAGCGTCGTGTTCATCGCCTGCTGCACGATCTTGCCGATGTTGGTCGCGCTGATGTCCAGCTGCGGCCGCGGGAATCCCCTCACGTTCTGCTTGATCGCCCTGCACGTACACACGCACGCACTGTCCATAAACGACATGCTACTTCTCTGCCACTAATAGTTCTTGATCAGGAGAGATTTCGAGTGGCCAAATTGTGAGGTTAATTGCGGCGTACGTACCTGAGGTGGCCAACTTCTTGGTAGCAGAACTGCGTGGCGACGTCTCGGACGAAGGGGGTGAGGGCGGCGGTCTGGCCACCGATGGGAGGCGGGCCGCCGCCGGTGAGGTTGACGTCGATGCCATCGAGGCCGTAGCCCAGCGCCGACCAGCAGAAGAACTCCGCCTCCAGGTACTCGAGGTTCAGCGGGAACTCCAGCAGGTCCACGTCCGATTGTGGCAGCAGCGTGCCGCCGCCGCCGAAGAACCCGCGGTACCGTGCCCACTCGTTGTCCATGTCCTGCGCCCGGCAGACCACGCCGCAGAGAGCAACCGCCAACAAGGCGACCACCACGACGAAGGTGGCCGGCGCAGCCATGACAATACTACTTGCAGCTCGTAGTATGATCCGGCCGGAGTTGGGAGTTGGGACTAGTCTGCACACGGCAAGGCCAAGGATGGCAGGATCACTGATCTGCAGGTTTGGGGGCCTTGACTTGTGCGTGTTCTCGTCCTCGCGATCGGCGGATGTAATATAGGCGGCGCGGCACATGCGGAAGGGGTGCAACGTGGAGCATGACGTGGACGGAAACGGGAAGAGGAGTGGGGGTGGCGCGCCAAGGGTGTGGCGTCCGGGGGAGCTACGTGTGGCGTTGTTTAAACGGCCGGTCGCTGTTTCCTTTGTCTTGGAGGAAATTTGAGTGGGTCGACCATTACTCCATTGTGTGACGTTTTCTGTGCAGTTGTCTTGCGAGTTTTGTAGTTTTGGACCTTACCCTGGGCTCCTGAAGTAGTGCACACTATTTTTGCGCAAATTAGACAAGTTCCCATACGCGAAATGGGACATGCGATGTGCGCTCAGAAAGAAAGGTAGGAAGGGCGAAGAAACATGTGCCACATATGCTTGCAAGGCATTATAGGACAGTGCTTGCAAGGAAAATATTAACATGATGTACGGAAAATGCATTGGAGCTCTCGGGTGCCACACACATCCATATATGAATATAGCATTACAAAAAATATCAGATTTTAATATATTTTTCTTCAAATTTAAGGATATCAAACCTGGATGCCTGTTGTACACCTGTATTCAGTTTCATGGCGAATGGGAGCCCGTGGTATCCGTGGCCAAGTCCGACATACGATCTATCCAAAAAACTTCCCTACACATCGGATTATTTTAACTTTTTTACCGAGATTACTAGGGGTATCCATTCCCACGAAACTGAACACGGATGTCCAACGGGCACCCAGGTTTGATATGCCAATTTTTCTGATTTTTTAATTTCTTGATATAATTTATAATGCTATATTTATATAGACCCGAGTACCACAAATCCTCATCATATGACCTTTTTTAAGTTAGCAACGTGTGTAACTATTGAAACATGAGTTTGTCCCTTAGGGCATCTCCAGTGCCGGCCCTCAAACCGCCAACATACGTCCGGACCGTGGAAGCCATCCAACGCAGGCATCTATCGGTCCGCCGAGCGTTCCGGACGTGTTTTCTCCAGCAAATTGGAGATAAAGTTTGGGGGGGGGGTGATTGGGGTAGTCCGGATTGCGGTCATGTAGGACTACGACACCCTTGGCCCAGCCAATCCTCCCTCCCGGCCTCATTTTCTTCCACTCCGTCCCTTCTCCCCCTTGCTTTGCATCCGCATCATCTACCTCCGCCGCAGCCGTTGTACCTCTTCGTCCGCCATAGAGGCATTGCCAGACGTCCGCAATCAACACCGACACGCCCGCTCGCCTTTACGACAACGTTGTCCACCCTGGAGCCGTTCGTACCCAGGTACACTCCACCCCCTATTGACAACATCCATGGCAGACACCACACCCGACAGGTGTTCGGTCAAATGTCATCGTGCTTATTTTCAAACGCTACGTCGTTTTCTAGAGTACGAAGGATGGCGAGCTACTCGACCATGGAGGATGAATTGTTGTGTGATGCGTGGTTGGCCGTATCCACAGATTTCATAGGCAGGATAAGAGGGGGACCTTCGGCCATATGCGACGACGGCGATGCAATGACATTTATCCCTCTTGAAGGTGTTGTTGTGGAAGAAATCAATTTAGTCATAAGTGTTAATTTCATACCATGTATTGGCTCGGTCGTGGTTACTTTTATTATTTACTCTGCTTAATAAATAATAAAATGGTTTTGTGCATCGCAATGATGCGGAGGATGGAGGTTTTAACCTGCTATTTGAAAAAAAAATCCAATGCAATGATATTGAGTTTCAATGCCAAATTTAGTGTTTGGATGTTCTGTATTTTGCACTTGGAATTCAAGGGGAGCCGCTACTGCTGATTCCTGTTTGGAGGGTAATAATATTGAATTTCGAATGGGCATTGTAGAGCTTTTCTCGTTGGTGTGCCCATTTATATGGTCCTGGACATAGGTTCCACCAACCCCCTTGGCTCCATGGCCTCGACCTCCACCCCGCTGGTGCCACCATGGTGTTGGGAGTTGCTCGCCACCAACATGGACCACCACATTGTGGCTGACTAGGCCTTCCCCTGGTGCCACAATTCAATAGTTCGGAGCCAGAGACATCATCTCCTCCTTCACATCCCCTCAATAGCTCCCCCCAACCTGCAAAACTCAGAGTTAATGTCCTCCATTGCTAGAACCGCTCACTATTAGAACTCATGAGTTGACGAATCTATTGGGGAACGTAGTATTTCAAAATTTTCCTACGATCACGCAAGATCTATTTAGGAGAAGCGTAGCAACGAGCGGGAAGAGTGTGTCCACGTACCCTCGTAAACCGAAAGCGGAAGCGTTTAGTAACACGGTTGATGTAGTCGAATGTCTTCGCGGTCCAACCAATCCAAGCAGCGAACGTACGGCACCTCCGCGTTCAGCACACGTTCAGCACGATGACGTCCCACGGACTCGTGATCCAGTTGAGGTTGCGGGAGAGTTCCGTCAGCATGATGGTGTGGTGACGATGATGAAGTTACCGGCGCAGGGCTTCGCCTAAGCACTATGACGATATGACCGAGGTGTGTAACTGTGGAGGGAGGCACCGCACACTGCAAAGAAATCAACTTATGTGTCTTTGAGGTGCTCTCTCCCCACGTATATAAAGGAGGGAGGGAGGAGGAGGCCGGCCAAGGGAGTAGGCGTGCCAAGTGGGGGGCAATCCTACTCCAAGTAGGATTGGCCCCCATTTCCTATTCCTACTAGGAGAAGGGAGGGAAAGAGGAGAGGAGAAGGAAAGAGGGGGCCGACCCCCTAGCACTAAACCAATTCGGTTTGGGGCTAGGGGGGCGCGTCCCACACCTTCCTTGCTGTCCTCTTCCTCCACTAGGGCCCAATAAGGCCCATAGACTCCCGGGGGGTCCCAGTAACCTCCCGGTACTCCGAAAAATACCAGATACACTTCGGAACCATTCCGGTGTCCGAATATAACCTACCAATATATCAATCTTTATGTCTCGACCATTTTGATACTCTTTGTCATGTCTGTGATCACACTCTGGACTCCGAACTAACTTCGGTACATCAAAACACATAAACTCATAATACCGATCGTCATCAAACGTTAAGCGTGCGGACCCTACGGGTTTGAGAACTATGTAGACATGACCGAGACTCATCTCCGGTCAATAACCAATAGCGGAACCTAGATGCTCATGTTGGTTCCTACATATTCTACGAAGATCTTTATCGGTCAAACCGCATAACAATATACGTTGTTCCGTTTGCCATCGGTATGTTACTTGCCCGAGATTCGATCGTCGGTATCATCATACCTAGTTCCATCTCGTGATCGGCAAGTCTCTTTACTCGTTCCGTAATACATCATCTCGTGATTAACTCATTAGTCGTTTGCTTGCAAGGCTTATTACGATGTGTATTACCGAGAGGGCCCAGCGATACCTTTCCAACACTCGGAGTGACAAATCATATTCTTGATCTATGCCAACACTACAAACACCTTCGGATACACATGTAGAGCATATTTATAATCACCCAGTTACGTTCTGACGTTTGATAGCACACAAGGTGTTCCTCCGGTATTCAGGAGTTGCATAATCTCATAGACATAGGAACATGTATAAGTCATGAAGAAAGCAATAGCAGTAAAACTAAACGATCATAGTGCTAAGGTAACGGATCGGTCTTGTTCATCACATCATTCTCCTAATGATGTGATCCCGTTGATCAAATGACCACTCATGTTTATGGTTAGGAAACATAATCATCTTTGATTAACGAGCTAGCCTAGTAGAGGCATACTAGGGATACTCTGTTTTATCTATGTATTCACACATGTATTAAGTTTCCGGTTAATAAAATTCTAGCATGAATAAAAGACATTTATCATGATATATATATATATATATATATATATATATATATATATATATATAAGGAAATATAAATAACAACTTTATTATTGCCTCTAGGGCATATTTCTGCCAGTCTCCCACTTGCACCAGAGTCAATAATCTAGATTACATAGTAATGATTCTAACACCCCTGGAGTCTTGGTGTTAATCATGTTTTGCTCGTGGAAGAGGCTTAGTCAACGGGTCTGCAACATTCAGATCCGTATGTATCTTGCAAATTTCTATGTCTCCCTCCATGACTTGATCGCGGATGGAATTGAAGAGTCTCTTGATGTGCTTGGTTCCTTTGTGAAACCTGGATTCCTTCGCCAAGGCTATTGCTCCAGTGTTGTCACAAAAGATTTTTATTGGACCCGATGCACTTGGTATTACACCTAGATCGGATATGAACACCCTTCATCCAGACTCCTTCATTTGCTGCTTCCGAAGTAGATATATACTCCGCTTCGCACGTAGATCCCGCCACGATGCTCTGCTTGGAACTGCACCAACTGACAGCTCCACCGTTCAATAAAAATACATATCCGGTTTGTGACTTAGAGTCATCCGGATCAATGTCAAAACTTGAATCAACGTAACCATTTACGACGAGCTCTTTGTCACCTCCATAAACAAGAAACATATCTTTTGTCCTTTTCAGGTACTTCAGGATGTTCTTGACCACCGTCCAGTGATCCACTCCTGGATTACTTTGATACCTCCCTGCTAAACTTATAGCAAGGCACACATCAGGTCTGGTACAGAACATTGCATACATGATAGATCCTATGGCTGAGGCATAGGGAATGACTTTCATTTTCTCTCTATCTTCTGCAGTGGTCGGGCATTGAATCTTACTCAACTTCACACCTTGTAACACAGGCTAGAACCCTTTCTTTGATTGATCCATTTTGAACTTCTTCAAAACTTTATCAAGGTATGTGCTTTGTGAAAGTCCAATTAAGTGTCTTGATCTATCTCTATAGTTCTTGAGGCCCAATATATAAGCAGCTTCACCGAGGTCTTTCATTGAAAAATTCTTATTCAGGTATCCTTTTATGTCATCCAGAAATTCTATATCATTTCCAATCAACAATATGTCATCCACATATAATATCAGAAATGATATAGAGCTCCCACTCATTTTCTTGTAAATACGGGCTTCTCCAAAAGTCTATATAAAACCATATGCTTTGATTACCTCATCAAAGCTTATATTCCAACTCCGAGATGCTTGCACCCGTCCATAGATGGATCGCTGGAGTTTGCACACTTTGTTGCACCTTTAGGATCGACAAAACCTTCTGGTTGCATCATATACAACTCCTCTTTGAGGTATCCATTAAGGAATGCCGTTTTGACATCCATTTGCCAGATTTCATAATCATAAAATGCGATAATTGCTAACATGATTCGGAGCATCGCTACGGGTGAGAAAGTCTCATCGTAGTCAACTACTTGAACTTGTCGAAAACCTTTCGCAACAAGTCGAGCTTTGTAGATAGTAACATTACCATCGGCGTCAGTCTTCCTCTTAAAGATCCATTTACTTTCAATGGCTTGCCGATCATCGGACAAGTCAACCAAAGTCCACACTTTGTTCTCATACATGGATCCCATCTCGGATTTCATGGCCTCAAGCCATTTTTGCGGAATCTGGCCTCATCGTCGCTTCCTCGTAGTTCGTAGGTTCAGCAAGGTGTAGTAACATGACTTCCAGAACCAGGTTACCATACCACTCTGTCGGGGAACGTAGTATTTTAAAATTTTCCTACGATCACGCAAGATCTATCTACCAGATGCATAGCAACGAGAGGGAAGAGTGTGTCTACGTACCCTCGTAGACCGGAAACGGAAGCGTCAAGTGACGCGGTTGATGTAGTCGAACTCCTTCGCGATCCAACCGATCAAGAACCGAACGTACGACACTTCCGCGTTCGGCACACGTTCAACTTGATGACGTCCCACGAGCTCTTGATCCAGCTGAGCTTCACGGGAGAGTTTCGTCGGCACAACGGCGTGGTGACGGATATGATGTATCTATCGGCGCAGGGCTTCGCCTAAGCACTGCAACGGTATGACCCAGGTGTGTTTCTGTGGAGGGGGGCACCGCACACGGCTAGAACAATTCAACTTGCGTGTCTTTGGGTGCCCCCTGCCCCCGTATATAAAGGAGCAAGGGGGGAGGCCGGCCGGCCCTCCTATGGTGCGGCTAGGGAGCAATCCTACTAGGAATAGGATTGCAATCCTATTCCTAGTAGGAGTCCACCAATGAAGGAAAGGGGGGAAGGAAAGAGAGGGAGAGGGAGAGGGAAAGAGGGGCCGCGCCCCCCTCCCCTAGTCCTATTCGGACTCCTCCTAGGGAGGGGGCGCGCCACCTCCTGGCTGCTGCCCTCTCTCTCCCCTATGGCCCACCAGGGCCCATCATTCCCCCGGGGGGTTCCAGTAACCCCCCCGACACTCCGGTAAATTCCGAAACTTTCCAGAACACTTCCGGTGTCCGAATATAGTGGTCCAATATATCAATCTTTATGTCTCGGACATTTCGAGACTCCTCGTCATGTCCGTGATCTAATCCGGGACTCCGAACTGCCTTCGGTACATCAAAACTCATAAACTCATAATACCGATCGTCATCAAACGTTAAGCGTGCGGACCCTATGGGTTCGAGAACTATGTAGACATGACCGAGACTCATCTCCGGTCAATAACCAATAGCGGAACCTGGATGCTCATATTGGCTCCTACATATTCTACGAAGATCTTTATCGGTCAAACCGCATAACAACATACGTTGTTCCTTTTGTCATCGATATGTTACTTGCCCGAGATTCGATCGTCGGTATCTCTATACCTAGTTCAATCTCGTTATCGGCAAGTCTCTTTACTCGTTCCATAATACATCATCTCGTGACTAACTCATTAGTCATTTGCTTGCAAGGCTTATTATGATGTGCATTACCGAGAGGGCCCAGAGATACCTCTCCGACACTCGGAGTGACAAATCCTAGTCTTGATCTATGCCAACACCACGAATACTTTCGGAGACACCTGTAGAGCATCTTTATGATCACCCAGTTACGTTGTGACATTTGATAGCACACAAGGTGTTCCTTGATACGTCCAAAACGTATCTATAATTTCTGGTTGCTCCATGCCTCTTTTGTGTGATATTGCTATGATATTTATGGACTTCCATACAGTTTTGATCATATTTGGACTAACCTATTAACTCAGTGCACCCCAGTGCCAGTTTCTGTTTTCTGCTGTTTTTGTATTTCAGGTTTTCCCATTACTTAAATTGCCAGAAAAATTCTAGGAAAAATATATAAAAAATCAGCGCTCCAGAAGATTCCACGCGCTAGAAGTGGGGCCAGAGGGGAGCCAGGGGCAGCCCAGGCGGCCTGCCCACGCGGCCCCCCTCCTGGCCGCGCCGGGGGGGCGCCTGGGCCCCCCTCTCCGCCTCTGGTGCCCCCCTTTTGGCATATATTTAGCACGCATCCCGAAACCCTCGAGGACGGAACCCTTTTTCGTGATCTCATCTCTGTTCCGCCGCCGCCGCGCTTCCAAGATCGGGAGCACCAGGAGAACTCTTCCCGGCACCCTGCCGGAGGGGAGAACCACCACTGGGAGCTTCTCCACCACCATGGACGCTTCCCGAATGAGTTGTGAGTAGTCCCTCTTGGACCATGGGTCCATGACCAGTAGCTATGTGATGTTCTCCTCCCCTCTTTGTTCTTCACCGATTAGAGCTCGTGAGCTGCCCTACATGATTGAGGCACATATGTAATCTTTATGCTGTTGCTATGCTGAGTTTGCTGGGATCCGATGGATTATGAGATTATGTTCAGATTGTGTGTGAGTAATAAATTGGATTCACCTCTTTTATATTTATGTTCTTGAGTAATTCTTGCATGTTCTCCGTTGCTGTTTATTGCTTTGGCCGAGTAGTAGGTAGTAACTCCAAGAGGGAACGTTATGCTTGATTGTGGGTTCATGCCCCTCGATGACTAGCTTGAGTGACAGAAACATGAGTCTAGGGGATGTGCTGTTGCCATAAGGGGGAAAACAACGGTGCTTGTACTTGCGGGTGCAAGGATTGTTTACTTTACGCAAAGTTCTTTTAATGCAGTTGTCTGTTGCTTTGAGTTTACATTTTGGGTGTGACTCGCAACTTAATACCAGCGAGATGTTCTGGATAGATATCTCAAGGTGGATGATTAGTAGTAGATGCAGATGGATTTCGGTCTACTTGCCTTGGCATACCGCCCATGCTTTTGAGCCTCTACCTTTCTTACAACATAGTTAGCATTGGTTTGCGCACATAATCCTGTCAATTGCCCAGCTGTAATTCGTTTACCTCGCTTAGCTGTTTTATCGTCTTTTGGGAGAGAGACATCACTAGTGAACATCATGGGACCCCGGTCCATATTACCATCACTGATCACACCCGTTATTTACTTCCTGTTCTTATTTACTAGTTGCAGTCATACCTGTCACTATTATCTCTTGCGTTTGATCCTTTGTAAACGACAAGGCCGGAGGGATTGACAACCTCTCTGTACTCGTTGGGAGCAAAGTTATTTGTATCTGTGTGCAGGTCCTGTCAAGCAAAAGTCTCTGGCGCTATTGACACCTTCTTGTCGACCCTCGGAGTCTCACGGGATTCGATCCTTGGTATCTTTGCCAAGGGAAAATTTGCCGCTACGCTACATCTCAACCTTCCACTTGGGGTAACCAACGAGGGGCGAGAAGCCATCAAGCAAAGTTTTCTGGCGCCGTTGCCGGGGACTCCACTCTTCAAGATAGGGGAGTTGCACGCTATCTTTTATCTTTGCTTTTTAGTCTTGTTAGTTTACCTTTCAGTTTTTGCTTTAGTTCCTTTTATCAAGAATCACAAAAATAGTTATCTTGCTTGTTGCTGCTATGGGTTCCACCGAGAACACCAACTTGTGTGACTTCACTAGTCATAACAACGATGACTTTATCTGCACGCCTATTACTACACCTGCCACTTCAGCACCTTCTTATGAAATTAAACCTGCTTTACTGAACCTAGTTATGAAAGATCAATTCTCCGGTGCTGGAGATGATGCTGCTTTACACTTAAATAATTTTGTTGAACTCTGTGATATGCAAAAGTACACCGAAATAGATGGTGATATTGTTAAGCTTAAGCTTTTTCCTTTCTCCTTGAGAGGAGGAGCTAAAATTTGGTTTCAATCCTTGCCTAGGAATAGCATAGATTCTTGGGACAAGTGCAAGGATGCCTTTATTGGGAAGTACTACCCCCTGCTAAAATTATCCAACTAAGGAGTAACATAATGAATTTTAAACAATTGGATAATGAACACGTTGCCCAAGCTTGGGAACGCATGAAATCTCTTGTCAAGAACTGCCCTACTCATGGTTTGACTACTTGGATGGTTATCCAAACTTTTTATGCATGCTTGAACTTTACCTTGCAAAACTTGTTAGATTCGGCCGCAGGAGGAACCTTTATGTCAACTACACTTGGTGCTGCCACGAAGCTTCTCGATGAGATGATGACCAATTATTCCCAATGGCACACCGAACGCGCTCCAACAGGTAGGAAGGTAAACTCTGTCGAGGAGATTTCCTCCCTAAATGAAAAAGTTGACTTGATCATGTCTCTACTTTCCAAGCAATCTTCTATTGATCCTCGTGATGTTCCTTTAAATTCTTTGATTGCTCAAGATCAAGTAGATGTGAACTTTATCTCTAGAAACAATTTCAATAACAATGCTTATAGGAGTAATTTTGGTAGCAACCCTAGACCGTTCCCTCTAATTCCTATGGGAACAGCAATGCTTATCCTAACACCAAGAACTCCACTTCTGAACTAGAGATTATGCTTAAAGACTTCATCACTACCCAAAAGGCCTTCAATAAGAGTGTAGAAGAAAAACTAAACAAACTTGATAATCTCTCTTCGAAGGTAGACAATTTAGCCCATGAGGTAGAATTGCTTAAAATTAGAACTTCCCCTCTTGAGGAGAGGAAGACCACTCCTATGAATGCTATTCAAGTGCAAATTAATGAAAACATTAGGATGTTGGCTAAACTTAAAGAGAGATGGGCTAGAGAAAAGGAGGAAGAAGATAGAATTAAGAGCCTTCCTACCCACCACACTATTGCTACTATCCAAGTTGTTGAGGATATCCAAACTCTTAGCACCCAATGCACTCCTGGTCCCATTGGACCTATTAATGGTGATGCTATGACCTCAACCGTAAAAGAAGAAACTCCTATGACCATAGAAGCTACCAAACAAGTGAGCCTAAAGGACACCACTACCACCTTACTTGATAGTAGTGACCTTGATTTTGATAATTGCACCCTTTCTGAAGTTATTGATTTTCTTCACAAGATGTCTAGAGATCCCCACACTAGCACGCTTAATCTTGCCTTCACGGAGCATATCACTAATGCTCTCATCAAAGATAGGGAGGAGAAGCTTAGGGTAGAAGCCTCCATACCTACAAAACTATAAGATGGTTGGGATCCTATGATTAAAATTAAGTTGAATAACTTCTCTTGCTATGCTTTATGTGATGTTGGAGCTAGTACCTCCGTTATGCCCAAAAGAATATATGATATGCTTAAATTGAAACCTTTTGATTCTTGTTCTTTTGGTGTTCGTCTTGTTGATTCTTCCATAAAGAAACCTTTGGGGAGGATCGACGATGTTCTTATCATTGCCAATGACAATTATGTTCCCGTTGATTTTACTATTATGGATATTGAATGTGAACCTTCTTGTCCAATTATTTTGGGACGTCCTTTTCTTCGCACCTTTGGTGCTATCATTGACATGAAAGAAGGGAATATAAAATTCCAATTCCCTCTCAAGAAAGGAATGGAACACTTCCCTAGAAAGAAGATTAAGTTACCTTTTCTAGTTCGTAATACGGGCTAGCTATTCTTTTACTGTTGATAAAACTTGATCCTCTCTTTTTGCATTATGCCTAGCTTAAAGGCATAAAAGAAAGCGCTTTTGGGAGGTAGCCCACAATGAATAATGTTTTATTTTGCTTTTGTTGTGTCTTGATGTTTGTTACTAAAGTAGCATCATCATTGTATCTTTTCTTGTCAGCTTTGTGCCAAGTTTAGCCTCTGATTGCAAGAAAGTTCAAAAGTTGTGACGTGCTGTCCAGGAAACAGATTCTGTCCTTGGACAGAAAAATTCGTATAAAATCACCAGATCATCTTTTTGGTCTGAATTTTTTCTACAGCGTGATCTATACAATTGGCTTTCGGGCGTCTGTTCTGAGTTTCTTGATTTGAGTTGCAGAAGTGCCCCGAAAAAATTATTTACTACCCGCTGGTCTGTTTTTCACAGATTCTGTCCTGTTTTGCCTTTTCTTCGTTTTGCAAACCATGAGCTTGCTTTTTCTTTGCAAAAACCTTTTGGCAATCTTGAGAAACAGTAACTCTTCAAGATTATCTTTATTTCCAGCAAGGAAAAATTATTTTATTATGGGTACTAACCTCGCTAATCAGATTATGATGAGTTATGTATGAAGGGAGTTTTCAAGTGTGCGAGGGAACATGATAAAAAGATTCAGGAGAGTCAAACGCTCAAGCTTGGGGATGCCCCCGTGCACCCTCAAGAAATATTCAAGAAGACTCAAGCGTCTAAGCTTGGGGATGCCCCCGTGCATCCCCTTCTCCATCAACAATTATCAGTTCGTCTTTCGTTCCACTATATTTTAATCACTTCATGCGTTGTGTGCTATGCTTGGAGCGTCTTGCTTTTAGTTTTCTTTTGTTTTGCTTGCTGTTCATAACGAGTTAGAACCCAGCTTTCTTTGTGTGGGAGAGAAACACGCTCCACTTCAACCTAGAACACAACATAGGATTTTCATGCTTATCTTTGCTGTGCGTGTTATTTGTCTTTTCATAGCTACTGTCATGTTTAGCTCTTAGTTTTCATGCTTTTCTTTTTAAAGAGCTTTTGTTTAGTTGGTTGCTGAACTCTCTTGAGTTTTCATGTTTATCTTGTTAAGAGAGTTTGTCTGTTGCACTGAGTTGTGTGTCTAAACTTAAAGTAGGTAACTGAGGTTGCTATTTAATTTTAGTAGTAACTTGCAATAGTTTTGAGGTATTGCCATGAGTAATGTCTGAACTTTTGGTGTCAAGAGCTTTAGCCTATTAGTGATAGATGTCGTATTTTGGGCAATCCGTGTTTATTTTCGAAAACCTACAAAATAGTTGAGAACTTTAGCTACTAAATGGATCACTAATCTTTGGAGGGATCGAATATTAGAGTACACTCACGTACCATGGGTCGAGGATGCGCAAGGGTAACCAAACCCCCATACACACCTCCTCGGGGTACTTGTCACTTTGTGAACCTCCTAATTAGATTGAGAGTGACCGATAATAAGTGCATGAGTTCTTCGGACTAATGTGAGTATTCGAAAGTTGACACTTCCACCTATCCATATTTTTCTAGCCTCTTCGGTACCGTGCATTGCCCTTTCTCACCTCGAGAGTTGGCACATACTTCGCCGGTGCATCCAAATCCTTGGCACGATACGCTCTGTCATCATAAGCCTCATTATATCCTTCCT
Organism: Secale cereale; assembly: GCA_902687465.1. Taxonomy (NCBI): domain Eukaryota; kingdom Viridiplantae; phylum Streptophyta; class Magnoliopsida; order Poales; family Poaceae; genus Secale; species Secale cereale. The sequence goes on from LR738710.1 coordinate 570,546,790, forward strand.
CAAAACAGCCACCATACCTACCTATTATGGCATTTCCATAGCCTTTCCGAGATACATTGCCATGCAACATCCATCTTCTCATGACTTGATCTTCATGTCATACATGCTTTTTGCTTGATCGATGAGCCGCATGCTAGTTGGGCCTTGCCCTAATCATTGCTACATGACGCGCTAGTATCATTGCATATCCTGCTACATTGGCAGAGGCATACATTTGCATACATCATGATAGTTTCATTTTCTTTATGTTGAGTACTTTTGTAAAGTGTGAAAGATCTTCTATACTTCTTGTAATACATAGAGTGTTGCCCCTAAAGTGAGGAAAAGATCCCAGAGAGGACAAATCAAAAGATCCCAAAGAGGACAAAATAAAAAGATCCCAAAGAGGACAAATGAGAGATAAATAGAAAGAGCCATTGAGGCCACAAAAAAAAGAGAAAAAGAAATAAAAAGAGAGAAGGGGGCACACTACTATTTCTTTTGAGAGATCCACACTCGTACTCCATCTTATACCTTGTACTCCGTAGAGATTATCATTTATGCATATAGCTATGTGGGGACCTTTACACTATAGAACTTGGCTTGTATATTCCAATGATGAGCCTCCTCAAAAGAGCTCTAGGTCTTCTTGAGCAAGCAAGTTGGATGCACCCCCACTAGTTCCATTGGAGAGCTTACCTTAGCTCATATGTGCATCCGTTGCATGGCAATCCCTACTCCTCACATCATATCTATCATTTGGCTTTCTCTCGCCGATGATTGTCCTCATTGATGTGAGCCTTTCACACCTTTTTTGTCTTCCCCCTCTATCATTTTTCTCTCTTTGCCATCCTAAGTGTCGACTTTCTTGCTTACGCTCATCCATTGCATGAGTGCTCAAAATATCGAAAGGGAGTGGATCATTTTGACTTGTACCTGGCTGACGGTCTGGGGATGAGTCAAGATAAGATTCCAAAGAAGACCAAGTGTGAAACTTTAGTAGATTAAGTTCTCAACAATACAAAAACAATGTTTTACTCTCTCATATATCCCTATCCCCTTTCTTGCACGCAAACACCATTTGGAGACATTCGAGTCACGGACAGCGAGAGCTCTTGCACCTTTATGTTCGTATGTTACTTGTTACAATGCTAATATAGACTCTTGCTTGTTATGACTTGAATTGAATTACATGCCTTGATTACTTTACTTAAAATTTCTTATATGGTTGATAGCATGTCACCACAGAAATTATGCTTGTTATCATTTATCTACTCGAGGACGAGCAGGAATTAAGCTTGGGGATGTTGATACGTCCAAAACGTATCTATAATTTCTGCTTGCTCAATGCCTCTTTTGTGTGATATTGCTATGATATTTATGCACTTCCATACACTTTTGATCATATTTGGACTAACCTATTAACTCAGTGCACCCCAGTGCCAGTTTCTGTTTTCTGCTGTTTTTGTATTTCAGGTTTTCCCATTACTTAAATTGCCAGAAAAATTCCGGGAAAAATATATAAAAAATCAGCACTCCAGAAGCTTCCACGCGCTAGAAGTGGGGCCAGAGGGGAGCCAGGGGCAGCCCAGGCGGCCTGCCCACGCGGCCCCCCTCCTGGCCGCGCCGGGGGGGGCGTCTGGTCCCCCCTCTCCGCCTCTGGTGCCCCCCTTTGGCATATATTTAGCACGCGTCCCGAAACCCTCAAGGACGGAACCCTTTTTCGCGATCTCATCTCTGTTCCGCCGCCGCCGCGCTTCCAAGATCGGGAGCACCAGGAGAACTCTTCCCGACACCCTGCCGGAGGGGAGAACCACCACCGGGAGCTTCTCCACCACCATGGACGCTTCCTGGATGAGTTGTGAGTAGTCCCTCTTGGACCATGGGTCCATGACCAGTAGCTATGTGATGTTCTCCTCCCCTCTTTGTTCTTCACCGATTAGACCTCGTGAGCTGCCCTACATGATCGAGGCACATATGTAATCTTTATGCTGTTGCTATGCTGAGTTTGCTGGGATCCGATGGATTATGAGATTATGTTCAGATTGTGTGTGAGTAATATATTTGATTCACCTCTTTTATATTTATGTTCTTGAGTAATTCTTGCATGTTCTCCGTTGCTATTTATTGCTTTGGCCGAGTAGTAGGTAGTAAATCCAAGAGGGAACGCTATGCTTGATTGTGGGTTCATGCCCCTCGATGACTAGCTTGAGTGACAGAAACATGAGTCTAGGGGATGTGTTGTTGCCACAAGGGGGAAAACAACGGTGCTTGTACTTGCGGGTGCAAGGATTGTTACTTTACGCAAAGTTCTTTTAATGCAGTTGTCTGTTGCTTTGAGTTTACATTTTGGGTGGGACTCGCAACTTAATACCAGCGAGATGTTCTGGATAGATATCTCAAGGTGGATGATTAGTAGTAGATGCAGATGGATTTCGGTCTACTTGCCTTGGCGTACCGCCCATGCTTTTGAGCCTCTACCTTTCTTACAGCATAGTTAGCATTAGTTTGCGCACATAATCCTTTCAATTGCCCAGCTGTAATTCGTTTACCTCGCTTAGCTGTTTTATCGTCTTTTGGGAGAGAGACATCACTAGTGAACATCATGGGACCCCGGTCCATATTACCATCACTGATTACACCTGTTATTTACTTCCTGTTCTTATTTACTAGTTGCAGTCATACCTATCACTATTATCTCTTGCGTTTGATCCTTTGTAAACGACAAGGCCGGAGGGATTGACAACCTCTCTGTACTCGTTGGGAGCAAAGTTATTTGTATCTGTGTGCAGGTCCTGTCAAGCAAAAGTCTCTGGCGCTATTGACACCTTCTTGTCGACCCTCGGAGTCTCACGGGATTCGATCATTGGTATCTTTGCCAAGGGAAAATTTGCCGCTACACTACATCTCAACCTTCCACTTGGGGTAACCAACGAGGGGCGAGAAGCCATCATTCCTACGGTATTCGGGAGTTGCATAATCTCATAGTCATAGGAACATGTATAAGTCATGAAGAAAGCAATAGCAGTAAAACTAAACGATCATGGTGCTATGCTAACGGATGGGTCTAGTCCATCACATCATTCTCCTAATGATGTGATCCCGTTGATCAAATGACAACTCATGTCTATGGCTTGGAAACACATCCATCTTTTGATCAATGAGCTAGTCTAGTAGAGGCATACTAGGGACATACTATTTTGTCTATGTATTCACACATGTATCAAGTTTCCAGTTAATACAATTCTAGCATGAATAAAAGACTTTCATCATGATATAAGGAAATACAAATAACATCTTTATTATTGCCTCTAGGGCATATTTCCTTTAGTCTCCCACTTGAACTAGAGTCAATAATCTAGATTACAAAGTAATGATCCTCACACCCATGGAGTCCTGGTGCTGATCATGTTTTGCCCGTGGAAGAGGCTTAGTCAACGGGTCTGCAACATTCAGATCCGTATGTATTTTGCAAATCTCTATGTCTCCCTCCTTGACTAGATCGCGGATGGAATTGAAGCGTCTTTTGATGTGCTTTGTTCTCTTGTGAAACCTGGATTCCTTCGCCAAGGCTATTGCTCCAGTGTTGTCACAAAAGATTTTCATTGGTCCCGATGCACTAGGTATTACACCTAGATCGGATATGAACTCCTTCATCCAGACTCCTTCATTTGCTGCTTCCGAAGCAGCTATGTATTCCGCTTCACACGTAGATCCCGCCACGACGCTTTGCTTGGAACTGCACCAACTGACAGCTCCGCCGTTCAATAAAAATACATATCCGGTTTGTGACTTAGAGTCATCCGGATCAGTGTCAAAGCTAGAATCGACGTAACCATTTACGTCGAGCTCTTTGTCACCTCCATATACGAGAAACATATCCTTTGTCCTTTTCAGGTATTTCAGGATGTTCTTGACCGCTGTCCAGTGATCCACTCCTGGATTACTTTGGTACCTCCCTGCTAGACTTATAGCAAGGCACACATCAGGTCTGGTACACAGCATTGCATACATGATAGATCCTATGGCTGAGGCATAGGGAATGACTTTCATTTTCTCTCTATCTTCTGCAGTGGTCGGGCATTGAGTCTTACTCAATTTCATACCTTGTAACACAGGCAAGAACCCTTTCTTTGACTGATCCATTTTGAACTTCTTCAAAACTTTATCAAGGTATGTGCTTTGTGAAAGTCCAATTAAGCGTCTTGATCTATCTCTATAGATCTTGATTCCTAATATATAAGCAGCTTCACCGAGGTCTTTCATTGAAAAACTCTTATTCAAGTATCCTTTTATGCTATCCAGAAATTCTATATCATTTCCAATCAATAATATGTCATCCACATATAATATTAGAAATGCTACAGAGCTCCCACTCACTTTCTTGTAAATACAGGCTTCTCCAAAAGTCTGTATAAAACCATATGCTTTGATCACCTCATCAAAGCGTATATTCCAACTCCGAGATGCTTGCACCAGTCCATAGATGGATCGCTGGAGCTTGCATACTTTGTTAGCACCTTTTGGATCGACAAAACCTTCTGGTTGCATCATATACAACTCTTATATGAGATATCCATTTTGGAATGCAGTTTTGACATCCATTTCCCAGATTTCATAATCATAAAATGCGGCAATTGCTAACATGATTCAGACAGACTTAAGCATCGCTATAGGTGAGAAAGTCTCATCGTAGTCAACTCCTTGAACTTGTCGAAACCCTTTCGCAACAAGTCGAGCTTTGTAAACAATAACACTACCGTCTGCGTCGGTCTTCCTCTTGAAGATCCATTTATTTTCGATGGCTTGCTGATCATCGGGCAAGTCAACCAAAGTCCATACTTTGTTCTCATACATGGATCCCATCTCAGATTTCATGGCCTCAAGCCATTTTGCGGAATCTGGGCTCATCATTGCTTCCTCATAGTTCGTAGGTTCATCATGGTCTAGTAACATGACTTCTAGAACTGGGTTGCCGTACCACTCTGGTGCGGAACGTACTCTGATTGATCTACGACGTTCGGCAGAAACTTGATCCGAAGTTTCATGATCATCATCATTAGCTTCCTCACTGATTGGTGTAGGAATCACTGGAACAATTTTATGTGATGTACTACTTTCCAATTCAGGAGAAGGTACAATTACCTCATCAAGTTCTACTTTCCTCCCACTCACTTCTTTCGAGAGAAACTCCTTCTCTAGAAAGGATCCATTCTTAGCAACGAATATCTTGCCTTCGGATCTGTGATAGAAGGTGTACCCAACAGTCTCTTTTGGGTATCCTATGAAGACACATTTCTCCGACTTGGGTTCGAGCTTATCAGGTTGAAGCTTTTTCACATAAGCATCGCAGCCCCAAACTTTAAGAAACGACAACTTTGGTTTCTTGCCAAACCATAGTTCATAAGGTGTCGTATCAACGGATTTAGATGGTGCCCTATTTAACGTGAATGCAGCTGTCTCTAAAGCATAACCCCAAAACGATAGTGGTAAGTCGGTAAGAGACATCATAGATCGCACCATATCCAATAAAGTACGGTTATGACGTTCGGACACACCATTACGCTATGGTGTTCCGGGTGGCGTGAGTTGTGAAACTATTCCACATTATTTCAAATGAAGACCAAACTCGTAACTCAAATATTCTCCTCCACGATCAGATCGTAGAATCTTTATTTTCTTGTTACGATGATTCTCTACTTCACTCTGAAATTCTTTGAACTTTTCGAATGTTTCAGACTTGTGCTTTATTAAGTAGATATACCCATATCTGCTTAAATCATCAGTGAAGGTCAGAAAATAACGATACCCGCCGCGAGCCTCAACACTCATTGGCCCACATACATCAGTATGTATGATTTCCAACAAATCTGTTGCTCACTCCATGGTTCCGGAGAACGGAGTTTTAGTCATCTTGCCCATGAGGCATGGTACGCAAGCACCAACTGATTCATAATCAAGTGATTCCAAAAGTCCATCACTATGGAGTTTCTTCATGCGCTTTACATCAATATGACCTAAACGGCAGTCCCACAAATAAGTTGCACTATCATTATTAACCTTGCATCTTTTGGTTTCAATATTATGAATATGTGTATCACTACAATCGAGATCCAATAAGAATAGACCACTCTTCAAGGGTGCATGACCATAAAAGATATTATTCATAAAAATAGAACAACCATTATTCTCTGATTTAAATGAATAACCGTCTCGCAATAAACAAGATCCAGATATAATGTTCATGCTCAACGCTGGCACCAAATAACAATTATTTAGGTCTAAAACTAATCCCGAAGGTAGATGTAGAGGTAGCATGCCGACGGCGATCACATCGACTTTGGAACCATTTCCCACGCGCATCGTCACCTCGTCCTTAACCAATCTTCGTTTAATCCGTAGTCCCTGTTTCGAGTTACAAACATTAGCAATCGAACCGGTATCAAATACCCAGGACTACTACGAGCATTAGTAAGGTACACATCAATAACATGTATATCACATATACCTTTGTTCACCTTGCCATCCTTCTTATCCGCCAAATACTTGGGGCAGTTCCGCTTCCAGTGTCCAGTCCCCTTGCAGTAGAAGCACTCAGTTTCAGGCTTGGCTCCAGACTTGGGTTTCTTCGTGGGAGTAGCAACTGTCTTGCTATTCTTCTTGAAGTTCCCCTTCTTTCCCTTGCCCTTTTTCTTGAAACTAGTGGTTTTGTTAACCATCAACACTTGATGCTCCTTTTTGATTTCTACCTCCGCAGCCTTGAGCATAGCGAAGAGCTCGGGAATTGTCTTTTGCATCCCTTGCATATTATAGTTCATCACGAAGCCTTTATAGCTTGGTGGCAGTGATTGAAGAACTCTATCAATAACACTATCCTCGTCAACTTTGCAACCAAGTTGAGTCATATGATTGTAGTACCCAGACATTCTGAGCAAGTGTTCACTGATAGAACTATTCTCCTCCATCTTGCAGCTGTAGAACTTAATGGAAATCTCATATTTCTCAATCCGGGCATTTGCTTGAAATATTAACTTCAACTCCTGGAACATCTCATATGGTCCGTGACGTTCAAAACGTCGTTAAAGTCCCGGTTCTAAGCCGTAAAGCATGGCACACTGAACTTTCGTGTAGTCATCAGACCGCGACTGCCAGACGTTCAAAGCGTCTACATTAGCGGGAGGGGGCTTGTCACCTAGCGGTGCTTCAAGAACATAATTCTTCTGTGCAGCAATGAGGATAATCCTCAAGTTACGGACCCAGTCCGTGTAATTGCTACCATTATCTTTCAACTTAGCTTTCTCTAGGAATGCATTAAAATTCAAAGGAACGGTAGCACGGTCCATTGATCTACAACAACATAGATATGCAAAAACTATCAGGACTAAGTTCATGATAAATTAAAGTTCAATTTAATCATATTAGTTAAAGAACTCCCACTTAGATAGACATCCCTCCGGTCATCTAAATGATCACGTGATCCAAATCAACTAAACCATGTCCGATCATCACGTGAGATGGAGTAGTTTTAATGGTGAACATCTTATGTTGATCATATCTACTATATGATTCACGCTCGACCTTTCGGTCTCCAGTGTTCTGAGGCCATATCTGCATATGCTAGGCTCGTCAACTTTAACCCGAGTATTCTGCATGTGCAAAAACTGGCTTACACCCGTTGTATTTGAACGTAGAGCTTATCACACCCGATCATCACGTGGTGTCTCGGCACGACGAACTTTCACAACGGTGCATACTCAGGGAGAACACTTATACCTTGAAATTTAGTAAGGGATCATCTTATAATGCTATCGTCGTTCTAAGCAAAATAAGAAGCATAATAAGATAAACATCACATGCAATCAAAATATGTGACATGATATGGCCATCATCATCTTGTGCTTTTGATCTCCATCTCCAAAGCACCGTCATGATCACCTTCGTCACCGGCGCGACACCTTGATCTCCATCGTAGCATCGTTTTCGTCTCGCCAACTATTGCTTCTACGACTACCGCTACCGCTTAGTGATAAAGTAAAGCAATTACATGGCGATTGCATTTCATACAATAAAGCGACAACCATATGGCTCCTGCCAGTTGCCGATAACATTACAAAACATGATCATCTCATACATAGCCATATAACTCATCATGTCTTGACCATATCACATCACAACATGCCCTGCAAAAACAAGTTAGACGTCTAAAAGATCGTGGATGTTGCCTAGAGGGGGGGGGGTGAATAGGCGCTTTAAAATAATTACGGTTTAGGCTTGAACAAATGTGGAAAAAACCTAGAGGTTAATTTGTCAAGCACAAAACCTACAACAACTAGGCTCACCTATGTGCACCAACAACTTATGCTAAGCAAGATAAACAACTAGGTGATAGCAAGATATATGACAAGAAACAATATGGCTATCACAAAGTAAAGTGCATAAGTAAAGGGCCCGTGTAAGAGATAACCAAGGCACGCGGAGACGACGATGTATCCCGAAGTTCACACCCTCTCGGATGCTAATCTCCGTTTGGAGCGGTGTGGAGGCACAATGCTCCCCAAGAAGCCACTAGGGCCACCGTAATCTCCTCACGCCCTCGCACAATGCAAGATGCCGTGATTCCACTAAGGGACGCTTGAGGGCGGTCACCGAACCCGTACAAAATGCTCGGGGTGATATCCACAACCTAATTGGAGACCCCGACGCTTGCCCGGAGCTTTGCACCACAATGATTGAGCTCCGAACACCACAAGGTTGGGGCTATCTCCCCAACGACACCACGAAGCTTCACCACAATGGAATATGGCTTCGAGGTGACCACAACCGTCTAGGGCACCCAAGTACCCAAGAGGAACAAGCTCAAGGGTACCAAGCACCCAAGAGTAATAAGCTTCTCAACTTGTAATTTCCATGTATCACCGTGGAGAACTCAAACCGATGCACCAAATGCAATGGCAAGGGCACACGGAGTGCCCAAGTCCTTCTCTCCAAAATCCCACCAAAGAAACTAATGCTAGGGAGGGAAATGAGAGGAAGAAGAAGAAGGAGAACACCAAGAACTCCAATATCAAGATCCAAGGGGTTCCCCTCACCTAGAGGAGAAAGTGATTGGTGGAAATGTGGATCTAGATCTCCTCTCTCTTTCCCCCCCAAAACTAGCAAGAATCCATGGAGGGATTGAGAGATAGCAAGCTCGAAGAAGGTCAACAATGGGGGAAGAACACGAGCTCAAAGGATAAGGTTCATTGGGGAAGAAGACCCCCTTTTATAGGTGGGGAAAAATCCAACCGGTATGCTCACAGCCCGCACAGAGCGGTACTACCGCTCCAGGAGCGGTACTACCACTAGGGCGGTAGTGCCCCTTTGGAAAACAACAGCGAGGAGGCAAAAGGCCAGAAAAACCGTCGGAGCGGTAGTACCGCTTGACCTCACGGTACTACCGCTAGGGGTAGCGGTAGTACTGCTAAGGGTAGCGGTACTACTGCTTGAGAGCGGTACTAAAAAATTACATTCGTGCCTACCACCGCTGGACTTGTGACGATTTTTTGGTCCCGAGCGGAAGTAGCCACGGAAGTAGCCGCGGTAGTACTGCTCCAAGCGGTAGTACCGCTCCCGAAAGCGATAGTACCGCTCCCGAAAGCGGTAGTAAAAAATTACTTCCGCTCCTACCCGCGGTAGTACCGCTGCAGCCTTTTCAGAACACCAAAATGACCACAACTTTTGCATACGGACTCCGAATTCGATGAAACCAAGTTTGTTGGAAAGCTAGCGATAAGGGCTAACACAATCTTGATAGAAATATCAATAAGAAGCAAATTAGAAAAGTCCCAAAAGAAAAAGGTGAGAACCCTTCCTCGGATAAGACCGGTAAAACATCCAACACCGAAAACATCATAGAAGACGCATGTCAACTCCGTTTTCGATGAACTCAAGCTTGTCATCAAGATGACCATAAGCTCTAAGACTCACAAAGAGAACCAAACAAGAACCAAGAAACATGATGCAAGGATGCAATGGTTTGAGCTCTCTACTAACGATACGATCAAGCTACCAACTTGAGAGCCCCCCTTGATAGTACGGCAAACGATCCTATAACCCGGTCTCCCAACTACCACCACGAGACCGGTAAAATAGAAAACCTATCAAGGGCAAACCTTGCTTTGCACAAAGTCCACTTGAGCTAGATGTAGATGATCTTGACTTCCTCAAGTTGTACCATCTTTCTTGATTGCGTTGTCTCGGTGAAGACTAGTAGATTGCTCCCCCATACTCCTCTATGGGTGAGCCACTCTTCGGCATATCTTCACAAGTCCATTGTCACGAAAATGGACGGCAAGCTTCAAGCACTTGATTTCTTCGTGATGCTCCACTTGAACTTGCACACCGCAACCTAACCCCACAAAGAACTCTCACGAAGAACATGGGTTAGTACACAAAGCGTGATTGACAATGCTTACCATACCATGGGATTGCTTGACCCCTCTCGGTACATCTTCTACACTTTGTGTGTTGATCAACTTGATTCATTCTTTGACTTAGTTTTGATCAACCTTGAATCTTTCCAACTCTCTTCATTTGGACGATGTCTTGAAGGTAAACATGAATGCTCACAAACTCTTCTTCTTCAAGACATGCTTGCAATAAGCTCAACACCCACAAGACCAATCTTTGGATAATTCCTTAATAGCACCTTGGTCATCACAAACTCTCCTTGAAACCAACAAATGAACTCCAAGAAAAGCCAATGGGCAAACCCTTCAAATATAACTCAAGGCAACCATTAGTCGATAGAGATTGTCATCAATTACCAAAACCAAACATGGGGGCACCGCATGTTCTTTCAATCTCCCCCATTTTGGTAATTGATGACAATCACTTTCAAGAGAGTTTATATAAGGAATTATGCATCACCATACCATGCAACAATAATGTATGCGCAGGAGATGCAAAAGCTTAGGAACAAAACCAAAGCAAGAGGATATGACTAGATGACTCTCTAAACTTCTCCACCAAACTCTCTGAAACTTCTCCCCCATTGGCATTGATTGCCAAAATGGGTGAAAAGCTTAGAAGGCCAATATAAATTATGCTCCTCCATAAATTGTGTATTTCTCAACTAGATAGTGGAATGCAATACACATATCCAACGGTAAATACTTGGAGGAACACAAATTATATTGAGGCTCAAAGATTGCAAAAGAAAGATATGCCACAAAGGCATAACAAAAGGAGAGACACGCAATCCAGCAATCAAAGGATACCAATTAAAGCAAGCTATCAAAAGATACCAATTGAACCAACTAGACCAATGATCCTACATGCCACATGAATAAAAGATATTAAGATATGATTAAGGAGTGTTCTAGAGAAACTAGAGAAGCTCCCCATGATTTGTGCACAATTTAATTTTGTATTTGGATACAACGAGCACAACATAGTATCGTCGCTCCCCAAGATCAATAGAACTCATGACATAGCAACCGATTTTTCTAAAGACACTGGTGAAGCTCCCCATAATTTGTGCACTCCTTAGAAAATTTTCATTAGGATACCAAGTGCACAAAATAGGATCATCACTCCCCCAAAATCAATAGAAACTCACACCAAGTGCAAGTGAGCATGAAGGTAACAAAGCCTAGCACTTGCAACAAACAAATGGTTGAGCAACATATAAAAGAGACAACTTAAGAGTATGCTCAACCAAAATGATGTGTGTGAGTCATGGCAAAGTACTTGAGAAGACTAATGTATGGATGAACATTAAGCATCAATATAGTCTTGAATGAAAGAGATACTCGGTGCAAGGCCTATCATTCCCACACACAACAAGCAAACGGGTTCACAAGCTCACTAATAAGCATATAAAGAACCTATGCTTGTGACAACCCGTGGTGAAGATATAAATAGAGAGCGTTATCAAGACGAGGGATACCAATTAATTGGCAAAAGCCTTGTCAAGACAAGCAAGAGACAAAAAATATCCTCACCACACAAGAGTGCATCTAGATGCAACAAGATAAGATTCGCACTCAAGGCAAAGGCTTTCACGGAGCCACCAAAGAAATGATACAAGAAAGACAAGGTGGTCGTGAAAGAAAGGATATCTTCTAGATATGTAATTTATCTCAAGTGTATAACATTCTAGGTAGATGAAAATCATGATGATATCAATCTACAAAGAATAATGTACACTCGAAATAGTTACAAAAAGGAAGTAAAAAGATATCCACAAGGAAGTCATAATTATACCAATAAGATATTTTGCTTAAACGCAAGCACATGGCTAGATAAGGTCTTATTGTATATACATGAATTCCAACCAAGCGAACATCAAAGACATCACAACTAGCAACAAGGCATCATTGTTGGGATGCTTTGAGAAAGGAAACAAATATCACAAGAAGGAATGACTAACATGCCATGATGCAACCTACGCAAGGTTGGTGCAAGAAATGTGTGCATGAAGTAGATGATGATACTTGTTACCGAGATACCATTGGAAGGATGTAGTAGATACCAAATGAAGGTAGATAGTAGTTCATTGATCATCCTAATTTGACTCCAATAAGCACATGGTGACACCACCTTCCTTTTGAATGAGTCGAGCATCCAATGCATCTCCAATTGTTCCTAGAACAACACAAACAAAATGATACCCAAACTCATTGGGACCAAAGAGTTAGAAACACCAATACATAGGACAAACTCCACAAACTTAAGTGCATTTAAATATGAAAATGAATTTCATGCACATCTCATCCAAATTGAGACTAGGTGGAGTTTCCCCTATATATTGGGTTAAAGGAAGAAAGCATGCCAAAGAAAATATATGTAGTAAATATGCATGATCAAGACTTTCAAGAAACGAAACGAAATGAAAAAGAAATACCAAGTGAAAATAGGATACTGAATGGAGAAATCATCACTTGGAAGATATCTATTTAGAAGATACATCAAGGAATGAGATATCCATTGATACACGCAAAAGGAAAGATATCGCACTCCCAAAAGAGAGGATGGTTCCAAACAAACCAACCCATCTACAAAGTTTCATGATGGCACAAAGTACCAAAAAGAAATGGATTGCCTTCCATCAACACACACTTGATATGGATCACAAGATGAGTGTTCTATAGAAGATAGGATAGCTCCCCCAAGAATTGTGCATTAAAGAGAATTTGCATTTGAATACAAAATGCACAAGGTAGGATCACCACTTTCACTATATCTACAAAACACTTGACAAAATCAATAAAATAACAAGATCCACAAGTGGCACGGAAGGCAATGGGAGTTGACACAAACTTGGCAAGAGATAAGACAAAATAATACCAAAAGACAATGTAAAGATGATCAATAATTTCCACCACATAAATGATTACCAATTGTCAAAGACAAGAGGTATTTTGGAAATAATTCCCGGTGATAGATAGCAATGATATCCAACATCATCTTCACACCAAACACAAGCAAAATGCAACTTGTAGAGCTAACATGCCACCTAGGAACAACATAATTTATACTATCAACTCTAGGTGACAATATCTCAAATTTACACATTTTCTAGGCTTGTAATATGCACATAGAATATTACTCCCCCATAATGTGATACCAATGAAAAACTTACCAAGATGCAAAACAGAACCAACAAGAGATAATTAATGGAACATTTAGAATTTGACTTTCTCATGAGAAGACATACCACATAGAGACTAGATAATATTGTAATATCAATACTAGATGGTATTCCTCATGTACACACATTTATAGGATTGTGAGGTCACAAAGCACATCACTCTCCCAACATGGGATGTTCCATTAATCTCTTACAAGAGCCAACTAAGATAAAAGCAAGAAGCACAAAGGCTCAACGCACGACACACACATACATGATGTGCAAACCAATATACACATACTTGATTTCTCAAGATATGCAAATTGGACGCACGGCATATACAAACACATGCAAGGAACAAAACCAAAACATGCAAAGGGGCAAGTAACTTTCAATGTAAACAATTTAAGCACGAGTTACCGCAAGGAGGAACATTGGATATAAGATAGAAACTTGATAATCTGAATGACTTGGCTTGAGACAATATGAATGATGAAGACCCCTTAATTCTTCATAATGTAGCCAAGTCTCCAATGCCCTCCAAAACACCTATTGATCAAGTTTGAGCTAGTTGGTCCCCAACCAAGTTGGGTCCTAAGAGGTTAGTCAAAATAGGCTTGGCTACCCAAATGGTTCTTTTCTTGACACCACTTTGAGTCCCAAGAAACTTGGCAAACACATTTCCAACCTTATCCTTCCCAAGAGAATAGACATCATCAATCATAATTGGGTTGGATAAGTTACCACTAGTGCATGAAGAAGCAAGGTGACCTTTCTCATGGCATAAGTAGCAACATCTACTCTTCACTTTCTTCTCATTTGATTCCTCAAAATGAGAAGCATTACCATGAGTCTTCTTGGGAAGCGGCCTTTCTCCAACTTGCGGTTGAGCACGAGATTGAACTTGTGGCCTCTTCCCTTGTTGCTTGTCACTAATGGCCTTCTTCTTCAATGGGCAAGATATAACATGATGCCCTTCAATTTTGCACTTGAAGCAAATAATCTTGGCCGAATTCTTGAGTTGTTCTTGGCCCTTATTCTTGTTAATGATCTTGGACCTTTTCTTCTTGTTGGAGTTGAATCCAAGTCCACCTTTATCATTGGGGTTTTTTTTCACACTCAAGATATTGTTGAGTGTGGACTTCCCTTCATGACACTTTTCCAAGTCTTTCTTCAAAGAAGTGACTTGTGCCTTGAGCTCTTTGATTTCCTCTACATGGTTAGTATCAACAAATGTACTAGAGGAAGTATAATCTTCATTGTTAGAGCAACAAGGCAAGGAGAGCAATTCATCACAAGATGTACTAACATTGTGAGTAGATGAATTACGAGGACTAGCACATGACAAGATAGCATTTTGACTTGAAGTAGTGCTAGTATCCACATGAGGCTCACTAGATGTTACCTTGATACTCATAGCCTCATGAACTATCTTTAACACATTATGGGATACTAGAAGATCATCATGAGAGCTTGTGAGCTTTACATGACTTTCTTCCAATTTCCCATAATTGCTAGATAGCAACTCAAGTTGAGCCCTTAGCTCAACATTCTCCTTCAAAATGGATGCTTCACTAGAAATATAGTTAGTAGCACAAGCATCATCAATAATAGCAAGAGGAGAAGGCAACTTGGCAAGCTCCTTAGAATATGAAGCTTTAAGTTGAGCATGAGACTTGGTGAGTTTTATGAGCTCACCCTTAATGACCCTTGAGCCATTTTTGAGGTGCTCAAAATCCTCAAGGAGTTTAGCATGTGGAACTTCAAGCTTCTCATTTTTAGTTTCAAAATCATTAGCCACCTCGAGAGCTCTATCACGGGATTCCTTTATTCTAGATAGTTCTAGAGCAAAAGTCTCCTCAAGAGATTCCTTGGTGGTTTGTTCAAGTTCAAGAGCTTGCGAAAGGTCGGCGATCTCATTAGCGTAATCACGCTCATGACCTTCCATTTTCTCAATGGTGACCTCATGCTCCTCTAGATGAGATTCCAACTCATCAATATATTTCTTGCCCTCAATGGCAATAGACATGATTTTCATAAAGTTGGAACGAGCTAACTTATTCTTAAGAAGAGCTTTAAAAATCATTTCCCCCTTAATTTTTAAGGAGGCAACATTATCATTCTCTTCATCATTTTCTACATCATCATCATGTTGGAAATATGCCCTAGAGGCAATAATAAATTGGTTATTATTATATTTCCTTGTTCATGATAATCGTTTATTATCCATGCTAGAATTGTATTGATAGGAAACTAAGATACATGTGTGGATACATAGACAACACCGTGTCCCTAGTGAGCCTCTACTAGACTAGCTCGTTGATCAAAGATGGCTACGGTTTCCTAGCCATAGACATGAGTTGTCATTTGATAACGGGATCACATCATTAGGAGAATGATGTGATGGACAAGACCCAAACGATAAACATAGCATATGATCGTGTCAGTTTATTGCTATTGTTTTCTGCATGTCAAGTATATGTTCCTACGACCATGAGATCATGCAACTCACTGACACCGGAAGAGTACCTTGTCTGTACCCAACATCACAACGTAACTGGGTGACTATAAAGGTGCTCTACAGGTATCTCCGAGGGTGTCTGTTTAGTTGGCATGGATCAAGACTGGGATTTGTCACTCCGTATGACGGAGAGGTATCTCAGGGCCCACTCGGTAATACAACATCACAATGAGCTTGCAAGCAATGTGACCAATGAGTTGATCATGGGATCTTGTATTACGGAATGAGTAAAGAGACTTGCCGGTAACGAGATTGAACTAGGTATAGAGATACCGACGATCGAATCTCGGGCAAGTAACATACCGACAGACAAAGGGAACTATATACGGGATTGTCTGAATCCTTGACATCGAGGTTCAATCGATAAGATCTTCGTAGAATATGTGGGAACCAATATGGGCATCCAGGTCCCGCTATTGGTTATTGACCGTAGAGGTGTCTCGGTCATGTCTGCATAGTTCTCGAACCCGCAGGGTCTACACACTTAACGTTTGGTGATGATATAAGTATAGTCGAGTCGTTATGTTGGTAACCGAAGGTTGTTCGGAGTCCCGGATGAGATCCCGGACGTTACGAGGAACTCCGGAATGGTCCAGGGATGAAGATTGATATATTGGATGATGGGAATCGGAGTCCGGAAGTGTTCCGGGGAGCACCGGGGAGTCGTCGGATGACCGAAAGGAGTTTCGGGGGGTCCCGGCAAGTGTTGCGGGCCTCATGGGCCAAAAGGGGGGAGGCACATCAGCCCACACAGGGGCTGTGCGCCCCCCCACAGGCCTCCCACGCAGCTAGGAGGGTGGGGGCGCCCCTAGGGCAGCCGGCCCCCTCTGGCTTGGGGGGCAAGGCGCCTAGGGGGGGCCACCCAAACCCTAGCCGCCCCCTCTCCCTTGTGGCCGCCACCCCCTAGGGGAAACCCTAGGGGCGCCTCCACTTCTCCCCTCCCCCTATATATAGAGAGGGAGAGAGAGGGCAGCCACACCCCTACGTGCCTTGGCGCTGCCTCTCCTCTCCCTCGTAGCATATCTTCTTCTCCGCAGTGCTTGGCGAAGCCCTGCTGAGTTTTCTCCACCACCACCTCCACCACGCCGTCGTGCTGCCGGAGGACTCAAGTTGCTACTTCACCATCGCTAGCTGGATCGAGGAGGTGAAGGCGTCATCAAGCCGTACGTGTGTTGAACGCGGAGGCGCCGTCCGTTCGGCGCTAGATCGGATCTTCCGCGATTTGAATCACCGCGAGTACGACTCCATCAACCGCGTTCTAGCAACGCTTCCGCTTAGCGATCTACAAGGGTATGTGGATCCGACTCTTCCCTCGTAGATGCATCTCCTAGATTGATCTTGGTGAGCGTAGGAAAATTTTTGTTTCCCATGCAACGTTCCCCATCAGTGGTATCAGAGCCAGGTTTTTGCGTAGATGCAATCACGAGTAGAACACAAAGGAGTTTGTGGGCGTTGATGTTTAGATTGCTTCCCTCCTTGGTTTTTTCTTGATTCAGCGGTATTGTGGGATGAAGCGGCTCGGACCAACCTTACATGTCCTCGTACATGAGACTGGTTCCATCGACAGACATGTGACTTTTGTTGCATAAGATGGCTAGCGGGTGTCTGTCTCTCCCACCTTAGTTGAATCGGATTCGACAAAGGCGGTCCTTGTAGAAGGTTAAATAGCAACTTAAATATCACCGTTGTGGCTTTGCGTAGGTAAGAAGCGTTCTTGCTAGATACCCATAGCAGCCACGTAAAACATGCAACAACAAATTAGAGGACGTCTAACTTGTTTTTGCAGGGTATGTTTGTGATATGATATGGCCAATGACATGATGAGATATATTTGATGTATGAGATGATCATGTTGTAATAGTTAATATCGACTTGCATGTCGACGAACACGGCAACCGGCAGGAGCCATAGGGTTGCATTTAATTTTTGTATGACCTGCGTGTCAATCATTAAGCGCTATGTAATGCTTTACTTTATCGCTAAACGGTAGCAATAGTAGTAGAAGCATGGTGGGCGCGACAACCCCGATGGCGACACGATGATGGAGATCATGATGATGGGGATCATGGTGTTATGCCGGTGACGATGGAGATCATGCCGATGCTTTGAAGATGGAGATCAAAAGCACGAGTTGATGGCCATATCATGTCACTTATGATTTGCATGTGATGTTAATCCTTTTATGCATCTTATTTTGCTTAGGACGGCGGTAGCATTATAAGATGATCCCTCACTAAAATTTCAAGATGAAATTGTGTTCCCCCCGAGTGTGCGCCGTTGCGAAGGTTCGTCGTTTCGAAGCACCACGTGATGATCGGGTGTGATAGACTCTACGTTCGCATACAACGGGTGCAAGCCAGTTTTGCACATGCAGAACACTCAGGTTAGACTTGACGAGCCTAGCATGTACAGACATGGCCTCGGAACACGGAAGACCGAAAGGTCGAGCATGAGTCATATAGTAGATATGATCAACATGAAGATGTTCACCATTGACACCACCTCATCTCACGTGATGATCGGACTTGGGTTGGTGGATTTGGATCATGTCACGCTCGGATGACCAGAGGGATGTCAATTTGAGTGGGAGTTATAAGTAATTTGATTAGTTAAACTCACTTATCATGAACAATAGTCTAAGTTGCCTTTGCAAATTATGTTGTAGATCAATAGCTTGCACTGTAGCTCCCTGTTTAATACGTTCCTAGAGAAAGAATAAGTTGAAAGTTATTGTAAGCAATTTTGCGGACTAGGTCCGTAATCTGAGGAATGTCCTCACTGCTGCACAGAAGGCTTACGTCCTCAATGCACCGCTCGGTGTACCAACCCCTCGAGCATCGTCTATGGATGTTGTGAACATCTGGCAGACACATTCTGATGACTACTTGATAGTTAAGTGTGCCATGCTTTACGACTTAGAATCGGGATTCCTATGACGTTTTGAACGCCATGGAACATATGAGATGTTCCAAGAGCTGAAATTGGTATTTCAAGCTCATACCCGTGTTGAGAGGTATGACCTCTGACAAGTTCTTTGCCTTACAAAGATGGAGGAGAATTGCTCAGACAGTGAGCATGTACTCAGAATATCTGGGTGCTTCAATCGCTTGAATCGAGTGGGAGTTTATCTTCCAGATAAGATAGTGATTGACAGAGTTCTCTAGTCACTATCACCAAGCTACTAGAACTTCGTGATGAACTATGACATGCAAGGGATAGAGATGATCCCGGGTTTGTTCGCGGTGCCTAAGACCGCAAAGGTAGAAGTCAAGAAGGAGCATCAAATGTTGATGGTTTAACAAGACCACTGGTTTCAAGAAGGGCAAGGGCTAGAAGGGAAACTTCATGATTGGCAAACAAGTTGCCGCTCTAGTGAAGAGACCCAAGGTTGAACCCAAACCCGAGACTAAGTGCTTCTATTATAAGGGGAACGGTCACTGGTAGCGGAACTACCCTAAATACATGGTAGATAAGAAGGCTGGCAACTTCAACAAAGTATATCTGATATACGTGTCATTGATGTGTACCTTACTAGTACTCCTAGTAGCACCTGGGTATTGGATACCGGTTCAGTTGCTATTATTGGTGACTTGAAGCAAAAGCTGCAGACTAAACAGAGACTGGCTGGGCGAGGTGACGATGTGTGTTGGAAGTGTTTCCAAGGTTGATGTGATCACCATCGCACGCTCCCTCTACCTTCGGGATTAGTGTTGAATCTAGATAAAAGTTATCGGGTGTCTACGTTGAGCATGAATATGATTGGATCATGTTCATTGGGATACGATTGTTCATTTAAGTTAGAGAATAATGGTTATTCTGCTTAGATGAATAATACCTTTCATGGTCATGCACCCTATGTGAATGGTTCATTGAATCTCGGTCGTAGTAATACACATGTTCATAATATTGACGCCAAAAGATGTAGAGTTAATAATGATAGTACCACTTTCTTGTGGCACTGCCGCGTAGGTCATATTGGTGTAAAGTGCATGAAGAAACTCCATGCTGATGGATGTTTGGAGTCATTTGATTTTGAATCGCTTGACACATGCGAGCCATGCCTCATGGGCAGGATGACTGAGACCCGTTTTCATGTTCAATGAGACGGGCAAGTGACTTGTTGAAAATCGCACATGTTGATGTGTGTGATCCAATGAGGATTGAGGCGAGCAGGGGATATCGTTGTTTTCTCATCTTCACTGACGACTTGAGTAGATATGGGGATATATACTTAATGAAGCACAAGTCTGAAACGTTTGAAAAGTTCAAGCAATTTTAGAGTGAAGTTAAGAATCATCATAACAAGAAGATCAAATTCCTACGATCTGATCAAGGGAGAATATCTGAGTTATGAGTTTGGCAATCACTTAAGACATGTGGAATTGTTTCACAGTTGAAGCCATCTGGAACACCACAGTGTAATGGTGTGTCCGAACGTCGTAATCGAACCTTATGAGATATGGTGCGATTTATGATGTCTCTTGCCAATCTGCCACTATCATTTTGGGGTTATGCATTAGAGACAGCTGCATTTGCTTTAGATAGGGCACCATCTAAAGTCCGTTGAGACGACATCGAATGGACATTGGTTTGGCAAGAAACCAAAGTTGTCGTTTCTTAAATGTTTGGGGCTGTGATGCTTGTGGCTTCAGCCGGAAAAGCTCGAGCCCAAAGCGGACAAATGCGTCTTCATAGGATACCCAAAGGTTACAGTTGGGTATACCTTCTATCTCAGATCCGAGGGCAAAGTGTTTGTCGCTAAGAACGGGTCCTTTCTTGAGAAGGAGTTTCTCTCGAAAGAATTGAGTGGGAGGAAGATAGAACTTGATGAGGTTGTTAAACCTCCACTTCGAACGGAGAGTGGTGCAACACAGAAAGATGTTTCTGTGGAACCCACATCTGTTGAAGAGGAAGCTAATGATAGTGATCATGAAACTTCAGATCAAGTTACTGTCGAACATCGTAGGTCGACAAGGATATGTACTACTCCTGAGTGGTACGGTAATCCTGTCTTTGATGTCATGTTGTTAGACAACGATGAAACCTACGAGCAATGGAGAAGCGATGGTGGGCCCGTGTTCCGACAAATGGTTAGATGCCATGAAATCCGAGATAGGATCCATGTATCATAACAAAGTATGGACTTTGGTGGACTTGCCCGATGATCGGCAAGCCATTGAAAATAAATGGATCTTTGAGAAGAAGACGGACGTGGACGGTAATGTCACCGTCTATGAAGCTCGACTTGTGGCAAAGAGTTTTTCACAAGTTCAAGGAGTTGACTACGATGAGATTTTCTCACCCGTAGCGATGCTTAAGTCCGTCGGAATTATGGTAGCATTGGCTGCATTTTTCGATAAGGAAATCTGGCAGATGGATGTCAAAACAAGTTTCCTTACCGGTTTTCGTAAGGAAAGGTTGTATGTGATGCAATCAGAAGGTTTTGCCGATCCTAAGGATGCTAAAAGGTATGCTAGCTCCAGCGATCCTTCTATGGACTAGAGCAAGCATCTCGGAGTCAGAACATACGCTTTGATGGAGTGATCAAAGTTTTTGGGTTTATACAAAGTTTACAAGAAACTTGTATTTACAAGAAAGTGAGTGGGAGCGCTACAACATTTCTGATAAGTATATGTGGATGACATATTGTTGATCCGAAATGATGTAGAATTTCTGGAAAGCATAAAGGGTTGTTTGAAAGGAGTTTTTCAAAGGAAGACCTGGGTAAAGCCGCTTACATATTAGGCATCAAGATCTATAGAGATAGATCAAGACGCCTGATTAGACTTTCAAAGAGCACACACCTTGTCATATATTTAAAGGAGTTCAAAATGGATCGGTCAAAGAAGAAGTCCTTGCCTGAATTGTAAGGTGTGAAGTTGAGTAAGACTCAATGCTCGACCACGGCAGAAGAAAGAGAAAGGACGAAAGTCGTCCCCTATGCTTTAGCCATAGGCTCTATACGGTATGCCATGCTGTGTGCCGCACCTGATGTGTGCCTTGCCACGAGTCTGGCAAGGGGGTACAAGTGTGATCCAGGAGTGGATCACTGGACAGCGGTCAAAATTATCCTTAGAGGAATAAGGAAATGTTTCTCGGTTGTGGAGGTTATAATGAGTTCAACGTAAAGAGTTACGTCGATGCAAGCTTTAACACCTATCCGGATAACTCTGAGTAGAAAAACCGGATACGTATAGTGGAGCAACCATTTGGAATAGCACCAAGTGGAGCGAAGTAGCAGCATCTACAATATGACATAGATTTTTGCAAAGTACGTGTGGATCTGCATGTTGCAGACCCATTGACTACAACCTCTCTCACAAGCATAACATGATAAAACCCCAGAACTCATTGAGTGTTGATCACATGGTGATGTGGACTAGATTATTGACTCTAGTAAACTCTTTGGGTATTAGTCACATGGCGATGTGAACTATGAGTGTTAATCACATAGCGATGTGAACTAGATTATTGACTCTAGTGCAAGTGGGAGACTGTTGGAAATATGCCCTAGAGGCAATAATAAATTGGTTATTATTATATTTCCTTGTTCATGATAATCGTTTATTATCCATGCTAGAATTGTATTGATAGGAAACTAAGGTACATGTGTGGATACATAGACAACACCGTGTCCCTAGTGAGCCTCTACTAGACTAGCTCGTTGATCAAACATGGCTACGGTTTCCTAGCCATAGACATGAGTTGTCATTTGATAACGGGATCACATCATTAGGAGAATGATGTGATGGAAAAGACCCAAACGATAAACGTAGCATATGATCGTGTCAGTTTATTGCTATTGTTTTCTGCATGTCAAGTATATGTTCCTACGACCATGAGATCATGCAACTCACTGACATCGGAAGAGTACCTTGTGTGTACCCAACATCACAACGTAACTGGGTGACTATAAAGGTGCTCTACAGGTATCTCCGAGGGTGTCTGTTTAGTTGGCATGGATCAAGACTGGGATTTGTCACTCCGTATGACGGAGAGGTATCTCAGGGCCCACTCGGTAATACAACATCACAATGAGCTTGCAAGCAATGTGACCAATGAGTTGATCACGGGATCTTGTATTACGGAACGAGTAAAGAGACTTGCCGGTAACGAGATTGAACTAGGTATAGAGATACCGACGATCGAATCTCGGGCAAGTAACATACCGACAGACAAAGGGAACTATATACGGGATTGTCTGAATCCTTGACATCGAGGTTCAATCGATAAGATCTTCGTAGAATATGTGGGAACCAATATGGGCATCCAGGTCCCGCTATTGGTTATTGACCGTAGAGGTGTCTCGGTCATGTTTGCATAGTTCTCGAACCCGCAGGGTCTACACACTTAACGTTTGGTGATGATATAAGTATAGTCGAGTCGTTATGTTGGTAACCGAAGGTTGTTCGGAGTCCCAGATGAGATCCCGGACGTTACGAGGAACTCCGGAATGGTCCGGGGATGAAGATTGATATATTGGATGATGGGAATCGGAGTCCGGAAGTGTTCCGGGGAGCACCGGGGAGTCGTCGGATGACCGAAAGGAGTTTCGGGGGGTCCCGGCAAGTGTTGCGGGCCTCATGGGCCAAAAGGGGGGAGGCACATCAGCCCACACAGGGGCTGTGCGCCCCCCCACAGGCCTCCCACGCAGCTAGGAGGGTGGGGGCGCCCCTAGGGCAGCCGGCCCCCTCTGGCTTGGGGGGCAAGGCGCCTAGGGGGGGCCACCCAAACCCTAGCCGCCCCCCTCTCCCTTGTGGCCGCCACCCCCTAGGGGAAACCCTAGGGGCGCCTCCACTTCTCCCCTCCCCCTATATATAGAGAGGGAGAGAGAGGGCAGCCACACCCCTACGTGCATTGGCGCTGCCTCTCCTCTGCCTCGTAGCATATCTTCTTCTCCGCAGTGCTTGGCGAAGCCCTGCTGAGTTTTCTCCACCACCACCTCCACCACGCCGTCGTGCTGTCGGAGGACTCAAGTTGCTACTTCACCATCGCTCGCTGGATCGAGGAGGTGAAGGCGTCATCAAGCCGTACGTGTGTTGAACGCGGAGGCGCCGTCCGTTCGGCGCTAGATCGGATCTTCCGCGATTTGAATCGCCGCGAGTACGACTCCATCAACCGCGTTCTAGCAACGCTTCCGCTTAGCGATCTACAAGGGTATGTGGATCCGACTCTTCCCTCGTAGATGCATCTCCTAGATTGATCTTGGTGAGCGTAGGAAAATTTGTGTTTCCCATGCAACGTTCCCCATCACATCATTGTCATCATCACTATCATCACAAGATATATTGGGGTTCAAAGTGGGAGATACCTTTGAAGCCTTGGCCATAAGGCAAAACGCAATAGATGATGATGTAGGATCCCTTGAAGCACCATTCAAGACTACATCTTGTTCCATGGGTTGTTGGGTTTCCTCTACATTGTTAGCACAACAATTCGAGGAAATAGATGCATTTTTATCATGGCAACAAGACATAGCAAGCATATCATCATGAGTTTTAGTCAAACAATTTCTACATGATATGCAAGGACTATCAACACAAGCATGTGAAACATGTTGGGTGCTCGAAGTGTTAAAGTCCAAAGAAGATGCATTGCAATAAGATAGTGATGAAGGATCATCCACAATAAGCATACTATCATCATTGCAATGACCAACACTACTCACCATATCATTACCTTGTGGCACAACACATGTAGGTGATGTAGAGGAAGTTGAGAAGACAACACGGCCGGAGGTGGATGGAGAACAATCATTCCCACAATTCTTGGACACACAATATTTATCTTGAAGCTTTGTCCACAACTCATGAGCATCCCGGAATGGCATGAGTTGAAATATAACTATATTGCTCAAAGCATCGAAAAGCACATTAAAAGCTTGAGCATTGAGATAAGAGTTTTTCTCATCCTCTAAAGATAATCTTTGGGGATCCTTTGGAGGAGAAAAACCCATATCTACAATTCGCTCTAAATTTGGTTCCATGACCCTAAAGAGATTAAGCATGCGAATTACCCAAACATCAAAATTTGTGCCATCGAAACTAAGAGGGTCAAAGAATCCTAAGCCCCTAGTCGACATCCTTACTCTCTAGGCGGTTAAGCCCTATAAAGAGAGACGAGGCTCTGATACCAATTGAAAGATCGTGGATGTTGCCTAGAGGGGGGGGGGTGAATAGGCGCTTTAAAATAATTACGGTTTAGGCTTGAACAAATGCGGAATAAACCTACAGGTTAATTTGTCAAGCACAAAACCTACAACAACTAGGCTCACCTATGTGCACCAAAAACTTATGCTAAGCAAGATAAACAACTAGGTGATAGCAAGATATATGACAAGAAACAATATGGCTATCACAAAGTAAAGTGCATAAGTAAAGGGCTCGGGTAAGAGATAACCAAGGCACGCGGAGACAATGATGTATCCTAAAGTTCACACCCTTTCGGATGCTAATCTTCGTTTGGAGCGGTGTGGAGGCACAATGCTCCCCAAGAAGCCACTAGGGCCACCGTAATCTCCTCACGCCCTCGCACAATGCAAGATGCCGTGATTCCACTAAGGGACCCTTGAGGGCGGTCACCAAACCCGTACAAATGGAAACCCTTGGGGGCGGTCACCGAACCCGTACAAAATGCTCGGGGCGATCTCCACAACCTAATTGGAGACCCCGACGCTTGCCCGGAGCTTTGCACCACAATGATTGAGCTCCGAACACCACAAGGTTGGGGCTATCTCCCCAACGACACCACGGAGCTTCACCACAATGGAATATGGCTTCGAGGTGACCACAACCGTCTAGGGCACCCAAGCACCCAAGAGGAACAAGCTCAAGGGTACCAAGCACCCAAGAGTAATAAGCTTCCCAACTTGTAATTTCCACGTATCACCGTGGAGAACTCAAACTGATGCACCAAATGCAATGGCAAGGGCACACGGAGTGCCCAAGTCCTTCTCTCCCAAATCCCACCAAAGCAACTAATGCTAGGGAGGGAAATGAGAGGAAGAAGAAGAAGGAGAACACCAAGAACTCCAAGATCAAGATCCAAGGGGTTCCCCTCACCTAGAGGAGAAAGTGATTGGTGGAAATGTGGGTCTAGATCTCCTCTCTCTTTTCCCCCAAAAACTAGCAAGAATCCATGGAGGGATTGAGAGATAGCAAGCTTGAAGAAGGTCAACAATGGGGGAAGAACACGAGCTCAAAGGATAAGGTTCATTGGGGAAGAAGACCCCCTTTTATACGTGGGGAAAAATCCAACCGTTATGCTCACAGCCCGCACAGAGCGGTAGTACCGCTCCAGGAGCGGTACTACCGCTAGGGCGGTAGTGTCCCTTTGGAAAACAACAGCGAGCAGGCAAAAAGGCCAGAAAAACCGTCGGAGCGGTAGTACCGCTTGACCTCACGGTACTACCGCTAGGGGTAGCGGTAGTACTGCTAAGGGTAGCGGTACTACTGCTTGAGAGCGGTACTAAAAATTTACATCCGTGCCTACCACCGCTGGACTTGTGACGAGTTTTTGGTCCCGAGCGGAAGTAGCCACGGAAATAGCCGCGGTAGTACTGCTCCAAGCGGTAGTACCTCTCCCGAAAGCGGTAGTAAAAAATCACTTCCGCTCCTACCCGCGGTAGTACCGCTGCAACCTTTTCAGAACACCAAAATGACCACAACTTTTGCATACGGACTCCGAATTCGATGAAACCAAGTTTGTTGGAAAGCTAGCGACAAGGGCTAACATGTCAGGCCCAAGATGCGATTCTATCTCGATCACATGACACTTACGTGATTGAGGCACAACCGCATTTCGGGTGCTTAGCAATATGGATATCATTACATCATACCATTTCATACATACATGGGGGACACAACAATACATACAAATCTCATGAATACAACAAAATCAATACAAGTATCCGACTACGGATACAAACAAGAAAAACACAAGACATCCATTTGCTATCCCAGGCTGCCAACCCGGAACCTAACCCAAGACTGAAGAAGAAGAACTCCAACAAAAGAACAACGCTCTCACGTCAAGACATCGGAAACCTGCACCTACAACTGTTGTTGTAGTATATGTGAGCCACGAGGACTCAGCAATCCCATAACCATGCGTAACAAGACTATCAAAGCTTAATAGGTAGGAAGAGGTAAAGTGGTGAGGTTGCAGCAGCGGCTAAGCAAATATATGGTGGCTAGCTTACGAGTACAAGAATAAGATGAGCATCTACGCAAACGGTCGCAAAATTAGTGATCGCTAAAGATCATAAACTACATACGAGTCAAACATAACCCCACCGTGTTCTCTACTCAAGGTGAAAAGAGACAGTCACGGTTACTCACGCAGTTGTGTGTTTTACTTCGGATCCTCTGTTAAGTTTTCTACAACCGGACATTAACAAATTCCAATCTGCCACATAACCGCGGGCACGGCTTTCGAAAGATCATAACCCTGCAGGGGTGTCCCAACTTAGCCCATCACAAGCTCTCACGATTAGCTGAAGTGATAAATACAATATCATCACTCCTTATCTTAGGGAAATCCGATCAGGCTCGGCATCCCGGTAGCACAAGACATTTCGACAATGGTAAAACAAGTCCAGCAAGACCTCCCGGCGTGCCGACACTGTCAGGGATATGGTTAATAGGTATAAACCGGATATTGTAAACCGGCTTAATTATATTGTACTTAATTTATTATTAGTAGAGATTACGGCCCGTGAGGTTTCAAGGCCCATGTATAGAAATACGGTTTGTGAACCACCAAAGAGATGTAACTTGAGAGATAAGAAAGGAAGAGCAGAGACCGAGGCGGACGCGATTATGAGCCGGCCTCGGGACTCTGTAAACCGGACCAGGCGTCACCTCTATATAAAGGGACGACCCGGCACCGGTTCAAGGACAAGCAACAATCAATCCGTCGAGACGCAGGCAAGCGATTCCGCTCCCTGTAATCCGACGCCCGAGTAATACCAAACCAACTAGACGTAGGCTTTTACCTTCTCGAAGGGGCCGAACTAGTATAAAGCCTTTTGTGTCCTTTGTGCGCCATGAACCCTTTCAAGCTAACCCGTGCGATGGTTCCATCATCAAGTCCGTTAAACCGGACATCTGCCGTGTTAATTCCACGACAGTTGGCGCCCACCGTGGGGCCTGCGCGCGACGGTTTCGAGTTCTTGGAAGGCGGCCTCAAGGGGTTAAAGGGCTACGCGGTCGGCCAGATGACCAAGAGTCGTCGTGGCCGGATCTACATCGACGACGCAGGATGGGGACCGGAGGCCGATTCGATCGAATACGGGTACCGGGTTCCCTTCGGCAGCATCCAAGTCTTCATCGGCAAAATCGGCGAACCGGGACCTGAGCCGGACACTTTCCCCAACATCGTCGAGCCGGCTCAGCGTGCGAGATCGGCCCGGATTCAACCTGCCGTGAAGCGTGTGTTCGTTGGAGCGATTCACGGAGGACAAGCGGAGGACGGGTTGGAATCTGATGGTGCAACCGTCGTCTATTCAGATGACGAATCTTCGTCCGGGGAAACTGAGTCTCTGTATCAGTTGCGGGACGGCCGGTCTGAGGGCGAGTCCGACGGAAACAGTATTCCGGGCCCCTCCGATCCGCCAAACCGGGTGGCGGTTTTTATGGCCGGTTCACAACCCCCGACGAACGGAACAACAGCAGAGGCTGGCGCAGGAGGGAGCGGTTCAAATCCCTCTGTTACTGCGGTTCTATCCACCTTGATGGAGGAGTTCGCGGCTAAGGCAATAGAGGCCGTAGCTCCAGTAGACAAGGCGCAACATGATACAGTGCTTCTCCAGTTGAAGGCCCGGATCGATCAGTTAAAGGAGGATCTAAAGGCAGAGGGAGAGATGCTAGCCGCAAGGCAAGCGGAGTTGGATGAACAAGCTTTTCACTTAAGGATGGAACAGGCTTCCATGGAAGGGGTAAGAGGACGAAAATATCGATCCCGCCTGCCGCCGGGTTATGAATCTACGGATTTGTTCAGAACACCGGGGGCTGGGGCCAGTAACAATCCGATCTTAAACCGGAGAAGCCCACCGGCTCGAGAGGGACCGGTTCAGCAACCCGCCGCGGAGCGGGAGCGACGGATTACATCGGCACCTTATGTTCCGGTCCCCCCGGGGCACTATTCAAACCCTGTGGATAATATCGCTGCAGCAGCAGCACGATTGGCCGCTTTACCTGTGGAAGAAACATCCCCTGTAGCGATAGAGGCGCGCAGGGCCCAGAGGTTACTCAACACGGCCTTAATACAACAGCAAGCGTACTCCCACAGCAGGGAAAGGTTGCATTCAACACCCCGTCCCAACCGAAGTTACTCTAGACATTGGGAGGAGCCCGAAGTATCTAGCAGCGAACGGAGGAGACATCAGCACAGGCAGAATAATCCGGCAAGGGCAGAAATGCCAGCCCCGGATCGAAACCGGCCTAGATCGGAGGCCAGGGAGGAGATCCGGCAGTCGACGCCGGTTTACACCGGCGCTACGGGGACAGGAGCGACAGCGAGCGGTTTTGGGATACAGTGTCTTGTCCCGGCCCTGCGGAGTGTTAAGTTACCCAAGGATTTCAAAGGACCTCGCAAAGTGCCCAATTACACAGCCGATTTACCACCCGAGGCTTGGGTGGAAAGCTACGAGATGGCTATGGAGATGCTGGACGTGGATGAATCGGCTTGTGCCAAATATTTCACTATGATGCTTGAAGGAACGGCCCGGACTTGGCTAAAGGGACTTCCTCCGAATTCCATCGGATCATGGGGGGAGCTGCGTAATCAGTTCATCAAAAATTTCAAAGATACATGCAAGCAACCTATGTCGGTGATAGATTTAGCAGCATGTGTACAGGGGGAGCAGGAGTCTACAGCAGCTTGGGTACGCAGAGTGGCAGAGATCTTGCACTCCTCAAACGGTATTAATCCGAGCACCGCAATTGTAACTTTGGAGAACAATTGCCGGTTTGAATCTTTGAAATTAAAACTCGGACGGCTCAAACGAGAGTGCAATGACATGGGGACTTTAATGAGTGCCTTGGTGAAGTACGGAGACTCAGATAATACCAAGTATCCGGAGCCAGAAGGAGATAAAGCGGGAAAGGCCAGCAAGACTGGTAAACCGGCTTCAGCCAATCCGATCACTTCAGGTGTGTTGGGCAAACGGAAACCGGAAGGCAGCTCTGATTTTGTGGCTAATACACAGGTTCAAGGCGGTTTTCAGGGAAATCAGCGGGGTCCCGTTCGCCAAGCCGGTGGAGGAAATCCGGGTTGGGAACAGGATTTGGATCAACCATGCATAAAGCATAGCGGGAGTAAGGGGCCTGCAAAGCACACTGCGAGAGAATGTATGAACCCCACGATAGCAGGGAACGGCCGTTTTTATCCTCATAGCCGGCCCCCGAATGCCGGTTTAGGGCCCGGGTTTTATGGCCCAGGTTACCAAGGGAACAATTTCGGTTCAGGATATAGGGGCAACAGCGGTTATCAAGGGAATAACGGCGGTTATCAATCCCGGCCAGGCGGCCCAGGCGGTCAAGGAAACTATAATGGTCAAGGAAGCCAATCACATTATCAAGGGGGTTATCAGAATCAGGGAAATCAGCCGTATCATCAAGGTGGTTATAACAATAAGAATAATCAGCAACAGGGCCAAGGGAGTCACAATAACCAAGGAAATCAGCAGCAGCAGCGTCCGCAGCAACAACAGCAATCCGGGTACCAGAGCAATCCAAAGGAGTTGAGCAGTGGCCAATATCATGTTTTCACCACAAGTCTATGCAAAAGAGACCAGAAGGTTTTAAAGCGGACTGTTAATGCGGTAGAACCGGCGACACCGCAGTTTCTGCGGTGGTCAGAGCAGCCCATTGTTTGGAGCAGAGAGGACCACCCGTTACGGGTAGATAACCCGGGACATTTAGCCCTGGTAGTGGCACCACAGGTGGGAGGATACCGATTCACTAAAGTCCTCATGGATGGAGGTAGCAGTATCAATATATTATATTACGAGACTTTCCGTCGTATGGGTCTGACGGATAAACAATTAAGGACATCAAACACAGTGTTTCACGGGGTGGTTCCAGGTAAGTCAGCTTATCCGGTTGGTAAGATTGATTTAGAAGTTACCTTTGGAGATGAGCGGGACTCTAGGTCGGAGATGATCACCTTTGAAGTTGTCAAAATCAAAAGTCCATATCATGCTTTGTTCGGGAGGACGGTTTATGCTAAATTTATGGCTAGGCCATGTTATGTTTATCTGCAGCTCAAGATGCCGGGTCATAAAGGCACGATTACGGTGCACGGCAGTCGTAAGATAGCAGTGGAATGTGAAGAAGGTGATGCAGCTTATGCAGAGGCGGTATGTTCTGCGGAAGAGTTAAAATTTTATAAAGATAATGTTGATCCGGCAGACATGACTCCGCTGAAGAAGCCAACCACTGAGCATGATCCGGCTTTGAAGTTCAAATCAGCGGAAGAGACTAAACAGGTCGATTTTGTGCCCGGAGATTCATCCAAACAGTTCACCATCAGTGCTAACTTGGATCCTAAATAGGAAAGCGCGCTCATCGAGTTCATCCGTGAGAACCGGGATATCTTTGCATGGAAGCCCTCTGACATGCCTGGTATACCGAGGGAACTCGCTGAGCACAAGTTAAATATTGATCCGAAGTTTAAACCGGTAAAGCAGTATCTGCGCCGCTTCAACGAAGAGAGGCGCAAGGCTATAGGTGAAGAAGTGGCTAAGCTTTTGGCGGCAGGGTTCATAGTGGAAGTGTTTCATCCGGAGTGGTTGGCCAACCCGGTGCTAGTTCTAAAGAAGAATGGGAAGTGGAGGATGTGCGTGGACTACACAGACCTCAATAAAGCTTGCCCAACTGATCCTTTTGCTCTACCTCGCATTGATCAGATTATTGATGCTACAGCTGGGTGTGAGCGGCTGAGTTTCCTGGATGCATACTCAGGCTATCACCAGATCAAAATGGCAGTTGAAGACCAAGAGAAGACGGCATTCATAACCCCTTTTGGTGCTTTTTGCTATGTGTCTATGCCTTTTGGGCTCAAGTGTGCGCAGGCGACGTATCAACGTTGTGTTCAGAACTGCTTGAAAGGACAGATAGGAAGGAACGTACATGCTTATGTGGATGACATTGTGGTTAAGTCAAAGGAGGAGAGGACAATGATAGAAGATCTCAGAGAAACCTTTGACAATCTTCGGGCTTACAAGATGATGCTCAATCCGGAGAAATGTGCTTTTGGTGTCCCGGCCGGTAAGCTTTTGGGATTCCTGGTCTCAAACCGGGGAATAGAAGCCAATCCGGAGAAGATCAGGGCCATCACATCTTTGACAAAACCGGCTTGCATTAACGATGTTCAGCGCATAGCTGGACGGATAACGGCTCTGAGCCGGTTCATCAGTCGCCTAGGAGAAAAGGCGATCCCGCTTTATCAAATGTTGAGGAAAACGGACCGGTTCATCTGGAGTGATGAAGCGAATACAGCGTTTGAGAATCTGAAACAGCAACTAGCGAAGCCGCCGGTTTTAGCCGCCCCTATTGACAAGGAGCCTTTGCTACTGTATGTTGCTGCAAACACACGGGCAGTTAGCGTTGCAATTGTGGTTGAGCGCAAGGAAGCAGGGAAAGAACATCCGGTTCAGCGTCCGGTTTACTATGTGAGTGAGGTACTCATCGAGTCCAAGCAAAGATACCCTCACTGGCAGAAATTGGTGTATGGAGTATTCATGGCGAACCGGAAGTTGAAGCATTATTTCCAAGGGCATCCGATAACTGTGGTCAGCTCGGCTCCGTTGGGAGATATAATCCAGAATAGAGAAGCAACAGGCAGGATAGCCAAGTGGGCCATTGAGCTCAGTCCGCATGAATTGAAATATGTACCACGCACTGCTATCAAATCTCAGGCACTGGTGGACTTCATCAACGACTGGACAGAATTGCAGACCCCGGAGGAAAAGCCGGATCTCACTTATTGGACAATTCACTTCGACGGTTCGAAACAGTTGGAGGGCTCGGGGGCCGGAGTGGTTTTAACTTCCCCCAGAGGTGATAAATTTTGTTATGTCCTCCGGTTGTTATTTCCTTGTACTAATAATGCAGCGGAATATGAAGCCCTACTTCATGGTTTGCGATTGGCAAAGGAGATGAATTTAAGCCGGGTTAAGTGCTTGGGTGATTCAGACCTAGTGGCACAGCAAGTTTCGGGCAAATGGGATTCAAGGGATCCACTCATGGCGGCTTATCGGCGAGAAGTTGAAGCGGTGGCAGGTTACTTCAAAGGGTATCATGTGGAACACATAGACCGGCGGAAGAACGAAGCGGCTGACGCTCTAAGCCGGCTAGGGTCGCAACGTAAACCGGTACCACCAAACACCTTTTTGGATGAATTGCACAATCCTTCGGTTCAAGTACCTTCAGAGGACGATCTGGCTGTTCCGGACCCAGAGGCACAGTTGGTTGCGGCAACCCATGTTATCCCGGATTGGACTGTACCTTATTTGGCATATTTAAGCCGGGGGGAATTACCAGAGGACGAAGGTGAAGCACGACAGATAATCCGGCGTTCCAAGTCTATGACAATTGCCAATGGGGAGCTGCATCATCGTAGCACCTCTGGAGTATTTCAACGGTGTGTTTCAGCTGAGGAAGGTTGTGAGATTTTAAGGGAGATTCATGAAGGGGATTGCGGTCATCACGCCGGATCAAAATCTTTAGTGGCTAAGGCTTTCCAACATGGTTTTTATTGGTTAACCGCACATGCAGATGCGGCAGACCTGGTCCGCAAGTGTGATGCTTGTCAGAAATTCTCAAGACGTGCCCTTGTTCCGGCACAAGAACTCCGGATGATACCAATAACTTGGCCTTTTGCAACTTGGGGGCTTGACATGGTTGGTCCTTTCAAGAGATCCCAAGATCAAAAAACTCATCTACTAGTGGCAGTAGACAAGTTTACAAAGTGGGTTGAAGCGGAACCTATAAGCAAGTGTGATGCGGCAACGGCGGTTAAGTTCATCAAAAAAGTAATATTCCGGTTTGGTTTTCCACACAGCATCATCACAGATAACGGCACCAATTTATCTCAGGGTGAGATGGAAGAATTCTGTCAACGAGAGCATATTCGTTTGGATGTATCCTCTGTGGCTCACCCCCAGTCCAATGGTCAAGCAGAAAGGGCAAATCAGGAGATTTTGCGTGGGATCAAGCCCCGGCTTATGACACCTCTGCAGAGAACCCCAGGGTGTTGGGTTGAAGAATTACCCTCTGTCCTTTGGAGCATTAACACTACACCAAACCGGTCTACAGGTTATACACCTTTCTTCATGGTTTACGGTGCAGAAGCGGTTCTTCCAAGTGACATACGCCATGATTCACCAAGGGTGGCGGCCTATGTAGAAGCTATCAACGAAGAGTCAAGACAGAATAGTTTGGATCGGTTGGATGAAGAGCGTGACATAGCTGCGGCACGGTCAGCGATTTATCAGCAAGACCTGCGCAGATATCACAGCCGCCGGATCAGGACCAGGATATTCCAGGAGGGTGACTTGGTACTCCGGCTTATCCAAGATCAAACAGACATGCACAAGCTATCTCCGCCATGGGAAGGGCCCTTTGTGATCAGCAAAAATTTACACAACGGGTCATACTATTTGGTGGACATTCGAGAGCACAAAGATTCACGGACATCAGAAGAGGAGACGAAGAGGCCGTGGAACATTGCTCATCTACGGCCGTATTATACTTGAGCCATAGGCTCCCATGTATCCTATGTATATATTATGAATAATGAATAAACCGGCACCCTCGGTAAACCGGGGGCTCAGCCCTTTTTCCATATACATCAAATTTGCGGCAAAAATCCATATCAGTTTGTTATCAAAGTAACATATTTCAGTATTAGCTGGTTTTTAGAAACTAATCTTTGCAGGGTATGTGAAGAAGCGGTAAAACTCGCCGGAACAAAAGATTACGTCCGGTTCAGGAAGAGGAAAAACCTGTATAAAGAAAAAGGAAAAAGAGGAACATTAGAGGCCCCTGAGGACAGTGGTATCGTCCACACACCTCTTGAATGGCTATGTTATGAATTTTTGGGCCCCTGAGGACAGTGGTATCGTCCACACACCTCTTGAATGGCTATGTTATGAATTTTTGGGCCCCTGAGGACAGTGGTATCGTCCACACACCTCTTGAATGGCTATGTTATGAATTTTTGGGCCCCTGAGGACAGTGGTATCGTCCACACACCTCTTGAATGGCTATGTTATGAATTTTTGGGCCCCTGAGGACAGTGGTATCATCCACACACCTCTTGAATGGCTATGTTATGAATTTTTGGGCCCCTGAGGACAGTGGTATCGTCCACACACCTCTTGAATGGCTATGTTATGAATTTTTGGGCTCCCTGAACAGTGGTATTGCCCATGTTCAAAAGATGACCCGGCTCTCTGAACAGTTTTTGAGCCTGGCAGCTCTTTGAAAAAGCCTCGATTGCATAGTTTGATTTACAATAAGTATGTGTTTCTTGATGATTTCTGTGTTTCATAACCTTTCTAACCAAGGGGAACAGCTCTAGAAGTTGACTGTATATCTAGTGTTATAAACCGGCGTTCATCGTAACCCGGTTCGACTTCATGATGAGCTAACAATTGGCAGCACGAGGTCAGACATAAATTACAAATTGCTGAACTAAGGAAAGAAAAATTTATGGACAAGTTAAGACTGAAGAGTTCCAAGGGCTTATTAAGGTAATTTTAAACATCTTACCGGTTTAAGGTATTTCGGCTACATGCAATTAAGGTATCAAAGTTATTTATCAAAGGTATGTTTGTTTATCATACCAAGAGAGCAAGTTAATCCGTCCAGTGGTCGCACCACTAGGACATATTTTTCATCTTTTTTATGAACAGGGCAAGAGATCCGCATCAATCAACAAGTCAGCGAAAGAATACTTTATAAAGACCAAAAGCCGGATCACAGTGCATTAAATTTCAGCTAAAGCCTATTACAAGGCATGAAAGCCAAATAGTCGGAAGCATTGTTTATGGAATAGCAATTGTGATTACAGCAATAATATTCAAGATTCCGTTCCTCCTTGCCGGGATGACTGGCCACCATCTGGTTCCGGAACATCTTCTTCCTCGTGAAGCGGCGGGAAATCTGGTGCACGCCAATCAATCTTGGCCAAGGCACGGAAATACACTTCATCGTTGATCAACTCAGCAGGATCAATATCAGGAGCATAAGTGTGAGGACGAACCGGCGGAGTTAAGTTTGCAACATCATAGACCGGTCGTTCCACACGCTCGTTTTGAAGGTCGTATGCTGGGTGGTATCGGGATAAATCAGTTTCCACCGCAATCTTGCTAGAAAGTGGACGCATTTCCTTTGTCAGAGCATACAGATCTCTCTCACCAAATGCTGAACCGTCTTCCTTGGTGTCAGGAAACCCGGTTAGCACTTCTGCCAGATCAATGTCTGGAACCCAAGCTTTAGCCCTTGTCAGGGCCAGAAGAGCACCTCCTCGGGCAGCCGATTTCTTCACCTCTTCAAGACGAGTTGGTAGAATCGACAAGCTGTTCAAAGTAGCCTTGATGGTTGAAGGAGCCGGTTTACCGAAGGAAGTAGCGCTGATAATCCTTTGCGCCCCAGAGTATAGTTGCTTCACCAAGGTGTAGCAGGCCTTCAGTTTCTTCCGTACGTCATCCCCGAGATGGGAGACACGGCGTCCTACATACAACAAGAAAAATTAAACCGGTACAAAGCACAGTTTGCAAAGATAACAGACAAGAATTCAGGTTATGCTTACCAAAGATAGCAGAAATCATCAAATCAACTTGGCGCTTCAACCCGGCCAATTCTTCAGTAACCGGGTTAAGAGCTCCTTCGGCATCTTGAACACGTTTTTCAAGATCCTTCCTCTGGACTTCAAAAGCAGTCCGTTCCTCATCAAAGAACTTTTTCAAGTCTTCAGCAGTTTTCAGACTCACTTGAAGATCCTTTTTCGCCTTTGAAGCGGCTGCCTCCGTATCTATAAGCCGGCTTCGAAGTTCACTGTTTTCTACAGCATTCCGGTTCAGCTCAGCCTACAGACAAAGTTCAAACGTAAGGTTAGAATTACAAAGTCTCAAGCACACAACAAAGTTGTCTACTTGACACTTGGGGGCTAATGGCAGTTGAAGTAATCCGGCAAATGCAAATTGAAAATGCAAGTCTCAAGCACACAACAAAGTTGTACACTTGACACTTGGGGGCTAATGGCAGTTGAAGCAAAACATCAGAGACAATTTCTACAAGTATCAACCACATAACCAAGTTATCTACTTGATACTTGGGGGCTAATGTATGAATCAGCAGTTAAAAACTACAAAGTTCCGGATTACCTTCAATGAAGAAGATAAACCGGAACTTGGGGGCTGTTAGAAGATAAAGATGCATCAAAGCAAAACAAAGTCAGAACAGGAAAACTTACTTCGTATTTCTCTCTCATCATGTTTACTAAGCTGGCTTCAAAATCCCGGCTACTGTGGAGCCGGCTCAAATATCCGGAATAAATGTCTTGAGCACTCATGCTCGAAAGACTGGATAAGTCTGTACCCCACTTCCCCTTTTCCTGAGTTACTTTCTCCGCTTTAGCAGTGTGCTTTGCTAAAACGGTGGGTTTGGCTGGCGCAACATAAGCAGCACCAGTAACCACAACGTCAGGGGAAGTAGGTGCATTGGGAGGTGTAACTTCAGCTTGAGCCGGATCAGGAGACCCCGGGTTAACTTGAGGAGAGCTAACCCGGGCCGGACTTGGTGGATCTTGGGCAGCATCAGTGGCAGGAATATCAAGAGCAGGTTCTTGAACCGGAGTGACAGGAGTATCTTCAGGAGGGATAGTTGTTGACGGCTTAATTACAGGTTCATCAGTAGAAGGGTCAGCAACAGGCTTCTTACCCTTAGCTTTTTTGCTGGGTTTCGGTTTGCTGGAAAAACAAGCAAAGATAAGTCAGCATTATAAAGGAAAAGAAGATTATAAACCGGAAGAAGTAAAGAGAATTACCCTGGGACAGTCTTCAAAGGTGGAAGCTGTGTCGCAGTTGATTCGCCAGATGAAGACAGTGGAGTTTCCTGATAATCAGGATCAGTCGGTTTAAGTGGTTTTCTGATAAGACCGGCCTTGGGGTGAAGAAGAGTTGGAGAGAGCATCACCTCAGCGCGGCGTTTTCGAGCCAGAGTTAGCGAAATTCCAGAGGATTCCACTGCCAAGCCGCTATGGCGAGTGGTCCGGCGCAAGGCTTCGTGCTGTTGTTTCTTCAAAGTAAAATTGGGATCCAACTTAGCATAAGGATGATAAAATTGATACTTTCTAACAGTCCGACGGCTCTTTTGAGGAGGGGGTTCTGAATCGGAAGAAATAAGGGTTACCTCAATTTCCGCCGGGTTATCACCTTCGAGTGGATCCTGTGAAAAGGGTATCATTAGAGATATGAACAAGTATGTAAAGACAAAATGTAAACCGGAGCAAGGAGTACCTCGGAGTCCGGATCATCATCTTCAGAAGGAGAACCGGCGTCAACGACTGCTTTCCTTTTCTTATTTGCAGGAGTCTTTCGACGAGTTTGCCTTGCAGGTTTTTCTTGAGGTTTCCTCCTCCAGAAAGGATCATCAGCCTAAATGAAAAAAAAGGGGGAAGGCAAGTAAAGGACGGTTCAAAAAGAACGGTTATAAAGTACAAGTTAAAGATAATTACCTCAGGCAGCTTATTTTTCTTGAAGTATGGGGCCAAGCCAACTTTAGTGCAGTCTGTCAGAGCAGGATTGACAATCTTCTTGGCCGATTCAATTACTTCCGATTCAGACAACTTGTCCTTAGAAAATCTCTGAGGGTCATCCGGTTTACCGGAGTAATTGCACATCAAATCAGGGCGCCGGCTTAAGGGAAGGATACTCCATGATAACCAGCAGCGAAGGAAATCTGTGCCGATCAGGCCATTGGCCATGAAAGCCCTCAGCTTGGAGAGTTGAGGAGAAAACGGGATCCGTTCAGCAGCGCTTAATCGTTGCGGCAAGGGGTGATTTGCCGGGATACGAGTTTCCCGATAACCCGGCAAAGGGTTTTCACCTTCAGGGGATGTGTCTATGCAGTAAAACCAGGACTTGTTCCAGTCCTTTGGATGAGTGTGCAAGGAGGCGTGAGGGAAAACTACATCCCTCCTTTTCTGAATACTGATACCACCAAGCTCTTGGTGAGGCCCGCTGGTGAACTCGGTACGCCGGTTTGCATGGAAGAAATCCCGAAAAAGATCAACCGAAGGCTCTTCTTGCAGATACGCTTCAGAAAAAACTTGGAAATCACAAATATTGGAAACGGAGTTCGGTCTGATATCCTGTGGATGCAGCTGGAAGGTGGCAAGGACGTCCCGGAAAAATTTTGAACCGGGGGGAGAGAAACCCCTGGAGATGTGATCCAGAAATACAATCACTTCCCCGGACCTAGGAGCGGGAGGACACTCATTACCCGGAGCGCGCCATTTCAATTCGGCCTGAGGACCTAACGTACCAATGCTTGATAGTTTGACTAAATCCTCTTCAGTTACAACAGAACGAACCCAGTCGCACGAAACATATTGCTTGGCCATTTGAGCAAAGTACTGAAGAAGGAAAAAGTGCAAAGACGGATTATGAAAAAGTAACGATCCGGAATATGTTCATGATATGCAATGGTTAAAATGGAGAATTATTTGGCAAGGTTAAACCGGTAATTATGAAACAGAGTTTTATCATTTCTGGTTTAAATGGCAGTTGAAGGGGAATCGTTTAAAGCTATTACATCAGGTTACATCATTTCCGGTTTATGACATGATGATCTAAACCGGAGCATATTTAGTAGATCTATTGAAGAGAAAAACAAGTTTTCAACGCATTACTAAGGAAAAATAGATCTGAGCATACGGAGATAAAGAAACGAAAATTGCATGAGAAATCTACAGAGGTCCAATTCAGGGCAGATGAGTTTATAGGAGATGCATAAAAAGGAGACCTAAAGCAGGCAAACGGCGGAAGTAAAAATAACAAGATTTAAGGGGCAAGGTACAACAGCTAAATATGCGGAACTAGTACAGAAGGTTCTAATGGCGGAGTTCTAAAAGGCAGAAGCTCTAATGGTGGAATGGATAAAACTACATGGTTATTATGGTGAGATCTAATCTGGTGCTGAGTGAGAGACCTACAGATTAGGGCCTAAAGATTACAAGGTTTTTATGTACTAAGATCTACGAAGGGTCAAGAGCTTCATCGACAGCCCTAATGGCGGAAGAACACGGGCGAAGCAATGGCGGACACAGATCTACCGAGAGGTGGATGAACGTACCAGGGACAGCGAGAATCGGCGGTGGAGAAAATCTGGTCAAGGCTCAGGTTGATGCAGCGGCCGGTCGAAGGCTGAAGATCCTGCGGTCGTCGGTGCGTTCTTGAGCTCGAGCAGCAATGGAGATTTGCGGGTCAGAAAGCGGAAGGAGGAAGAAGACGCGAGAAGGAAGAAGGAGGAGGAGCAGTGCTATTTATAGACAGAGAGGCAGATATGAAACGACAGTTGCGGTAATCAAGGGAGAAAAATCGGATAAAGATCCGTTGAACGCCTCGATTCTCGGGATAACCATTAAAAACAAGCTACAGTACAGCTCGCGGCGTTAAATGCGGAGCTGATGTCATTGTCAGACTTTAATGATTTTGGAAGATGACGTCAGAGCCGGTTTACAAAAAATGAAGACAGAAGAGAAGTTGCAGAAGACAATGGAGACTGATATGAACAAGTTCAAATCATTCTGGGGCCTAATGTCAGGGATATGGTTAATAGGTATAAACCGGATATTGTAAACCGGCTTAATTATATTGTACTTAATTTATTATTAGTAGAGATTACGGCCCGTGAGGTTTCAAGGCCCATGTATAGAAATACGGTTTGTGAACCACCAAAGAGATGTAACTTGAGAGATAAGAAAGGAAGAGCAGAGACCGAGGCGGACGCGATTATGAG
This sequence comes from Secale cereale, assembly GCA_902687465.1. Taxonomy (NCBI): domain Eukaryota; kingdom Viridiplantae; phylum Streptophyta; class Magnoliopsida; order Poales; family Poaceae; genus Secale; species Secale cereale. The sequence goes on from LR738710.1 coordinate 570,587,933, forward strand.
CCGGCCTCGGGACTCTGTAAACCGGACCAGGCGTCACCTCTATATAAAGGGACGACCCGGCACCGGTTCAAGGACAAGCAACAATCAATCCGTCGAGACGCAGGCAAGCGATTCCGCTCCCTGTAATCCGACGCCCGAGTAATACCAAACCAACTAGACGTAGGCTTTTACCTTCTCGAAGGGGCCGAACTAGTATAAAGCCTTTTGTGTCCTTTGTGCGCCATGAACCCTTTCAAGCTAACCCGTGCGATGGTTCCATCATCAAGTCCGTTAAACCGGACATCTGCCGTGTTAATTCCATGACAGACACCCTGATAGTAGCCGCGCGTATCTCGTCTCAGGCCACGAACGGATGAGCACAGCGTACAGCAGCCAAACCCCAAGTTTCCAAGGGGGGGGCGCCGCACACGACTCTATTTGGGACCAACACCATCAGCACTGGCCCCCCTGCTATGTAGAAAGAATCCTCGGGTAGCGCTAACTCCCTATGCAATTTAATTAATTAATTAAGTTGTTATTATGAGCAAATTAAAAACCAATGTTGGGCCTTGCCGGAGGAGTTTTATTCAAAGTCGAACTGTCAAGGGGTCCCATATACCCATCGTGTAAGGAATGCAAAATCAAGGAACATAATGCCGGTTTATCGGCGCCTAAGGTGGCATGAGTGGAACAAAACACCGAGCAAAAGGCCAAGCCTTCCACCCATGCCCAGTATATAGGTGTGTTATTATATAATAATAGATATTGTGATATTCCAATAACAAGTTCCCTCCTGGAACGATCTTCATCTTCACCTGCAACTAGCAACGCTATAAGAGGGGCTGAGCAAGCGGGTAACATAGCCAAACAGTGGTTTTGCTAGGAAGGTTTCAAAGGTTAGAGGTTTCATGGCAACAAGGAGAGGCTGACAATAAAGATGGGTAGCGCGACATGTAACGATAGCATCGAGACACTAAGCATGGCAATGATAGTAAAGGTATCCAAGGGTATGGTCATCTTGCCTGGGATTCTGCAAGGAAGAAGAACGGTTCCGTGAAGAAGACGGAGAAGAAGCCTTGAAGAAGACACACGAGTAGACGATCGAATCCTCCACAACGCAACAGAACAAGCACTAACGAAAAGAAGCAAGCAATGCGGTAAACAAACCACTCAAAACACGACAATATGCACTACCAAGTATGATGCAAAACAAGTCTACTTATGATGCACTGAAAGTCTACACAGGAAGAAAAACATGGCAATGTAGGAAGCGCAGATAACAACACAAGTCTATATGATGCAATACATGGCAAGATATGATGCAAGGCAAAACTATACAGGAAGCACAGAAATATAGCACAAGGGCATGGCAATTTGCATTCAAGCAAAGTACTTCAAAACATGATAACAATAGGATAATATGAATCTACATGCAAAATCATCCAAGTTTCATATAAAGAACACCCCAATCGGAGCAACGGGCTAAAAGATACACATGAAATAAGATATAACAACAAGCTGAAATTAACAGCCACATAGCAACTTTGGAGCAAGAGATAAATGAGCTACAGCACTCAAACATCATGGCAATGAGCATGGACATAAACTAGACATATCCTACAGCAAATAAGTCCATTGGAGCATCCCCAAAGGAGCCATGGATCAATAGCAACAAGCTATGACATTTGGAACTTGATAACAAAATCCTGGCAGCAACATTTTATAGCAACTTGGGAGCAAGAGTTAAACATGCTACAGCCACTAAAATAAGCATGTAATAGCATGATAGGATAGCCAACAATATATACAACAAGGAATCATCAAGAGTCACCCCAAAACTATCATGGATTGGCCTAGAACAGCAAGCAAACATGGCATCTGGAAATTACAGATTCTAGACTTAGTGAAATTTCACTAAGTGTTAGAACAGCAGTTTTATCATGGCATGTTTGTGATAAAGTTTAAGTCAACACAAGGCATATCATGGAAAGATAAAAGCACCACATCAAAGAGCACATCATGGGGAGTCCAAAACATCTAAGCAAGTGACATGGAGACAAACACAACAATAGCAAAGGGCAATTGAAAACAGCATCTCATAACAAGTTTAACAACATAACAGCCACATGCACTTTTGCAAAGGAGATAAACATGGCAAGATTAATTCTATCATGCAAGCTAAAGCATTCAACATGTAGATCATCTCAAGATGAACAGGTGGACATATCATTTGCATCATTTGGATGAACATGCACCAAGTTATCATATCACAAACATCGCAACAAAATAACAACTAACAACAGTTTATAATAAGTAGCACTCTTGTAACAGATTTTTAAGCATCTAGATGAACTCAAACATGCATGGTACAATGGAACAAAGTGTAGAGCATAACTCCACGAAGATTTTGAGATATCATTCACTCAAATCGGATAAGCACACAAAAAGATATTAGCAGTCAAAGATGCAACATTACAACAACCAAATCTGAGGACTTAGCAGTTTTCTGGAAAAAAACGATGGGCGAGATAAACTATGCAGCGCCTAGGGCGAGGGATAGCGGGTTCTCACCCAGTGGGCTCGGCACAGATCAACTGGAAGGAGGAGGCAGCAGGTCCGGCGGGTCGGTGGAGAGGTGGGCCTGGGCCTCGCGACACGGAGAGGAGGAGGGGAGCTGGCAGGCCGGGCGATCGGGCCGGCTAGGACTCGCGGAGGTGGACCGGCCCGGTCTGGCGGCTGGAGGCGAGGAGGCCCATGCGGAGGCGGATCTAGCGTCGAGGGAGGCCGGCCCCGATCGGGCGCTGCGACGCAGCGAAGGAGCCGACTGGGCCTCGCCTGGAGGAAGCCTGGGCCGAAGGGAGTCACGAGGCGGACCGGGGAGGCGAGGCCGCTGGGCCTGGCGGGCGGTCGGGCCGCAGCCGGAGGGAGGCCCAGGGAGGTGGGGCGATGCAGGCCAGGCGCGGGGCAGGAGGCCCATGCGCTGGAGGAGCGGGGCGAGGCCGGCCCAGACGGGGCGCTCGGGGCGTCGCGGCCCAGGGGGCGCTCGTCCGGCTCCGCTCGTCCTCCTCGATGAGGACGGAGCCTGCGGCGGCGGCGCGAAACTCGGAGGAAGGGAGGCGAGGCGGAGGCGCAAGATCGGTGGCGGGGAAGGCTCTCCGGCCAGATCCCGCCGGATCCGGCGTGGGACGGCGACGAACCGAGGCGGGGCGAGCTCGGGGAGGACGGCCAGAAGGACGGCGGGTCGATGGAGCTTGGGAGCTGGGAGCCAGGCGGGGCTCGGCCCGGTTCGGACCGCGGGCGGGCCGCGGTCGGGCTCCGGCGGGCCCTGCGCGGCTGGAGCGCCCTGGGAGGAGCTGGCGACGTGGTGATTGCCACATGGCAACCCGCGGTTGGCCAGGGCGGCTGAGTTGGCGTCTGCGGCCAATAGGAAGCCGCCAAGTGGAGGAAAAGAGTTGGAGGGGCACGGAAATTGATGCAAAGAGGGGCTAGAGGTTAGGGAAGGGGGTTAGGCTGCCAAAATTGGCATGGGGGAATGTTTAAATAGGGTAGGTGCTAGGGTTTGGGGGTTTGAAGTGGTTTTAGAGCCATCCGATCGCGATCCGACGGATCCGATCGCGAGGGGAGTTAGGTTGGGCCAAGGGGAGGGAAGTGGGCTGTGTTAGAGTAGTTGGGCTGAGGTGAGAAGAGAGGGAGAGAGGCCCGCGCGGGTTTTCGGAGACCGAAAACATCCGATGAAATAACCGGCGACTAGTACCGCTATATATATCCGTTGGGCTATCAAACGGACTCCGAATGCGATGAAATTTGGCAGGCGGCCTGTCTACACTATAATAAGACCACATGACAAGTTTCATCCCATTCCGAGAACATTTTTCGGCCACTCACAAAATAAAAATTCGGAGGCACCGCGGGCATGTGCAAGTGTGTCTGGGCTCAGAACGGACAACGGGAAGGACAAGGAGACTCGGACGGATGCAAGTTTTGAAAACATGCTGATGCAACACACATGATAACATGTTAAGGATGCAACACGCAAGAAGATGACATGACACTGACAACGAATAACTGGCTGACACCTGGCGCACCGGTCTCGGGGTGTCACAACACTCCCCTACTAACAAGAGATCTCGTCCCGAGATCTTAGGAACGAGACGGGAAGGAAAATGGAAGAACAAAGTTCTTTGAGGTCAACAGAGTGAAAGGAAAGACCCTTGAGAGGATGAACAACTCAAAAGAAGAAGAATGCAACGAAGAAGAACGAAGTTGCAAGGACTTCGTTAGACAAAAGGAAGAAGGAATTCGACGAGAATCAAGGAGGTTGAAGGGCATGAAACACGAGCTGAAGTGACAAGAATGAATTCGAAAACACTCTGGTTAAAAGAGATAGAAAAGAACCTTCACGAAGGAATTCGGGCAGCACTCCGTCTAAAACTGAAAGAAATAGCACACCGGTTGAACAAGAATGGAATAGAACGGGAACTTGAGAAGATGGAACGAAAACATGACGGAATGAACAAGACAAAACCTCCGGAAGAGTTGAAATGATGGAATGAGAAGAAGGGGAAGAAGATGACAACTTCCATCACTAATGGATTGAAAGAACATCTTGAAGTGGAAGACTTGAACGGAGTTGTTGAGAAAATCAACAACAAAAGAATAAGCTTGTTGTGGACTTATTTAATCATCTCAAAAGTTGAGGTGAATTATGCCGCAACCAAAATATTGAATAGATGAGAATGAAGAAAGAAATACAAAACTCCACTTCAAAAGAAATAGGGAGAATTATTTGCACTCGAGAGGCAGAAGAATAAAGCTTGAGCTGCTCCAGAAGAATTAGATGAATTTAGAAAAATGAATTTAATGATGAAGAACCATCATGAAGAACTCCGGTAAAATGAAAGGATGATGAAATAGAAATGACGGATGAAAAAGAATAAGAATAAAGCCTTGCGATGATTAGACGTGGTTCCGACGAGATAGCCGAGAAAACTTGAACTCCGGGAAGAAAAGATAAAAGGACTTGGAACTAGAATTTATTCATCAAGAATAAACTCCGAAGAAAGGAATTAAATCAACTTGATGAAAAAGAAATAAGAATTAAGTTATGCTTATCCTCCACCAATTAAATTGATGAAAGCAATGGATTTGCATACTACTTATTCTCGTTGAAATGATTAAAGAGGGAAATCTCGCGAACTTGCGAAAATCTTCATGAAACACCGGTAGGATTGGAATAAAATGAACGGATTGGTATGATAGCACCGGAAAAGAATTCTTGAGCAACCACCGTATGAAATTAAAAACCGATTGAAGAAAATGAACGAACCACCATGAAGAATTAATTGAATGATGAAAAGAACAAACCACCGAGAAGAATTACAATCGAGTGAAGAACGAGAATGACCACCGTAAGGAATGAAATAGAACGACACAAGAGGACAAGCCACCGGGAAGAATTGAGATTGAGTGAACACGAGAGAATGAATCTCCGGGAAGAATAAAGCACTCGAGGGAATTAGAATGACGAGAGCAACGAGATCATGAACTGATTAAAGAATACTTGAACGAAGCACCGGACAAATGTGAGACGAACGAAGAGGCATCAATGAAGAATATTTGGAGGACGAAGTTGAAAACTGAGAACGAAGAAATCTTCTGAAATGATGGCCTTTGGAGGAACACAAAGAAAAGAATTGACGAAACACTCCGGAAGAATGAAAAGAAGAAAGGTTGAACCAACGATGAAAAGAATTGAAATCGATCTTGGAGAAGGCATGTGACTGATGGAATCCGTACTTACGTCACCTTGAAAAGAATTTCGGAACACTCCGGGAAAATAAAAGAGTCAGGTAAGATCCTGGGAAAGACCTGTGGGTTATGAGCCCACCGAAGAGAAAACTCCGTTAAGAGGATTGAAAAGGAGATAATGCACCGGAACGATTAAAAGACTCAAGGGAGGTGACAACCTCGAATTACTGGAACACAAACGAATCTCCTGAGATGACTTCGAAACTCCGGAATAATTAAATGGCGAGAGAAAAACGAGCAAGGTGAAGCAATTGAGCCGAGGAAAAAGAATATGAAAAACACCAAATACTTGAGTTGAATCCACCGGAGAGAAGAAGAGATGAAGAATATCAAACGAGAGGAGAATTCATCGGAGAAGAAAAAGAGATGAAGGATGACGAACTAGACGAGAATTCACCGGTTGAAATAACTGAGTAAAGAATGCAAAGGATTCACATGAGTAGGATGGATACTCGATTAAGGACTCCGGCTCCGAGAAACAAAAGGGTCGGCGGGTGGGAAAAGAAAGACCACAACGGACGGGAAAACGCCGTCGGTTGAAAGAATTGAAGGTTGAACTTGCAAAGAAGAAGAGGATTGAATCCACTTGACGAGAGATGCACCAGATGAAAGAACAAACAACGTAACGAACGAAAAACTAACCACGAGATCCTAAAAAAAATTGAAGGGGAAGAGGAGTAATTCAAAACACCTACGTCAGGATTCCTCACCAGAGCGATGAAGGGGCAGGGGAGTAAAAAGAATTCCTACTCTCCGATATAACTAGACTCCGAAAAAGTTTTCTGCTAGACTCAACACGGCCAAGCTACGATCAATCAAGGGGGCTCCTATGGTCGGTCGAGGCTCTGATACCAACTTGTCAGGCCCAAGATGCGATTCTATCTTGATCATGTGACACTTACGTGATTGAGGCACAACCGCATTTTGGGCGCTTAGCAAGATGGATATCATTACATCGTACCATTTCATACATACATGGGGGATACAACAATACATACAAATCTCATGAATACAACAAAATCAATACAAGTATCCGACTACGGATACAAACAAGAAAAACACAAGACATCCATCTGATATCCCAGGCTCCCGACCCGGAACCTAACCCAAGACTGGAGAAGAAGAACTCCAACAAAAGAACAACGCTCTCACGTCAAGACATCGGAAACCTGCACCTGCAACTATTGTTGTAGTATCTGTGAGCCACGAGGACTCAGCAATCCCATAACCATGGGTAACAAGACTATCAAATCTTAATAGGTAGGAAGAGGTAAAGTGGTGAGGTTGCAGCAGCGGCTAAGCAAATATATGGTGGCTAGCTTACGAGTACAAGAATAAGATGAGCATCTACGCAAACGGTCGGAAAAGTAGTGATCGCTAAAGATCCTAAACTAAATACGAGTCAAACATAACCCCACCGTGTTCTCTTCTCAAGGTGAAAAGAGACAGTCACGGTTACTCACGCAGTTGTGTGTTTTACTTCGGATCCTCTGTCAAGTTTTCTACAACCGGACATTAACAAATTCCAATCTGCCACATAACCGCGGGCACGGCTTTCGAAAGATCATAACCCTGCAGGGGTGTCCCAACTTAGCCCATCACAAGCTCTCACGATTAGCTGAAGTGATAAATATAATATCATCACTCCTTATCTTAGGGAAATCCGATCAGGCTCGGCATCCCGGTAGCACAAGACATTTCGACAATGGTAAAACAAGTCCAGCAAGACCTCCCGGCATGCCGACACCCTGATAGTAGCCGTGTGTATCTCGTCTCAGGCCACGACCGGATGAGCACAGCGTACAACAGCCAAACCCCAAGTTTCCAAGGGGGGGCGCCGCACACGACTCTATTTGGGACCAACACCATCAGCACTGGCCCCCCTGCTATGTAGAAAGAATCCTCGGGTAGCGCTAACTCCCTATGCAATTTAATTAATTAATTAAGTTGTTATTATGAGCAAATTAAAAACCAATGTTGGGCCTTGCCGGAGGAGTTTTATTCAAAGTCGAACTGTCAAGGGGTCCCATATACCCATCGTGTAAGGAACGCAAAATCAAGGAACATAATGCCAGTTTATCGGCGCCTAAGGTGGCATGAGTGGAACAAAACACCGAGCAAGAGGCCAAGCCTTCCACCCATGCCCAGTATATAGGTGTGTTTTTATATAATAATAGATATTGTGATATTCCAATAACAAGTTCCCTCCTGGAACGATCTTCATCTTCACCTGCAACTAGCAACGCTATAAGAGGGGCTGAGCAAGCGGGTAACATAGCCAAACAGTGGTTTTGCTAGGAAGGTTTTAAAGGTTAGAGGTTTCATGGCAACAAGGAGAGGCTGACAATAAAGATGGGTAGCGCGACATGTAAAGATAGCATCGAGACACTAAGCATGGCAATGATAGTAAATGTATCCAATGGGTATGGTCATCTTGCCTGGGATTCCGCAAGGAAGAAGAACGGTTCCATGAAGAAGACGGAGAAGAAGCCTTGAAGAAGACCCACGAGTAGACGATCGAATCCTCACAACGCAACGGAACAAGCACTAACGAAAAGAAGCAAGCAATGCGGTAAACAAACCACTCAAAACACGACAATATGCACTACCAAGTATGATGCAAAACAAGTCTACTTATGATGCACAGAAAGTCTACACAGGAAGCAAAACATGGCAATGTAGGAAGCGCAGATAACAACACAAGTCTATATGATGCAATACATGGCAAGATATGATGCAAGGCAAAACTATACAGGAAGCACAGAAATATAGCACAAGGGCATAGCAATTTGCATTCAAGCAAAGTACTTCAAAACATGATAACAATAGGATAATATGAATCTACATGCAAAATCACCCAAGTTTCATATAAAGAACACCCCAATCGGAGCAACGGGCTAAAAGATACACATGAAATAAGATATAACAACAAGCTGAAATTAACAGCCACATAGCAACTTTGGAGCAAGAGATAAATGAGCTACAGCACTCAAACATCATGGCAATGAGCATGGATATAAACTAGACATATCCTACAGCAAATAAGTCCATTGGAGCATCCCCAAAGGAGCCATGGATCAATAGCAACAAGCTATGACATTTGGAACTTGATAACAAAATCCTGGCAGCAACATTTTATAGCAACTTGGGAGCAAGAGTTAAACATGCTACAGCCACTCAAATAAGCATGTGAGAGCATGAAAGGATAGCCAACAATATATACAACAAGGAATCATCAAGAGTCATCCCAAAACTATCATGGATTGGCCTAGAACAGCAAGCAAACATGGCATCTGGAAATTACAGATTCCAGACTTTGTGAAATTTCACTAAGTGTTAGAACATCAGTTTTATCATGGCATGTTTGTGAGCAAGTTTAAGTCAACACAAGGCATATCATGGAAAGATAAAAGCACCACATCAAAGAGCACATCATGGGGAGTCCAAAACATCTAAGCATGTGACATGGAGACAAACACAACAATAGCAAAGGGCAATTGAAAACAACATCTCATAACAAGTTTAACAACATAACAGCCGCATGCACTTTTGCAAAGGAGATAAACATGGCAAGATTAATTCTGTCATGCAAGCTAAAGCATTCAACATGTAGAGCATCTCAAGACAAACACGTGGACATATCATTTGCGTCATTTGGATGAACATGCACCAAGTTATCATATCACGAACATCGCAACAAAATAACAACTAACAGCAGTTTATAATAAGTAGCACTCTTGTAACAGATTTTTAAGCATCTAGATGAACTCAAACATGCATGGCACAATGGAACAAAGAGTAGAGAATAACTCCACGAACATTTTGACATATCATTCACTCAAATCGGATAAGCACACAAAAAGATATTAGCAGTCAAAGATGCAACATTACAACAGCCAAATCTCAGGACTTAGCAGTTTTCTGGAAAAAAACGACGGGCGAGATAAACTATGCAGCGCCTAGGGTGAGGGATAGCGGGTTCTCACCCAGTGGGCTCGGCCCAGATCGACTGGAAGGAGGAGGCAGCAGGCCCAGCGGGTCGGTGGAGAGGTGGGCCTGGGCCTCGCGACGCGGAGAGGAGGAGGGGAGCTGGCAGGCCGGGCGATCGGGCCGGCTGGGACTCGCGGAGGTGGACCGGCCCGGCCTGGCGACTGGAGGCGAGGAGGCCCATGCGGAGGCGGATCTAGCATCGAGGGAGGCCGGCCCCGATCGGGCGCTGCGGCGCAGCGAAGGAGACGACTGGGCCTCGCCTGGAGGAAGCCTGGGTCGAAGGGAGTCACGAGGCAGACCGGGGAGGCGAGGCCGCTGGGCCTGGCGGGCGGTCGGGCCACAGCCGGAGGGAGGCCCAGGGAGGCGGGGCGATGTAGGCCAGGCGCGGGGCAGGAGGCCCATGCGCTGGAGGAGCGGGGCGAGGCCGGCCCAGACGGGGCGCTCGGGGCGTCGCGGCCCAGGGGGCGCTCGTCCGGCTCCGCTCGTCCTCCTCGATGAGGACGGAGCCTGCGGCGGCGTTGCGAAACTCGGAGGAAGGGAGGCGAGGCGGAGGCGCAAGATCGGTGGTGGGGAAGGCTCTCCGGCCAGATCCCTCCGGATCCGGCGCGGGACGGCGACGAACCGAGGCGAGGCGAGCTCGGGAGGACGGCCAGAAGGACGGCGGGTCGATGGAGCTTGGGAGCTGGGAGCCAGGCGGGGCTCGGCCCGGTTCGGACCGCGGGCGGGCCGCGGTCGGGCTCTGGCGGGCCCTGCGCGGCTGGAGCGCCCTGGGAGGAGCTGGCGACGTGGTGGTTGCCACATGGCAACCCGCGGTTGGCTAGGGCGGCTGAGTTGGTGTCTGCGGCCAATAGGAAGCCGCCAAGTGGCGGAAAAGAGGTGGAGGGGCGCGGAAATTGATGCAAAGAGGGGCTAGAGGTTAGGGAAGGGGGTTAGGCTGCCAAAATTGGCATGGGGGAATGTTTATATAGGCTAGGTGCTAGGGTTTGGGGGTTTGAAGTGGTTTTAGAGCCATCCGATCGCGATCCGACGGATCCGATCGCGAGGGGAGTTAGGTTGGGCCAAGAGGAGGGAAGTGGGTTGTGTTAGAGTAGTTGGGCTGAGGTGAGAAGAGAGGGAGAGAGGCCCGCGGGGGTTTTCGGAGACCGAAAACATCCGATGAAATAACCGGCGACTAGTGCCGCTATATATATCCGTTGGGCTATCAAACAGACTCCGAATGCGATGAAATTTGGCAGGCGGTCTGTCTACACTATAATAAGACCACATGACAAGTTTCATCCCATTCCGAGAACATTTTTCGGCCACTCACAAAATAAAAATTCGGAGGCACCGCGGGCGCGTGCAAGTGTGTCTGGGCTCAGAACGGACAACGGGAAAGACGAGGAGACTCGGACGGATGCAAGTTTTGAAAACATGCTGATGCAACACACATGATGACATGGCAAGGATGCAACACGCAAGCAGATGACATGGCACTGACAACGAATAACTGGCTGACACCTGGCGCTCCGGTCTCGGGGTGTGACATAACACAATCTTGATAGAAATATCAATAAGAAGCAAATTAGAAAAGTCCCAAAAGAAAATGGTGAGAACCCGTCCTCGGATAAGACCGGTAAAACATCCAACACCGAAAACATCATAGAAGACGCATGTGAACTCCGTTTTCGATGAACTCAAGCTTATCATCAAGATGACCATAAGCTCTAAGACTCACAAAGAGAACCAAACAAGAACCACGAAACATGATGCAAGGATGCAATGGTTTGAGCTCTCTACTAACGATACGATCAAGCTACCAACTTGAGAGCCCCCCTTGATAGTACGGCAAATGATCCTATAACCCGATCTCCCAACTACCACCACGAGACCGGTAAAATAGAAAACCTATCAAGGGCAAACCTTTGCTTTGCACAAAGTCCACTTGAGCTAGATGTAGACGATCTTGACTTCCTCGAGTTGGACCATCTTTCTTGATTGCGTTGTCTCGGTGAAGACTAGTAGATTGCTCCCCCATACTCCTCTATGGGTGAGCCACTCTTCGGCATATCTTCACAAGTCCATTGTCACGACAATGGACGGCAAGCTTCAAGTACTTGATTTCTTCGTGATGCTCCACTTGAACTTGCACACCGCAACCTAACCCCACAAAGAACTCTCACGAAGAACATGGGTTAGTACACAAAGCGTGATTGACAATGCTTACCATACCATGGGATTGCTTGATCCCTCTCGGTACATCTTCTACACTTTGTGTGTTGATCAACTTGATTCATTCTTTGACTTAGTTTTGATCAACCTTGAATCTTTCCAACTCTCTTCATTTGGATGATGTCTTGAAGGTAAACATGAATGCTCACAAACTCTTCTTCTTCAAGACATGCTTGCAATAAGCTCAACACTCACAAGACCAATCTTTGGATAATTCCTTAAAAGCACCTTGGTCATCACAAACTCTCCTTGAAACCAACAAATGAGCTCCAAGAAAAGCCAATGGGCAAACCCTTCAAATATAACTCAAGGCAATCATTAGTCGATAGAGATTGTCATCAATTACCAAAACCAAACATGGGGGCACCACATGTTCTTTCAACGTCCTCTACTTTGTTGTTGCAAGTTTTACGTGGCTGCTACGGGCTTAGCAAGAACCGTTCTTCCCTACGCATACAAAACCACAACGATGTTTCGTCAAGTATGTGTTGTTTTAACCTTCACAAGGACCGGGCGTAGCCACACTTGATTCAGCTAAAGTGAGAGAGACAGACACCCGCCAGTCACCTTTAAGCAACAAGTGCTCGTAATGGTGAAACCAGACTCGCGTAAGCGTACGCGTAATGTCGGTCCGGGCCGCTTCATCTCACAATACCACCGAAGCAAAGTATGACATGCTGGTAAGCAGTATGACTAGTATCGCCCACAACTCATTGTGTTCTACTCGTGCATATCATCTACGCATAGACCTTGCTCTGATGCCACTCTCGGGGAACGTAGTATTTTGAAATTTTCCTACGATCACGCAAGATCTATCTACCAGATGCATAGCAACGAGAGGGAAGAGTGTGTCTACGTACCCTCGTAGACCGGAAGCGGAAGCGACAAGTGACGCGGTTGATGTAGTCCAACTCCTTCGCGATCCAACCGATCAAGCACCGAACGTATGGCACCTCCGTGTTCAGCACACGTTCAGCTTGATGATGTCCCACGAGCTCTTGATCCAGCTGAGCTTCACGGGAGAGTTTCGTCAGCACGACGGCGTGGTGACGGATATGATGTATCTACCCGCGCAGGGCTTCGCCTAAGCACTGCAACGGTATGACCGAGGTGTGTTTCTGTGGAGGGGGGCACCGCACACGGCTAGAACAATTCAACTTGTGTGTCTTTGGGTGCCCCCCTGCCCCGGTATATAAAGGAGCAAGGGGGGAGGCCGGCCGGCCCTCCTATGGTGCGGCTAGGGAGCAATCCTACTAGGAATAGGATTGCAATCCTATTCCTAGTAGGAGTCCACCAATGAAGGAAAGGGGGGAAGGAAAGAGAGGGAGAGGGAGAGGGAAAGAGGGGCCGCGCCCCCCTCCCCTAGTCCTATTCGGACTCCTCCTAGGGAGGGGGCGCGCCACCTCCTGGCTGCTGCCCTCTCTCTCCCCTATGGCCCACCAGGGCCCATCATTCCCCCGGGGGGTTCCGGTAACCCCCCCGGCACTCCGGTAAATTCCGAAACTTTCCAGAACACTTCCGGTGTCCAAATATAGTCGTCCAATATATCAATCTTTATGTCTCGGACATTCCGAGACTCCTCGTCATGTCCGTGATCTCATCCGGGACTCCGAACTACCTTCGGTACATCAAAACTCATAAACTCATAATACCGATCGTCATCAAACGTTAAGCGTGCGGACCCTACGGGTTCGAGAACTATGTAGACATGACCAAGACTCATCTCCGGTCAATAACCATAGCGGAACCTGGATGCTCATATTGGCTCCTACATATTCTACGAAGATCTTTATCGGTCAAACCGCATAACAACATACGTTGTTCCTTTTGTCATCCGTATGTTACTTGCCCGAGATTCGATCGTCGGTATCTCTATACCTAGTTCAATCTCGTTATCGGCAAGTCTCTTTACTCGTTCCGTAATACATCATCTCGTGACTAACTCATTAGTCATTTTCTTGCAAGGCTTATTATGATGTACATTACCGAGAGGGCCCAGAGATACCTCTCCGACACTCGGAATGAGAAATCCTAGTCTTGATCTATGCCAACACCACGAATACTTTCGGAGACACCTGTAGAGCATCTTTATGATCACCGAGTTACGTTGTGACGTTTGATAGCACACAAGGTGTTCCTACGGTATTCGGGAGTTGCATAATCTCATAGTCATAGGAACATGTATAAGTCATGAAGAAAGCAATAGCAGTAAAACTAAATGATCATGGTGCTATGCTAACGGATGGGTCTAGTCCATCACATCATTCTCCTAATGATGTGATCCCGTTGATCAAATGACAACTCATGTCTATGGCTTGGAAACACAGCCATCTTTTGATCAATGAGCTAGTCTAGTAGAGGCATACTAGGGACATACTATTTTGTCTATGTATTCACACATGTATCAAGTTTCCAGTTAATACAATTCTAGCATGAATAAAAGACTTTTATCATGATATAAGGAAATACAAATAACATCTTTATTATTGCCTCTAGGGCATATTTCCTTCACACTCTGACGTGGAACGCACTCTGGTTGACCTACAAGGTTTAGTAGTAATTTGATATGAAGTTTCATGGTCATCATCATTAGCTTCCTCACTGGTTGGTGTAGGAATCAATGGAACTAGTTTATGTGATGTACTACTTTCCAATTCGGGAGAAGGTACAATTACCTCATCAAGATGTACTTTCCTCCCACTCACTTCTTTCGAGAGAAACTCCTTCTCTAGAAAGGATCCATTCTTAGCAACGAATACCTTGCCTTCGGATCTGTGATAGAAGGTGTACCCAACAGTTTCCTTTGGGTATCCTATGAAGACACATTTCTCCGACTTGGGTTCAATCTTATCAGGTTGAAGCTTTTTCACATAAGCATCACAACCCCAAATTTTAAGAAACGCCAACTTGGGTTTCTTGCCAAACCACAGTTCATAAGGCGTCGTCTCAACGGATTTAGATGGTGCCCTATTTAACGTGAATGCAGCTGTCTCTAAAGCATATCCCCAAAATGATAGTGGTAAATTGGTAAGAGACATCATAGATCGCACCATATCTAATAAAGTACGGTTACGACGTTCGGACACACCATTACGTTGTGGTGTTCCAGGTGGCGTGAGCTGTGAAACTATTCCACATTGTTTCAAATGAAGACCAAACTCATAACTCAAATATTTGCCTCCGCGATCAGATTGTACAAACTTTATTTTCTTGTTACGATGATTCTCTACTTCACTCTGAAATTCTTTGAACTTTTCAAATGTTTCAGACTTGTGCTTCATTAAGTAGATATACCCATATATGCTCAAATCATCTTTGAAGGTCGAAAAATAACGATACCCACCGCGAGCCTCAACACTCATTGGACCACATACATCAGTATGTATGATTTCCAATAAGTCAGTTGCTCGCTCAATTGTTCCGGAGAACGGAGATTTAGTCATCTTTCCCATGAGGCATGGTTCGCAAGCACCAAGTGATTCCAAAAGCCCATCAGCATGGACTTTCTTCATGCGCTTGACACCAATATGACATAAACGGCAGTGCCACAAATAAGTTGCACTATCATTATCAACTTTGCATCTTTTGGCTTCAATATTATGAATATGTGTATCACTACAATCGAGATCCAATAAGAATAGACCACTCTTCAAGGGTGCATGACAATAAAAGATATTACTCATATAAATAGAACAACCATTATTCTCTTATTTAAATGAATAACCATCTCGCAACAAACAATATCCAGATATAATGTTCATGCTCAACGCTGGCACCAAATAACAATTATTTAGGTCTAAAACTAATCCCGAAGGTAGATGTAGACGTAGCGTGCCGATGGCGATCACATCGACTTTGGAACCATTTCCCACGCGCATCGTCACCTCGTCTTTAGCTAATCTTCGTTTAATCTGTAGCCCCTGTTTCGAGTTACAAATATTAGCAACCAAACCAGTATCAAATACCTAGGTGCTACTACGAGTATTAGTAAGGTACACATCAATAACATGTATATCAAATATACCTTTGTTCACTTGGCCATCCTTCTTATCCGCCAAATACTTGGGGCACTTCCGCTTCCAGTGTCCAGTCCCTTTGCAATAGAAGCACTCAGTTTTAGGCTTAGCTCCAGACTTTGGTTTCTTCGCGGGAGTAGCAACTGTCTTGCTATTCTTCTTGAAGTTCCCCTTCTTTCCCTTGCATTTTTTCTTGAAACTAGTGGTCTTGTTAACCATCAACACTTCATGCTCCTTTTTGATTTCTGTGCAGCAATGAGGATAATCCTCAAGTTATGGACCCAGTCCATGTAGTTGCTACCATCATCTTTCAACTTAGCTTTCTCTAGGAACGCATTAAAATTCAAGGGAACGGTAGCACGGGACATTGATCTACAACAACATAGATATGCAAAAACTATCAGGACTAATTTCATGATAAATTAAAGTTCAATTAATCATATTACTAAAGAACTCCCACTTAGATAGACATCCCTCTAGTCATCTAAATGATCACGTGATCCAAATCAATTAAACCATGTCCGATCATCACGTGAGATGGAGTAGTTTTCAATGGTGAACATCCTATGTTGATCGTATCTACTATATGATCCACGCTTGACCTTTCGGTCTCTAGTGTTCTGAGGCCATGTCTGTACATGCTAGGCTCGTCAAGTTTAACCCGAGTATTCTGCATGTGCAAAACTGTCTTACACCCGTTGTATTTGAACATAGAGCTTATCACACCCGATCATCACGTGGTGTCTCGGCACGACGAACTTTCGCCACGGTGCATACTCATGGAGAACACTTGTACCTTGAAATTTTGTAAGGGATCATCTTATAATGCTGCCACCGTACTAAGCAAAATAAGAAGCATAATTAGATAAACATCACATGCAATCAAAATATGTGACATGATATGGCCATCATTATCTTATGCTTTTGATCTCCATCTCCAAAGCATCGTCGTGATCTCCATCGTCACCGGCTTGATACCGTGATCTTTATCGTAGCGTCGTGGTCATCTCGCCAACTATTGCTACTATTACTATCGCTCACTC
Organism: Secale cereale; assembly: GCA_902687465.1. Classification (NCBI taxonomy): domain Eukaryota; kingdom Viridiplantae; phylum Streptophyta; class Magnoliopsida; order Poales; family Poaceae; genus Secale; species Secale cereale. The sequence goes on from LR738710.1 coordinate 570,604,980, forward strand.
ATAGTGATAAAGTAAATCAATTACATGGCTTTCGCAACTCATACAATAACGAGACAACCATAAGGCTCCTGCCGGTTAACGATAATTTACAAAACATGATCATCTCATACGATAACGTATAACTCATCATGTCTTGACCATATCACATCACAACATGCGCTGGAAAAACAAGTTAGACGTCCTCTACTTTGTTGTTGCAAGTTTTGCGTGGCTGCTACGAGCTTAGCAAGAACCGTTCTTACCTATGCATACAAAACCACAATGATTTTTCGTCAAGTGTGATGTTTTAACCTTCACAAGGACCTGGCGTAGTCACACCCAATTCAACTAAAGTGAGAGAGACAGACACCCGCCGGTCACCTTTAAGCAACGCGTGCTCGTAACGGTGAAACCAGTCTCGCGTAAGCGTACGCGTAATGTCGGTCCGGGCCGTTTCATCTCACAATACCGCTGAATCAAAGTATGACATGCTGGTAAGCAGTATGACTATTATCGCCCACAACTCATTGTGTTCTACTCGTGCATATCATCTATGCATAGACCTGGCTCATGATGACACTGTTGGGGGACGTAGTATTTCAAAAATTCCCTACGATCACGCAAGATCTATCTAGGAGAAGCATAGAACCTATCGGGGAGAGTGTGTCCACGTACCCTCGTAGACGAAAGCGGAAGCGTTTAGTAACGCGGTTGATGTAGTCGAACGTCTTCGTGATCCAACCAATCCAAGCACCGAACATACGGCACCTCCGCGTTCAGCACACGTTCAGCTCGATGATGTCCCACAAACTCTTGATCCAATTGAGGTCGCAGGAGAGTTTCGTCAGCACGACGGCGTGGTGACGGTGATGATAAAGTTACCAGCGCAGAGCTTCGGCTAAGCACTACGACGATATGACCGAGGTGTGTAACTGTGGAGGGGGGCACCGCACACGGCTAAGAAATCAACTTGTGTGTCTTTGGGGTGCCCCCTCCCCACGTATATAAAGGAGGGAGGGAGGAGGAGGTCGGCCAAGGGAGGAGGCGCGCCAAGTGGGGGGCAATCCTAGTCCAAGTAGGATTGGCCTCCCTTTCCTATTCCCACTAGGAGAAGGGAGGGAAAGAGGAGAGGAGAAGAAGGAAAGAGGGGGCCGCCCCTAGCCCTAAACCAATTCGGTTTGGGCCTAGGAGGGGCGCGCCCCACACCTCCCTTGCTGCCCTCTTCCTCCACTAGGGCCCATAAGGCCCTTAGACTCCCATGAGGGTTCCGGTAACCTCCCGGTACTCCGAAAAATACCCAATACACTTCGGAACCATTCCGGTGTCTGAATAGAACATTCCAATATATCAATATCTATGTCTCGATCATTTCGAGACTCCTTATCATGTCCGTGATCACATCCGGGACACTGAACTACCTTCAGTACATCAAAACACATAAACTTATAATACTGATCATCATCGAACGTTAAGCGTGCAGACCCTACGGGTTCGAGAACTATGTAGACATGACCAAGACTCATCTCCGGTCAATAACCAATAGCGGAACTTGGATGCTCATATTGGTTCTACATATTCTATGAAGATCCTTATCGATCAAACCGCATAACAACAAATGTTGTTCCCTTTGTGATCGGTATGTTACTTGCCTGAGATTCGATCGTCGGTATCATCATACCTAGTTCAATCTTGTCATCGACAAGTCTCTTTACTCATTCTGTAATACATCATCTCGTGACTAACTCATTAGTCGTTTGCTTGCAAGGCTTATTACGATGTGTATTACCGAGATGGCTCAGAGATACCTCTCTGACACTCAGAGTGACAAATCCTAGCCTTGATCTATGCCAACACCACAAACACCTTCGGAGACACTTTTAGAGCATGTTTATAATCACCCAGTTACTTTGTGGTGTTTGATAGCACACAAGGTGTTCCTCCGGTATTCAGGAGTTGCATAATCTCATAGTCATGGGAACATGTATAAGTCATGAAGAAAGCAATAGCAGTAAAACTAAACGATCATAGTGTTAAGCTAACGAATGGGTCTTGTCCATCGAATCATTCTCCTAATGATGTGATCCCGTTGATCAAATGACAACTCATGTCTATGGTTAGGAAACATAACCATCTTTGATTAACAAGCTACTCTAGTAAAGGCATACTAGGGACACTCTGTTTTGTCTATGTATTCACACATGTATTAATTTTCCGGTTAATACAATTCTAGCATGAATAAAAGACATTTATCATGATATATTTATAAATAAATATAAATAACAACTTTATTATTGCCTCTAGGGCATATTTCCTTCAGAATCATGCCTCCATGAAGGTAGGTGTCCTTCGCCGCCGCTCGTTTGTCTATGATTCAACCGGAAGGAGGCTCTAGCTAAACTCCTTGACCCACTCAACAAACATGTCTCCATGCCGCGTTGACCTCCAAGGGCAAAGAACACATTGGAGATGGGGGATAGCGCACTCGTAAGGAGAACATAGGAGACGGGGAGAGGACAAATACAAAAGAAGGACAAACTTGCGCCGCCGCTAGGGGGTCCGCTTTGCTTGATTTGTTCTTCTCCTACGCGTGTTGTTTTTCCTGGGGGCAAAGGGGTAATTGGCGGATATGAGTAGAACATACAGCCAAATTCTCCTAAAATTCAAGCAACAACCCTCATAATTTGGGACAAACATGGTGGGTGAAGAGAGCAGCCGGTGAATATTGCGCTGCAATTCAGAATCTGAATACTGTGGCCATCAAAATAGCAGAATCCGGGTTGTCGAGTGACGGTGTCCTAGATGATGGGGTACTCACCACGTCTTCTCCCAATCAGTTGGATTGGGTCGAGGACCCCCATGGCCATTCACTCATGGGCCAGTTCGGACAGCCGATATATACACAAGGAACATTCCATAAGACTTGGTGATCAAGACAAGGACTCTTCCCCATCGGCGTATTCGACTAGAACTCTTGTTATCCTAGGCCTCCGGTACGTTATATAAACGGAGGCCGGGCTAGTTGATAGGGATATGTTAGATCATTATGATATTATTCATCATACCCTTAGGTTTTATACCACAACATATGATCTCGAGGTAGATCAACTCTTGTAATATCTATATTCATCCAGATCAATCAAGCAAGAAGTAGGATATTACCTCAATAGAGAGGGTCCGAACCTGGGTAAACATCGTGTCCCCTGTCTCCTGTTACCCATCGATACATGATCCACAGCTTAGGACCCCTACCCCGAGATCTGCCGATTTTGACGCCGACAATGGTGCTTTCATTGATAGTTCCGTTGTGAGGTCAACGAAGAATCAATGACTCGTCTGCAGATCAACTGCGACGTCGGCATCTTCATCACCGGCTCGACTGGTCACCTTGGTTAGACCAAGGATTACGCTCCGTCTCAGATCATGATGTTCGAACGAGAGCGTTCATCAACATCAACTCCGATCTCTATCAAGATCATGGAGGAATCATCCATGGAGCTCAGGGGCTCAACATCAACATTGCCCTTGAGTGACCGCACTGTTTTTCTGGACAACGAACTTGTATTCGCCGCCCCCGCCTCCCCGAGTGTCTCTTAAATGATTGTTTTGGTGGAATTGTGCGGAATTAAGTATATAACAACCCTACAAATTTTCGTCATGTTCTGATGGAGGAATCTCCGACGATCTGCCATATACCGGAGCCCTGTCAAATCTGGATGGGAATCTGGACGAGTTTAGGGCGTGGTCTCCAGAGCCCAGCTTGGAAGTCCGTTGGAAGATCCCACTGTTCATCTGCTGTGAAATTCCCATATGTACCAGCCCTCAAAATTTCAGCTCAATCCGACGGTTCAAACTTCGTGAGTGGACCAATTTTTTGATCTATTTTCTACGTGAATATAGATCCGACCCGAATTCATGCTTCGTCATGAACGTGATATTGAACAACCTTTTTAAAGGAATTTTCTTCTAGGGTATTGTGAGTGTTCTTAAACATGTGCACATAAAATTTTAAATCTTCTCTGAGGTATTCTTCACCATCAAGCTGGTGTCAAACCAGTCCGGCAATATTGCTCCACGGTTGTTGACCCGCGCTAGACATGTGGTCGCTTTGTTGAGCCGAGCTCAATTTCTTCGGATAAACATCTCCGCAAGCCGAATAAGAGTTCGGAATCGCAAAGGATAAATCATCACCAACATCACCGGCCCACGGATTACACGGAGCGGGCACACCGGCATCACCCATGGTCATTTCATCAAGCCGGCATTGACCGCGTCACAAGTTACGACCTACGTCGGCATGGCCGCACAGTTGCTTCTTCAAGCCGATGTCCATCACGCCGAACTTCTTCAACACCTCGGCGGACATGGCAGCTGCAATGTCTCCTTACCGACCTGCTCCGTCACCTCGACTAGACCGGAGGCTTCACCATATCATCAGCAAACCTACTACAGTGACTCTGGCATCACCAACGGACCTACTTCGACTCATCGGCTAACATGGAGGCTTCGTCACCTCGGCTGAACCGGGGGCTCTGCTATTTCTTCATCAACATGCTCCGGTGACTTCGGTGTCACCGGTCGGCCAGCTTCGACACATCGGCTGGCATGGTGGCTGCAACATCACCTTGCCGGCCTCCTCCGTCACCTCGGCATTCAGGCCATATTTCTTTTATTATTTACTTCACTTAAATTAATTAAGTAGAAGAATTTTTTAAAGCATATTATTGTTATTATTTCTGGCTTGCACTATTTTATGTGTGCAGGCGACTGGTTCAGACCGGGCCGCGCTGTCATCTCGGCGTGCCGATGTCATCCGCCACACCTCGGCTAGACTGGGGGCTTCTGAAGGAAATATGCCCTAGAGGCAATAATAAAGATGTTATTTGTATTTCCTTATATCATGATAAAAGTCTTTTATTCATGCCAGAATTGTATTAACCGGAAACTTGATACATGTGTGAATACATAGACAAAATAGTATGTCCCTAGTATGCATCTACTAGACTAGCTCATTGATCAAAAGATGGTTGTGTTTCCAAGCCATAGACATGAGTTGTCATTTGATCAACGGGATCACATCATTAGGAGAATGATGTGATGGAATAGACCCATCCGTTAGCATAGCACCATGATCGTTTAGTTTTACTGCTGTTGCTTTCTTCATGACTTATACATGTTCCTATGACTATGAGATTATGCAACTCCCGAATACCGTAGGAACACCTTGTGTGCTATCAAACGTCACAACGTAACTGGTTGATCATAAAGATGCTCTACAGGTGTCTCCGAAAGTATTCGTGGTGTTGGCATAGATCAAGACTAGGATTTGTCACTCCGAGTGTCGGAGAGGTATCTCTGGGCCCTCTCGGTAAAGCACATCATAATAAGCCTTGCAAGCAAATGACTAATGAGTTAGTCACGATATGATGTATTACGGAACGAGTAAAGAGACTTGCCGATAACGAGATTGAACTAGGTATAGAGATACCGACGATCGAATCTCGGGCAAGTAACATACCGATGACAAAAGGAACAACGTATGTTGTTATGCGGTTTGACCGATAAAGATCTTCGTAGAATATGTAGGAGCCAATATGAGCATCCAGGTTCCGCTATTGGTTATTGACCGGAGATGAGTCTCGGTCATGTCTACATAGTTCTCGAACCCGTAGGGTCCGCACGCTTAACGTTTGATGACGATCGATATTATGAGTTTATGAGTTTTGATGTACCGAAGGTAGTTCGGAGTCCCGGATGAGATCACAGACATGACGAGGAGTCTCGGAATGTCCGAGACATAAAGATTGATATATTGGACGACATTATTCGGACACCGGAAGTGTTCTGGAAAGTTTCGGAATTTTCCGGAGTGCCGGGGGGGTTACCGGAACCCCCCGGGGGAATGATGGGCCTTGGTGGGCCATAGGGGAGAGAGAGGGCAGCAGCCAGGAGGTGGCGCATCCCCTCCCTAGGAGGAGTCCGAATAGGACTAGGGGAGGGGGTGCGGCCCCTCTTTCCCTCTCCCTCTCCCTCTCTTTCCTTCCCCCCTTTCCTTCATTGGTGGACTCCTACTAGGAATAGGGTTGCAATCCTATTCCTAGTAGGATTGCTCCCTAGCCGCACCATAGGAGGGCCGGCCGGCCTCCCCCCTTGCTCCTTTATATACGGGGGCAGGGGGGCACCGAAAGACACACAAGTTGAATTGTTCTAGCCGTGTGCGGTGCCCCCCTCCACAGAAACACACCTCGGTCATACCGTTTGATACGTCCAAAACGTATCTATAATTTCTGCTTGCTCCATGCCTCTTTTGGGTGATATTGCTATGATATTTATACACTTCCATACACTTTTGATCATATTTGGACTAACCTATTAACTCAGTGCACCCCAGTGCCAGTTTCTGTTTTCGGCTGTTTTTGTATTTCAGGTTTTCACGTTACGAGAACTGCCAGGAATAATCCAGAAAAATTATATAAAAAATCAGCGTTCCAGAACCTACCGTGCGCCCGAAGGACAGCCGGGGGGGCCACCAGGGCTCCAGGCGCCCTGGCGGCGCCCCCCCTGGGCCGCGCCGGGGGGGCGCCTAGGCCCCCCGAGGCTCCTCCGATGCCCCCCTTTGGCATATATTTAAAGCGTCTCCCGAAACCTTCGAAACAGGAACTCTTTTCGCGATCCCATCTCTGTTCCGCCGCCGCCGCCGCTTCCAAGATCGGGAGCACCAGGAGAACTCTTCCCGGCACCCTGCCGGAGGGGAGGATCACCACCGGGAGCTTCTCCACCACCATGGACGCCTCCCGGATGAGTTGTGAGTAGTCTCCCTTGGACCATGAGTCCATGACCAGTAGCTATGTGATGTTCTCCTCCGTTCTTGTGCTTCACTAATTAGTCCTCGTGAGCTGCCCTACATGATCGAGGCACATATGTAATCCTTATGCTGTTGCTATGATGAGTTTGCTGGGGTCCGATGGATTATAAGATTATGTTCAGATTGTGTTTGAGTAATATATTTGATTCACCTCTTTTATGTTTATGTTCGTAAGTAATTCTTGCATGTTCTCTGTTGTTATTTATTGCTTTGGCCAAGTAATAGGTAGTGACTCCAAGAGGGAACGTTATGCTTGATTGTGGGTTCATGTCCCTCGATGACTAGCTTGAGTGACAGAAACATGAGTCTAGGGGATGTGCTGTTGCCACAAGGGGGAAAACAACGTTGCTTGTGCCCGCGGGTGCAAGGATTGTTTACTTTACGCAAAGTTCTTTTAATGCAGTTGTCTGTTGCATTGAGTTTACACTATGGGTGGGACTCGCAACTTAATACCAGCGAGATGTTCTGGATAGATATCTCAAGGTGGATGATTAGTAGTAGATATTGATGGATTTCAGTCTACTTACTTTGGCGTACCGCCCATGCTTTGAACCTCAACCTTTCTTGGAATGTAGTCAGCATTGGTTTGCGCACATGGTCCTGTCAATTGCCCAGCTATAATTCGTTTACCTCACATAGCTGGTTTATCGTCTTTTGGGAGAGAGACATCACTAGTGAACATCATGAGACTCCGTTCCATATTACCATCATTGATCACATCCGCTATTTACTTTTCCGCTATTTACTTACTATTGCAATTATACCTATCACTATTATCACTTGCGTTTGATCCTTTGTAAACTACAAGCCGGAGGGATTGACAACCTCTCTGTACTCGTTGGGAGCAAAGTTATTTGTATCTGTGTGCAGGTCCACGTTGATTGCTAATATCCGGCGCCGTTAGCAGTTGACACCTTCTTGTTGAAACTGGGAGTCTTTGGGAAATCGATCCTTGGTAATACCAAGGGAAAACTTCTGCTACACTGCATCTCAAACCTTCCACTTGGGGTAACCAACGAGGGGTGAGAAGCCACCTAGCAAAGCAATTTCTGGCGCCGTTGCCGGGGACTCCACTCTTCAGGATAGGGGAGTTGCACGCTATCTTTTACCTTTGCTTTTAGTCTTGTTAGTTTACCTTTCAGTTTTTGCTTTAGTACCTTTTTATCGAAAATCACAAAAATAGTTATCTTGCTTGCTTGCTACTATGGGTTCCACCGAAAACACTAGATTGGGAGGAGTACACCCCTTCTTCCATTACACCAATCACCATTGTCGGGATCTACAAAAGTAATAAACCTTGTGATTATGTTAGTCTTGACGGAGGGTTATGCCCATGGCATGGTCTTCCCGGAAAAGAGTATGAGCCTCAGTTTAAAATTGCTCCTAAGCTTCCCCAAACTTGGGAAGACGTTCAAACTCTTATAATAGAGAGCGATTCAAACAAAGAGGATGACACTACAATTCTGCCCAATAATGATAAAATTGATTTTGATAATTGTAGTATTTCAGAAGTTGTCACCTTTCTGCAAGGAATGGCCAAAGATCCCCACACTAGCACGCTTAATCTTGCCTTCACAGAGCATGTCACTAATGCTCTCATCAAAGCTAGGGAGGAGAAACTTAGAGTAGAAGCCTCCATACCTAGAAAGCTAGAAGATGGTTGGGATCATATGATTAAAATTAAGATAAACAACTTCTCATGCTATGCTTTATGTGATATTGTAGCTAGTACTTCCATTATGCCCAAAAGACTATATGATATGCTTAATTGAAACCTTTTGATTCTTATTCTTTTGGTGTTCGTCTCGTTGATTCTTCCACAAAGAAACCTTTGGGGAGGATCGACGATGTTCTTATCATTGTCAATGATAATTATGTTCCCGTTGATTTCACTATTATGGATATTGAATGTGATCCTTCTTGTCCAATTATTTTGGGATGTCCTTTTTTGCGCACCGTTGGTGCTATCATTGACATGAAAGAGGGTAATATAAAATTTCAGTTTCCTCTCAAGAAAGGGATGGAACACTTCCCTCGAAAGAAGATCAAGTTACCTTTTGAGTCCGTTGTATGGGCTAGCTATTCTTTTACTCTTGATAAGACTTGATCTATATGCATTATGCCTAGCTTAAAGGCATAAAAGAAAGCGCTTTTGGGAGGCAGCCCAATGAATAAATTTATTTTGCTTTTGTTGTGTCTTGATGTTGTTTACTACAGTAGCATCATCATTGTATCTTTTCTTTTCAATTTTGTGCCAAGTATAGCCTCTGATTGCTAGAAAGTTCAAAAGTTGTGAGGTGCTGTCCAGGAAACAGATTCTGTCCTTGGATAGAAAAATTCGTATAAAATCACCATATCATCTTTTTGGTCTGAATTTTCTCGACAGCATTCTCTATATAATTGTCTTTCGTGCGTCTGTTCTGAGTTTTTTGATTTGAGTTGCAGAAGTGCCCCGAACAAATCAATTACTACCTGCTGTTCTGTTTTTCACAGATTCTGTTCTGTTTTGCTTTTCCTTCATTTTGCAAACCTAGAGCTTGTTTTTTCTTTGCAAAAACCTTTTGGAAATCTTGAGAAACAGTAGAACTTCAAGAATATCTTTATTTCCAGCAAGGTATAATTATTTTATTATGGGTACTAACCTCGCTAATCAGATTATGATGAGTTATGTATGAAGGGAGTTTTCAAGTGTGCGAGGGAAGATGATAAAAAGATTCAGGAGTGTCAAGCGCTCAAGCTTGGGGATGCCCCCGTGCACCCCCAAGAAATAGTCAAGGAGACTCAAGCGTCTAAGCTTGGGGATGCCCCCGTGCATCCCCTTCTCCATCAACATTATCAGTTCGTCTTTCGTTCCACTATATTTTAATCACTTCATGTGTTATGTGCTATACTTGGAGCGTCTTGCTTTTAGTTTCCTTTTTAGTTTTTCATAAAGAGTCGGAACTCAGCGTTCTTTATGTGGGAGAGAAACACGCTCCACTTCTACCTAGAACATAACATAGAATTTTCATGACTATCTTTGCTGTGTGTGTTCTTTGTCTTTTAATAGCTACTATCATGCTCTGCTCTTAGTATTCATGCTTATCTTTTTAAAGAGCTTTTGTTTAGTTGGTTTCTTGAACTCTCTTTAATTATCATGCTCACCTTATTAAGAGAGTTTGCTTCCGTTGCATTGGTTAATATGTCTATGATAAAGATGCTACGTGCATAATGGCGCTTAGTAGTTCAGGTTTTCTTATGGTTAGTCTCAAATAGTTGGGGGATTCCCAATGTGTTATTGGAGTACCAACATGATTTGTTTGCCAATGATGTGGTATGGTTTAGTAATATCTTCCCTCAAGAATTTATTTTGATTGACTTGGCGTATGCTCACGCATATTTAAGACTGTAAAGAAAGTCTGTCAAGCCTTGATGATCTTTTATTTTTGAGTAGCGATATAACTTCCATGCCTGATTCAATGTTGCTTTGTCGCTCTGCATGATTATGACCGTCATTGCTCTCTTAGTTGGTCGCTCCCAGTCTTTTGCTAACCTCCACCTGCACTAAGCGGACTGACTGCTTGTGCATCCACATCCTTTTAAACCAGTTATGCCATATGAGTCCACCATACCTACCTATATGTGGTATTTCACCGCCACTCCAAGTAAATTTACATATGCTACCTTTAAAACCTTCAGTTGCAATATATAGCTCATGGGAAAGTAACTTAAAAACTATTGTGGTAAAGAATATGGTGCTTATGTATCTTATTTTCTTATAAGTTGCTTGCTGAGCGGTAACCATGTTTCTGGGGACGCCATCAACTGTTACACTTTTGTTGAATATCATGTGAGTTGCTATGCATGTTCGTTTTGTCTAAAGTAAGGGTGATTTGCCATGAGTTGAATGGTTTGAGTATGCATATTGTTAGAGAAGAACATTGGGCCGCCAACCAAAGCCATGTATCATGGTGGAAGTTTTAGCTTGGACATTAATCCTCAATCTCTTATGAGAATATGCTTAAACATTAAAGAGGAGTCCATTATCTATTTTCTATGTTGTCTCGGTATGGATGTCCTCAAGTTGAGATCTATCAAAAACGAGAAATCAAATGCGATCTATCTCCTTGGACCTTTGTACAGGTGACATAGAGGTACCCCTTTGTGACACTTGGTTGAAACATATGTAATGCAATGACAATCCATGGAAATCCGAGCTAATTAGGACAAGGTGCGAGAACTATTGGTATTCGATGCATGAGGCTTGCAACTTATAGGATGTCTTATGCATAACACATATGAAGTACTACTACCGTTGACAAAATTGTTTCTATGTTTCCAAAAAAAAAAATCTCTAGCACATGAGTAATCCCTGCTTCCCTCTGCGAAGGGCCATTCTTTTACTTTTATGTTGAGTCTCCACCTTCTTTTAAAAGCACCAACTACTGAGAGCATGATTGTCATTCTGAGTGTAATGTGCATTGTCCCAAAGTAGCATTGTCTTTTGCATGATTGTGATATCGTTTATTTTGAAATCATTGTATCTAGTCATCACTTAAACCTTGAAGGCGCCCCTGCATTTATGCTTCACTAAATGGGGCAAGCTAGATATCACTTTATCATATTTGCACATCATATTCATTGCAAATCTTTTTGATGATTCAGTATCATATTGTAAAACTTTCAGTTCTTTGTGATTTTCTCATGAAGCAACTTAATTACTACAGATTCATTGTCTCAGTAAGCTTTTGTCATATGACTATGAAAAAGTCCTATATGGTTTATAGCATGTCACCACAGAAATTATTCTTGTTATCATTTACCTACTCGAGGACGAGCAGGAATTAAGCTTGGGGATGTTGATACGTCCAACACGTATCTATAATTTCTGCTTGCTCCATGCCTCTTTTGGGTGATATTGCTATGATATTTATACACTTCCATACACTATTGATCATATTTGGACTAACCTATTAACTCAGTGCACCCCAGTGTCAGTTTCTGTTTTCGGCTGTTTTCGTATTTCAGGTTTTCACGTTACGAGAACTGCCAGGAAAAATGCAGAAAAATTATATAAAAAATCAGCGTTCCAGAACCTACCGTGCGCCCGAAGGACAGCTGGGGGAGCCACCAGGGCTCCAGGCGCCCTGGCGGCGCGCCCCCCCTGGGCCGCGCCGGGGGGCGCCTGGGCCCCCCGAGGCTCCTCCGATGCCCCCCTTTGGCATATATTTAAAGCGTCTCCCGAAACCCTCGAAACAGGAACTCTTTTCGCGATCCCGTCTCTGTTCCGCCGCCGCCGCCGCTTCCAAGATCGGGAGCACCAGGAGAACTCTTCCCGGCACCCTGCCGGAGGGGAGGATCACCACCGGGAGCTTCTCCACCACCATGGACGCCTCCCAGATGAGTTGTGAGTAGTCTCCCTTGGACCATGAGTCCATGACCAGTAGCTATGTGATGTTCTCCTCCCGTTCTTGTGCTTCACTAATTAGTCATCGTGAGCTGCCCTACATGATCGAGGCACATATGTAATCCTTATGCTGTTGCTATGATGAGTTTTCTGGGATCCGATTGATCATGAGATTATGTTCAGATTGTGTTTGAGTAATATATTTGATTCACCTCTTTTATGTTTATGTTCGTAAGTAATTCTTGCATGTTCTCCGTTGTTATTTATTGCTTTGGCCAAGTAATAGGTAGTGACTCCAAGAGGGAACGTTATGCTTGATTGTGGGTTCATGCCCCTCGATGACTAGCTTGAGTGACAGAAACATGAGTCTAGGGGATGTGCTGTTGCCACAAGGGGGAAAACAACGGTGCTTGTGCCCGCGGGTGCAAGGATTGTTTACTTTACGCAAAGTTCTTTTAATGCAGTTGTCTGTTGCATTGAGTTTACATTATGGGTGGGACTCGCAACTTAATACCAGCGAGATGTTCTGGATAGATATCTCAAGGTGGATGATTAGTAGTAGATATTGATGGATTTCGGTCTACTTACTTTGGCATACCGCCCATGCTTTGAACCTCAACCTTTCTTGCAATGTAGTCAGCATTGGTTTGCGCACATGGTCCTGTCAATTGCCCAGCTGTAATTCGTTTACCTCACATAGATGTTTTATCGTGTTTTGGGAGAGAGACATCACTAGTGAACATCATGAGACTCCGGTCCATATTACCATCATTGATCACATCCGCTATTTACTTACTATTGCAATTATACCTATCACTATTATCACTTGCGTTTGATCCTTTGTAAACTAGAAGGCCGGAGGGATTGACAACCTCTCTGTACTCGTTGGGAGCAAAGTTATTTGTATATGTGTGCAGGTCCACGTTGATTGCTAATATCCGGCGCCGTTAGCAGTTGACACCTTCTTGTTGAAACTGGGAGTCTCTGGGAAATCGATCCTTGGTAATACCAAAGGAAAACTTCTGCTACACTGCATCTCAAACCTTCCACTTGGGGTAACCAGCGAGGGGTGAGAAGCCACCTAGCACTGTTGCAGTGCTTAGGCGAAGCTCTGCGCCGGTAGATACATCATATCCGTCACCACGCCGTCGTGCTGACGAAACTCTCCCGTGAAGCTCAGCTGGATCAAGAGCTCGAGGGACGTCATCAAGCTGAACGTGTGCTGAACGCGGAGGTGCCGTACGTTCGGTGCTTGATCGGTTGGATCGCGAAGGAGTTCGACTACATCAACCGCGTCACTTGACGCTTCCGCTTCTGGTCTATGAGGGTACGTAGACATACTCTTCCCTCTCGTTGCTATGCATCTGGTAGATAGATCTTGCGTGATCGTAGGAAAATTTTAAAATACTATGTTCCCCAACAGTGGTATCAGAGCCAGGTTTATGCATAGATGATATGCATGAGTAGAACACAATGAGTTGTGGGCGATACTAGTCATACTGCTTACCAGCATGTCATACTTTTCTTCGGCGGTATTGTGAGATGAAGCGGCCCGGACCGACATTACGCGTACGCTTACGCGAGACTGGTTTCACCGTTACGAGCACTTGTTGCTTAAAGGTGACTGGCGGGTGTCTGTCTCTCTCACTTTAGCTGAATCAAGTGTGGCTACGCCCGGTCCTTGTGAAGGTTAAAACAGCACATACTTGACGAAACATCGTTGTGGTTTTGTATGCGTAGGTAAGAACGGTTCTTGCTAAGCCCGTAGCTGCCACGTAAAACTTGCAACAACAAAGTAGAGGACGTCTAACTTGTTTTTGCAGGGCATGTTGTGATGTGATATGGTCAAGACATGATGAGTTATACGGCTATGTATGAGATGATCATGTTTTGTAATGTTATCAGCAACTGGCAGGAGCCATATGGTTGTCGCTTTATTGTATGAAATACAATCGCCATGTAATTGCTTTACTTTATCACTAAGCGGTAGCGATAGTCGTAGAAGCAATAGCTGGCGAGACGACAACGATGCTACGATGGAGATCAAGGTGTCGCGACGGTGACGAAGGTGATCATGACGGTGCTTTGGAGATGGAGATCAAAAGCACAAGATGATGATGGCCATATCATGTCACATATTTTGATTGCATGTGATGTTTATCTTATTATGCTTCTTATTTTGCTTAGAACGACGGTAGCATTATAAGATGATCCCTTACTAAATTTCAAGGTATAAGTGTTCTCCCTGAGTATGCACCGTTGCGAAAGTTCGTCGTGCCGAGACACCACGTAAAGATCGGGTGTGATAAGCTCTACGTTCAAATACAACGGGTGTAAGCCAGTGTTTGCACACGCAGAATACTCGGGTTAAACTTGACGAGCCTAGCATATGCAGATATGGCCTCGGAACACTGGAGACCGAAATGTCGAGCGTGAATCATATAGTAGATATGATCAACATAAGATGTTCACCATTGAAACTACTCCATCTCACGTGATGATCGGACATGGTTTAGTTGATTTGGATCACGTGATCATTTAGATGACCGGAGGGATGTCTATCTAAGTGGGAGTTCTTTAATTAATATGATTAAATTGAACTTTAATTTATCATGAACTTAGTCCTGATAGTTTTTGCATATCTATGTTGTTGTAGATCAATGGCCCGTGCTACCATTCCTTTGAATTTTAATGCATTCCTAGAGAAAGCTAAGTTGAAAGATGATGGTAGCAATTACACGGACTGGGTCCGTAACTTGAGGATTATCCTCATTGCTGCACAGAAGAATTATGTCCTTGAAGCACCGCTAGGTGACAAGCCCCCTCCCGCTAATGTAGACGCTTTGAACGTCTGGCAGTCGCGGTCTGATGACTACACGATAGTTCAGTGTGCCATGCTTTACGGCTTAGAACCAGGACTTCAACGACGTTTTGAACGTCACGGACCATATGAGATGTTCCAGGAGTTGAAGTTAATATTTCAAGCAAATGCCCGGATTGAGAAATATGAGATTTCCAATAAGTTTCACAGCTACAAGATGGAGGAGAATAGTTCTATCAGTGAACACTTGCTCAGAATGTCTGGGTACTACAATCATATGACTCAACTTGGTTGCAAAGTTGACGAGGATAGTGTTATTGATAGAGTTCTTCAATCACTGCCACCAAGCTATAAAGGCTTCGTGATGAACTATAATATGCAAGGGATGCAAAAGACAATTCCCGAGCTCTTCGCTATGCTCAAGTCTGCGGAGGTAGAAATCAAAAAGGAGCATCAAGTGTTGATGGTTAACAAAACCACTAGTTTCAAGAAAAAGGGCAAGGGAAAGAAGGGGAACTTCAAGAAGAATAGCAAGACAGTTGCTACTCCCACGAAGAAACCCAAGTCTGGAGCCAAGCCTGAAACTGAGTGCTTCTACTGCAAGGGGACTGGACACTAGAAGCGGAACTGCCCCAAGTATTTGGCGGATAAGAAGGATGGCAAGGTGAACAAAGGGATATGTGATATACATGTTATTGATGTGTACCTTACTAATGCTCGTAGTAGTACCTGGGTATTTGATACCGGTTCGGTTGCTAATATTTGTAACTCGAAACAGGGACTACGGATTAAACGAATATTGGCTAAGGACGAGGTGACGATGCGCGTGGGAAATGGTTCCAAAGTCAATGTGATCGCCGTCGGCACGCTACCTCTACATCTACCTTCGGGATTAGTTTTAGACATAAATAATTGTTATTTGGTGCCAGCGTTGAGCATGAACATTATATCTGGATCTTGTTTATTGCGAGACGGTTATTCATTTAAATCAGAGAATAATGGTTGTTCCATTTTTATGAATAATATCTTTTATGGTCATGCACCCTTGAAGAGTGGTCTATTCTTATTGGATCTCGATTGTAGTGATACACATATTCATAATATTGAAACCAAAAGATGCAAGGTTAATAATGATAGTGCAACTTATTTGTGGCACTGCCGTTTAGGTCATATTGGTGTAAAGCGCATGAAGAAACTCCATAGTGATGGACTTTTGGAATCACTTGATTATGAATCACTTGGTGCTTGCGAACCATGCCTCATGGC
Source organism: Secale cereale (assembly GCA_902687465.1). Taxonomy (NCBI): domain Eukaryota; kingdom Viridiplantae; phylum Streptophyta; class Magnoliopsida; order Poales; family Poaceae; genus Secale; species Secale cereale. Next base: position 570,621,294 of record LR738710.1, read on the forward strand.
CAAGATGACTAAAACTCCGTTCTCCGGAACCATGGAGCGAGCAACAGATTTGTTGGAAATCATACATACTGATGTATGTGGGCCAATGAGTGTTGAGGCTCGCGGCGGGTATCGTTATTTTCTGACCTTCACTGATGATTTAAGCAGATATGGGTATATCTACTTAATAAAGCACAAGTCTGAAACATTTGAAAAGTTCAAAGAATTTCAGAGTGAGGTAGAGAATCATCGTAACAAGAAAATAAAGTTTCTACGATCTGATCGTGGAGGAGAATATTTGAGTTACGAGTTTGGTCTTCATTTGAAACAATGTGGAATAGTTTCACAACTCACGCCACCCGGAACACCAAATCGTAATGGTGTGTCCGAACGTCGTAACCATACTTTATTGGATATGGTGCGATCTATGATGTCTCTTACCGACTTACCACTATCGTTTTGGGGTTATGCTTTAGAGACAGCTGCATTCACGTTAAATAGGGCACCATCTAAATCCGTTGATACGACACCTTATGAACTATGGTTTGGCAAGAAACCAAAGTTGTCGTTTCTTAAAGTTTGGGGCTGCGATGCTTATGTGAAAAAGCTTCAACCTGATAAGCTCGAACCCAAGTCGGAGAAATGTGTCTTCATAGGATACCCAAAAGAGACTGTTGGGTACACCTTCTATCACAGATCCGAAGGCAAGATATTCGTTGCTAAGAATGGATCCTTTCTAGAGAAAGAGTTTCTCTCGAAAGAAGTGAGTGGGAGGAAAGTAGAACTTGATGAGGTAATTGTACCTTCTCCTGAATTGGAAAGTAGTACATCACATAAAATTGTTCCAGTGATTCCTACACCAATCAGGGAGGAAGCTAATGATGATGATCATGAAACTTCGAATCAAGTTTCTGCCGAACGTCGTAGATCAACCAGAGTACGTTCCGCACCAGAGTGGTACGGCAACACAGTTCTGGAAGTCATGTTAATAGACCATGATGAACCTACGAACTATGAGGAAGCGATGATGAGCCCAGATTCCGCAAAATGGCTTGAGGCCATGAAATCTGAGATGGGATCCATGTATGAGAACAAAGTATGGACTTTGGTTGACTTGCCCGATGATCAACAAGCCATCGAAAATAAATGGATCTTCAAGAGGAAGACCGACGCAGACGGTAATGTTACTGTTTACAAAGCTCGACTTGTTGCGAAAGGGTTTCGACAAGTTCAAGGAGTTGACTACGATGAGACTTTCTCACCTGTAGCGATGCTTAAGTCTGTCCGAATCATGTTAGCAATTGCCGCATTTTATGATTATGAAATCTGGCAAATGGATGTTAAAACTGCATTCCTAAATGGATATCTCAAAAAAGAGTTGTATATGATGCAACCAGAAGGTTTTGTCGATCCAAAATGTGCTAACAAAGTATGCAAGCTCCAGCGATCCATCTATGGACTGGTGCAAGCATCTCGGAGTTGGAATATACGCTTTGATGAGGTGATAAAAGCATATGGTTTTATACAGACTTTTGGAGAAGCATGTATTTACAAGAAAGTGAGTGGGAGCTCTGTAGCATTTCTAATATTATATGTGGATGACATATTATTGATTGGAAATGATATAGAATTTCTGGATAGCATAAAAGGATACTTGAATAAGAGTTTTTCAATGAAAGACCTCGGTGAAGCTGCTTATATATTAGGCATCAAGATCTATAGAGATAGATCAAGACGCTTAATTGGACTTTCACAAAGCACATACCTTGATAAAGTTTTACAGAAGTTCAAAATGGATCAGTCAAAGAAAGGGTTCTTGCCTGTGTTACAAGGTATGAAATTGAGTAAGACTCAATGCCCGATCACTACAGAAGATAGAAAGAAAATGAAAGTCATTCCCTATGCCTCAGCCATAGGATCTATCCTGTATGCAATGCTGTGTACCAGACCTGATGTGTGCCTTGCTATAAGTCTAGCAGGGAGGTACCAAAGTAATCCAGGAGTGGATCACTGGACAGCGGTCAAGAACATCCTGAAATACCTGAAAAGGACAAAGGATATGTTTCTCGTATATGGAGGTGACAAAGAGCTCATCGTAAATGGTTACGTCGATTCTAGCTTTGACACTGATCCGGATGACTCTAAGTCACAAACCGGATATGTATTTTTATTGAATGGTGGAGCTGTCAGTTGGTGCAGTTCCAAGCAGAGCGTCGTGGCGGGATCTACGTGTGAAGCGGAATACATACCTGCTTCGGAAGCAGCAAATGAAGGAGTCTGGATGAAGGAGTTCATATCCGATCTAGGTGTAATACTAGTGCATCGGGACCAATGAAAATCTTTTGTGACAACACTGGAGCAATAGCCTTGGCGAAGGAATCCAGGTTTCACAAGAGAACAAAGCACATCAAAAGACGCTTCAATTCCATCCGCGATCTAGTCAAGGAGGGAGACATAGAGATTTGCAAAATACATACGGATCTGAATGTTGCAGACCCGTTGACTAAGCCTCTTCCACGGGCAAAACATGATCAGCACCAGGACTCCATGGGTGTGAGGATCATCACTTTGTAATCTAGATTATTGACTCTAGTTCAAGTGGGAGACTGGAGGAAATATGCCCTAGAGGCAATAATAAAGATGTTATTTGTATTTCTTTATATCATGATAAAAGTCTTTTATTCATGCTAGAATTGTATTAACCGGAAACTTGATACATGAGTGAATACATAGACAAAATAGTATGTCCCTAGTATGCCTCTACTAGACTAGCTCATTGATCAAAAGATGGTTGTGTTTCCAAGCCATAGACATGAGTTGTCATTTGATCAACGGGATCACATCATTAGGAGAATGATGTGATGGACTAGATCCATCCGTTAGCATAGCACCATGATCGTTTAGTTTTACTGCTATTGCTTTCTTCATGACTTATACATGTTCCTATGACTATGAGATTATGCAACTCCCGAATACCGTAGGAACACCTTGTGTGCTATCAAACGTCACAACGTAACTGGGTGATCATAAAGATGCTCTACAGGTGTCTCTGAAAGTATTCGTGGTGTTGGCATAGATCAAGACTAGGATTTGTCACTCCGAGTGTCGGAGAGGTATCTCTGGGCCCTCTCGGTAATACACATCATAATAAGCCTTGCAAGCAAATGACTAATGAGTTAGTCACGAGATGATGTATTACGGAACGAGTAAAGAGACTTGTCGATAACGAGATTGAACTCGGTATAGAGATACCGACGATCGAATCTCGGGCAAGTAACATACCGATGACAAAAGGAACAACGTATGTTGTTATGCGGTTTGACCGATAAAGATCTTCGTAGAATATGCAGGAGCCAATATGAGCATCCAGGTTCCGCTATTGGTTATTGACCGGAGATGAGTCTCGGTCATGTCTACATAGTTCTCAAACCCGTAGGGTCCGCACGCTTAACGTTTGATGACGATCGGTATTATGAGTTTATGAGTTTTCATGTACCGAAGGTAGTTCGGAGTCCCGGATGAGATCACGGACATGACGAGGAGTCTCGGAATGTCCGAGACATAAATATTGATATATTGGACGACTATATTCGGACACCGAAAGTGTTCTGGAAAGTTTCGGAATTTACCGGAGTGCCGGGGGGGTTACCGGAACCCCCCGGGGGAATGATGGGCCCTGGTGGGCCATAGGGGAGAGAGAGGGCAGCAGCCAGGAGGTGGCGCGCCCCCTCCCTAGGAGGAGTCCGAATAGGACTAGGGGAGGGGGGCGCGGCCCCTCTTTCCCTCTCCCTCTCCCTCTCCCTCTCTTTCCTTCCCCCCTTTCCTTCATTGGTGGACTCCTACTAGGAATAGGATTGCAATCCTATTCCTAGTAGGATTGCTCCCTAGCCGCACCATAGGAGGGCCGACCGGCCTCCCCTTGCTCCTTTATATACGGGGGCAAGGGGGCATCCAAAGACACACAAGTTGAATTGTTCTAGCCGTGTGCGGTGCCCCCCTCCATAGAAACACACCTCGGTCATACCGTTGCAGTGCTTAGGCGAAGCCTTGCGCCGGTAGATACATCATATCCGTCACCACGCCGTCGTGCTGATGAAACTCTCCCGTGAAGCTCAGCTGGATCAAGAGCTCGTGGGATGTCATCAAGCTGAACGTGTGCTGAACGCGGAGGTGTCGTACGTTCGGTGCTTGATCGGTAGGATCGCGAAGGAGTTCGACTACATCAACCACATCACTTGACGCTTCCGCTTCCGGTCTACGAGGGTACGTAGACATACTCTTCCCTCTCGTTGCTATGCATCTGGTAGATAGATCTTGCGTGATCGTAGGAAAATTTTAAAATACTACGTTCCCCAACAGCTTCACCTCTTCAGATTGCCGAGCTCTTGGCTTGGCCACCTCAGGACCAGCCCAGGGCTAGAACCTTGTCCCACATCAAGCTCGGGCCGCGTCATCAAAGCCAAACACAATAACCAGCTAAGTTGCTTTCATGCTCAAAGTTTTAAATTTTTAAATTTGTGTTTGGTTCGACCATGCTCACATACGTTGTTTGTTAAAGAAACTCCCTTGACCCATGTTAACTGGGGGCTCTTAAAAATTGTATGAGTCGTTTTACAGTAAATGTGTTATCGTCTTAGTCGTTGCAAAGTCTTTTTCTATCACTTCTTTTTCGGCTTGAGTGTGCGGTCAATAGCCAGATAGCCTGGTTTCTCTCTAAAGTCGCTCGTGCTTAGTTCTCTAAACTGGCCTTTGAGAAACACTCCGCCTTCGGGATAGGGAGGTTACAGCCGTAGGCTGGCCCGCTTGAAGTCTTGAGATCGGATGTGTCATATTAGTGCACGACAGAAGCACAAAAATTAAGACCAATTTTCGGATTGGCACCAAATGACTTCATTTAGTTTGAACGTCAAGATTTTACATAAGTTTTTTAGCTTTTCGAGCTTATGACACTTTTTTGCTATTTGTATGCTTTTCTTTCAGGAAGCGGGACATCCTGATGTCCGAGGTGCCCTGCATACTAATTCAGCTGGGGAGATCTTTCTCGACCCACAACTCGGCATCTTTCCCGCCGAACTACACCTCGGTGTTGACAAAATACACGCCACATCGGGACTAGTTCACGTGCAGTGCAATGCCAGACGCCTTCAAAGCATTGACAATATTAACGGGGGGCTGAGACTATGGCCGAACCCACCAAAAGCCAAGGTACTCCGAAGAGTCTTCGGCAAAACGTTCTCGAATATTGCTTTATATGCATCGGTTTCGAATTATGTCTTTGGTCAATAGTTGGGTCGCTCGGATCCCATACTTAGCCATATGATTCCGATTGTTTGGCTAAGGGTAAAGGGAGAACCACTGCGATTGTGCTCCCGGTTCAACTGGTCAAGTGCCTCAATGGAAGAAAATCAAAATCTGACTGTCACAATAAGCGTAAACTGGTCAGCGATCCGATAACTGTGTTAAACTATAAGATAGATGGAGGTCACCCCGTGTTAAATGATGGGCCGTTCATAACATTGGCCGAATTGTTTACGGCTTGACCTCGGCTATCGCCGAACACTAACCGGGGGCTAGTAACTAGCATCCCAACTTTAAGCTCATATGACTAAGTGAAAGTTATAAAGCCCGCATATCTGAATGCCTTGTTTCCGCTAACACAACTGCCTCCGGGCACCGAGACATCGGCTAAGGATTGTTTTGTTATTGCAGAAATACCCTGCGTAGCATCTACAAAGGGGTGGAAGCTGATGATGGGCCATTTTCAAATGATAAACGGTCGCAACGGAGTCAAAATAAACATATCCTTAGCATTTGTATTCATTATAGGAGTGTTGCCTTCCGTAATTATTGTTATAAAGCCATAACTATGCATCAATTTGACTTAAGATTTTGTGCAAGCTGGGTTGCCTGGCTCCCATGATTACCCCTACATTCCCGATTGTTCGGCTAGGAGGTAAAGGGAGCACCTCTGTGATTGTTACTTCCAGGTCATCCGTGTTAGTACCTTAGACTGGGAGAAGCCGAAAGCTAGCCATCTTAAAGAATATAATTGGTCGGCAATGACGAAAGTGAAAATTTTGGTTCATTTAGACCACAGAGTTTGGAAACTTTCCCTGAACTAAATCCTCAGTATTTTTCTCCCACATTGATCGGAGGTGAGGTTTCATGATCATGGTCAGCATGACAACCCAAGGAAAGGAACCGATAGCGGGACTATTTTCCTCGGAAGATGTTTCTTACATTAAAAAGTAATATAACATATCTCTCCGCGTACCGTTGTTTATAAAACCATATGACCGGATTGCCTTGTTTGTCGTAAATCTTTGCCCTCATAAAGGCTTTATAAAGTAGGGCAAACACTCCTCGGCTACTGTCTGAGGAGGTTGAAGCCGATGGTCGGTCAACAAAGTTTTGTACAATGCGGATCCAAGCATTAATGATGTAAAAACACTTGGATACATAGGATCATAAGTTGTGAGTAAAGTCGATTTATTGCAGCCCATCTTTTAAAGAGCAAGGGGCACAATCTCGCTAAGACAACCGAACAACTTACACAACGCTCTCATAATTCCCAAGTGGCATCGATTTCCTATCTATTAAGCCCCATGGAGCCGACCTTGGCGAGCCCAGCTTTCGCTGGCTCTTGATCCTTTAAGAGGTCTTTATTCTCTTTTCGAGAAGTTTGTGTTAAACACAACAAATTTTTCTGTCAAACGGACATCGATCCTTAATTCAGCCACCCGTGCCCACACTAAGGCTCGGGGGCTACTGGGCTTCACGCTCATTATTTATAAAAAAATAACGCACATCGATCCCGTGATCTGGTGTTGCCACCCGACTAGTGGCTCAGGGGCTACTGCATTGCCTATTCAATGCAGAAAATTCAAAGTGCTTAGTGTTTGGCATGACCGAACTATGGACAAGCGCGTCTTCAGACAACAATAAGTATCATTTGGGATTATCCGGCGTCAAGCTGATATATCATGGCGACTTCTCATGACCCTCTCTCAGGGGCCCGTCCACCGATCACTATTACCTCCAATATACTACAGTGCGTTTCTATTCCTATGTATGGTGTCGAGCTAGGAGTTGATCCTCAGGCCGATTTCACGACCTGAGTCTCAGGAGCTACTAGGATCAGTGGTTTCATATTTTCCTTCAGGTGCATCTCGGATTTTAGGCTGACAGACACCTTGAGGGCTACTGGCAATACATCTCGTCAGCAAATAAATTTACATGCATCAGAAATAAAATCCGCAAACAATCATCCCATGACCGAGGTGCTGAACCACCTCGGAAGTAGTCTGCATATAGCTCGGATGCAAGTGGCTGGCTCCGTAGAGGGCATTTCCGGCATTAAGCTCGGCTAAACACCTTCAACTTTTTTGAATCAAGGTGATATATGACACCTCGGATATAGTCCGGCGTTGGAGCTTGGACATAGTCCGGCGTTGGAGCTCGGATACAGTCCGGCGTTGGAGCTCCGATACAGTCCGGCGTTGGAGCTTGGATGGATTCCGGCATTGGAGCTCGGACGCAAGAGGACACAACCGCATGGGAAACACTTAAAGGGCTCCTCGGATACCCGACGTGTGAAATCTTCAGATTTAGCTTGGCAACCCTCAAGATAGAAGATGGGAAGATTTGTTGAACCAGTTTTCAAGACCGACGACCGAAGACGAAGAATAGTTCGGAAGAACCGAGGAGCGTCCCCAACTTGAAGACCGGTTCAGGGGGCTACTGACGGTGTCCTAGATTATGGGGTACTCACCACGTCGTCTCCCAATCAGTTGGATTGGGCCAAGGACCCCCATGGCCATTCACTCATGGGCCAGTTCGGACAGCCGATATATACACAAGGAAGATTCCACAAGACTTGATGATCAAGACAAGGACTCCTCCCCACCGGCGTATTCGACTAGGACTCTTGTTATCCTAGGCCTCCGGTACATTATATAAACCGAGGCCAGGCTAGTCGATAGGGATATGTTAGATCATTATGATATTATTCATCATACCCTTAGGTTTTAGACCACAACATATGATCTCGAGGTAGATCAACTCTTGTAATCTCTATATTCATCAAGATCAATCAAGCAGGAAGTAGGGTATTACCTCGATAGAGAGGGCCCGAACCTGGATAACATCGTGTCCCCCGTCTCCTGTTACCCATCGATACATGATCCACAGCTCAGGACCCCTACCCTGAGATCTGCCGGTTTTGACGCCGACATCGAGTGTCAATGTCTAATTCTAGGCTCCAATGTCAACATCCAAACGATGCCTTAAGACATCTCAAATGCATGCCGTCAAAATGGACACCGCAAGTGTTCACAGATACGTCTGGGACATGTCCAAAAATAAGATAGGAGAAGGAGTCATCCAACGCTATTCTTAAAAATTCTACATTTGCCCGATTGAGAAGGGATTGGAAGGGGAGAGAGAATAAGGGGAGGCAAGTTGTTGCTTTTGGTTGGATATGTGTGTAGTGTACGACTGGGAAGAGAGGAACGAGGCAGAGAGGAAAGCCACATGGTTGCTTTTGGTTGGACATGTAAATGTCCAGACCTCGCAAAGTCTCGACAAGTTTGGTCCTAGTATTACTGAAAAACGAATATGAAGAATCAAATCCGTGCCCAGCCTATAAACCTGAGGCGTATGTTTTATACTTCTATCAATCCGAATTACTTATCACAGAAATGAATAAAAATGAATATATTTAAAATAATACATCTAAATACGTCCAGTTCAGTGATAAATAATTTCGAACGGAGGGAGTATTTGGTTAAGGGAGATTTACCTGAAATGCTCCCTTTGTTCCGAATATGTGCATATTAAATACTCGGGGTTGATCAGGGATCGGTGAACGTGAGGCCGGGAGCAAGCGTGCAGGTTCACTTTTGCACTTACCAGGAGTCGGCATGATTTTCTTGCTGGCCTGGAGGCAAGTACAGCACGACACTGTAGTGGCCGGGGCACTGTAATCTAAGTGTGTATGCGTAGTTACGCACTTTGACAGAACATAATAGCATGTGGGCGGCAGGAACGTGGGGTTAGTGTGTTCGTTTTTTTCGTTTATCCACTTAACAAAACCCAGTTACAATCCTTGCAGATATGCGGCGTATCCACGACAACGGAGCTCGATTCGACAGTACAAAGCAAGATAGCTAGGAGTAGACCGCGAGATGACGGGCGCACCGAGATGCACGCGAGGGGTAGCTGCGCGGCCGATATGGTTTAATTATACATGTTTGTGCTTAACTGGTGCACTGCATTGTGGCCGTCGGCTCTCGTATTTGTCCACAAGTCTTATCCATGATTTGACTCTTTTAATCAGATGATACATCGAGTGTTGTTATGGTAACAAACTGTGCCTCGTGAGATAGTATAATAGTAGTACTACAAGCCACCACATGACAACAAAAATGATAAGTACGTATTTGTCAGCCATGGAAAAATAGATTCACGTGCGAAACAAGTACTATTGTGGGACAATCAGTGATCATAATTATGTCACTGTTGTAAAAACAAATCATGAAACTTTTCGTGAGTTTCTGGACCTCATCTAGACTGCCGGAGATCATGGATGTCACCAGAGAAGTAGTTATCGCATACAAGTTGCTGCCAAATCGGCACATGCTCAAAAGTAGTGAAGTTAATCTTTTGGCTTCATTCGCCTAATGTGGAAGCCATTTTTGTTCACCGGTATGAAACGTCAGATTCACGACCTCACGCGTGCATACTCCTGGATTATTTGACTTCGTCGGCGTGTATGGCGGCACAGCGTGTAAATTGATGACACGTGTTCACGTGCAAAATAACTGGGTTTAGCCTAGCTTAACAAGGAAGGTGGTCAGTGAGGTAATGGACACCAGGAACATTAGACCTTGTCGTAGGGAGGTATCATGGTAAGTACCACCTCTGTATGATAGTGTTAAAAATAGCCTTACATTTTAGGCCAGTGCTAGGCGCCGGCACGTCGGGCCCAATAGTTGGGTCGGTCGCTCCCCAGCCGTCCGATGCAGCGAGCATGGGTCGCTCCCCAGCCGTCCGATGCAGCGAGCATGGGTCGTTCGATATGCCGAAACGGTTTTCGCTAATCTCCTTCTTCCTCCCCGCATCTCGCGCAGCTCGCACTCAGCGCCATTCCCCTCCGCATCTCGCGTGCTTGCCAGTGCCCCTCGGACCTCCCGTTGCCCTTGGTCGTAGCATCGCACCTCGCCGGTGACACCACCCCTGTTGCAGCATCCATGGCTCACAGGCTACGGTTGTACTAGTTCCAGTGAAAAATGCTCACTCATTCCAGCAATGGCGTGCACTAATTGTAACATCTCGCCGCTAGCCTCGAAGCTCGCCAGCTCGCATGGTGACCATCGTACCTCGTCGCGGCCAAGGTTCCATGAAGCTGAGACATGGTTGCAGCACCTTGCGACCATGGTTCTAGCTTGCCACACACCTGATTTGAGCTCGTCGTGGTCACCAATTCTAGCAAAATCAAGTCACAGTTCTAGCTCCCCGAATCAATGGTTGTAGCATCCCATTCTCCCCGTCACGCCTGTCGGGTGGAGGTAGTAGCAAAAACAGTAGCCGCTCGCTGGCAAACGATTGCAGCTCGCCTCGAGCCGATTGTAGCAAATGCCCAACCGAATGTAGCTCGCTGGCTTAAGATTGCAGCTCGTCCTCCCTAGATTCCAGGATTAGTCCGCGCTAGTTATAGCACCCGGCATTACAGTTGCAGCACATGCCACGTGAACGTAGATCGTCGGGGTGACGGATTGGAGCTCATCCGCATGGGGGGGAGGGGTGCAACACCACATGCTCGGTTGTAGCAAAATTGGACGCTGGTTCCAGCACTCTCATACTGGGATGTAGCAATTTTGTCTCCGCCAATCGCCGTCACTGATTGTAACAACATTGGACGCCGGTTCCAGCACTTCCATACTATGATGCAACAATTTTGCCTTCGTCGATCGCAGCTTGCACAGTCGCCATCGCCAAAGACAATGGGTTCGCCAGAGTTGGCGTGCCCCGCATCCTGGGCAAGCAATCCCCGGCATCTCTGAAGAACGAGTGACGAGTCCCTGCGGTGCTCAGCTGGCAACACCCCC
>LR738710.1:570632454-570662007 GCA_902687465.1 Secale cereale
CTGTGGTGACAAAGCACCCAGGCATGGCGATGCCTCTGCTGGCGACGGTGAGATGCTCAACAATTCTGGAGTGTGGAGATAGAAGGGGCAGCGGCAGAGTAGAGATAGAAGGAGGGTGCCTCGTCGCCCTGAAGAAATAGGAGGATACGATTGGTCAAAAGTGGCAATGGAGGAAAGGATGAGGTCGCTTGGGTCGCGACTGGATTCCTATGGAAGCTACACGAACCAAGAGAGAGGGCGACCGACCGAATCTTCAGCCGGCGCGCCATTTACAAACACTTTCCTACATTTTGACACTGAGTATTATTTATGTCAACTAGTCAATACTATTAAGGTGATGCACAGTTGAATAAAGAAAGAGACGGTTTGGTATCATACAGGGCCATACCTCAGAATTTGGGGGCCCGGTGCAAAATCGAAGTTCATGCCCTCGTAATTAACAAAAATAGTTAGGGATAGAAGTTTTTAAAATTCATCATATGCGCAGCACAATTTTTCCAATAACTATGTGATGCAGAAAAAAATCAATTATTGCGCAAATGCAAAATTATGAATTAATAAATATCTAATAATCTATATTTTAGTTGGAACGAGCAATCACTGAATATTTTTAAGCACAATTTTGATGTGCTATCTTTGTAAAAACAATTCTCGTCTATTCCATTTTAGTTAAAATGAGACCACAAAAAAGGATCGCGATCCTTTCATAATTGAAGTGCTATTGTAACAAATCAGGAAAAAAATCCACACCAGCATGTTTATTTTTTGTTAGTAGACATTTGTGCTAAATTAGAAATTATTTAATTTGTTTACTTTCTAAAGGATGCGATATGTCTCGATTTAATTGTTGCAACGACTATGATCCGATGTACATGTACACTTTTGGCTAAAAAACAATGCAACTATGGGATATTTTTATATTAAATATACTACTGTAGTTTTGATTTAGATCTTTTCTCTATACATAATTAACCAACAATCAATCTCATCTCTCCGCAGCCACGGAAATCACAAGTTTTAAATAGAATTGGTAGCATTCCGGTTGCATCCTCAACCCCTCCCATCAATGCTGCCGTTGGAAAGACCAAAGGCAAAGAGTGAAAAATGTATGTGTTCCCAAGACAAAAGACCTGGCCCGATTCTCCAGGAGTAAATACTCTTTGTAGCTAGTTCTGTGTGTTCATGATGAATTTGACTAAATTCTTCATTAATAAATTGTTGTAGTAAAAAAATCTAATTTGGGGGCCCCATTTCTTTGAGGGGCCCTGTGCAGTTGCACATACTGCACATGTGCCACATACGGGCCTGGTATCATATCAAGATATTGTACTATAATAAATGATGTACCACTATGTGGCATATATGACAATCGGGTCATCTAAAATATTACTATCTTCTTTCTGATTTATTTGGCCGGAAGGCAACAAAGGGCGTCCAATTTTATCAGGCAGGCTTAATTTTCTCCTTGTTCTCCTTGTTGTTTCCTTCATCTATGAGGAAATTAATTGTGAACAATATAGAAACAATGGGTAGAAATTTGGAAGGAGGCAGTTAAACAAGTGCATGCGCGATTTAAGGTTGTCGGATTGGGCATGCGTGGATGGTGGAAGCGCAACGCGACACGCGATCATGAAATCAACGAGTACATAGTGGGTTTAAGATAGGCGGTTTTCCATCTACACACTTGTGCCTTGGTAATGCCTAATTTGTCGATGGACCCTTTAAGCCTGAACGGAAGGAGTAACCTATAATAACATGTATTACAGACATAGTATCATATATTAGTAGTATATATGCATTATATTAATGTATGATACTTCCCACTATGAACATCCTTAAACTGAGATGAAAGGTTGTCCAAATTGTAAGATGAAACTATAGGCTTCAAGCTAAAATAGCATAACACATTGGGGGACATGAAAACCAAGTAATTACTTTGTGTGGGTGGTGACTGAATACTCCATGTGTTAGACGCGAGGGGTAGAAATATATTGTTCAATGGGGCACATTATAAGAAATAAAGACATGAACTGGCAAAGACCTTTAACAAAACCAAAAGTTATATCAAGTTCGTTCGAGTTCGCGGGTCGTTAGCCCATTCTTTGTGAATGGTAGGGGCCTTCACCATGTGCCATGGAATTTTTTCCGACAACACCCATCTGTGGATAGCGCCTGCGTCAGAAAACTCGATGGTGCACACGAGGGCATTTTACCCAGGTTCGGGCCCTTGGGTCAAGGTAATATCCTATGCCGTTGCCCCACTAGGTCGACCATGTGCCATGTTACATAAGCGTGATGCACGATTGGAAGTGTAATAAAGAAAAGGTGAGTTGTGGCATAATTTTGGTTAAATGGGTAAAAACAGATGAAAAAATCTTACACTGGGGAATCGATGTAAAAAATGAGAAAAGTGAGGGTAAAAGTGAAATTATACTGAAAAAGAGTTACATCAAAGATTCGATGAGACACACAAGTTGTCCGCCCTAAAAAGGTGGAAACACCATTAAATACATTGTGGATAAATAGACTTGCTACAAGAGAAATTATTGAAGTTGCACATTGGGTCGCTTGGGAAGATGTAACATCCCAATTTTCAATTTGGATGTTAACATAGATCATTCATATGCATCCATCATTTGATCATTTACAATTTGAGTTTATTTGAAAATTGATCCAAAAACTTTAAGCAACTCAAGGACCCAAGTGAGAGAGTTGAAAGTTCTTCCAAAGAGAACCCACTATTTTTATTATTTACCAGTGAGATTGGATCAACTATTATTTTGCCAATTTTCATTTTCTATATTTTAAAAATAAATGAGAGAAGATAATATGACTTCTTCAAAAACAAAATAAAAATATTATAATTTGAATTTTGAGTAAAAATAATTTTATTGGATTTTTATTTGCAATTTATTTATTTTAAAAATTGCATTAAAAAATTTATTTTATTTTAGGCATTTTTATTTTAGAAAAATGTTCACTTTGTCCCAAATATTAAGTGGGAACGGAGAAAATTGCTTCTGAAATTTTTAGGATTTTTTTATATTTATTTTGTTTTTTCTTCGTTTGGCGAAAAAAGAAATTCGGATCGACTGGGCCGAAGCCCAGCTAGCCCAGTAGGCCGCTCCTCCCCGCGCGCCGACTCCGAGCCGGAGTCCGGCCATGGCACGCCTCGCCGCCGCCGTGCCCGAGTGAAAGGATCGAGAAGAGGTGTCTAGAGGGGGGCGAATAGACTCTTAGCAAGAAAAGTGGCAGTTTTTAAATACTTCAAGTTGATGTGGAGATTTAGCACATGTTTAAACATTCACAATACATATCACGCATGCATAACAAGAGTATATGGGTATTGGAAAGTAAGGCATGCAATTTTGACTACTTGACCAATAAAACCTAGTCTTTTCCCAATTTTAAGTCTTGGCAGATTTTAGCAATTATGCACAAGTCAAGCAATCAACCTACACATGAAATTCTAAGAGTATAGCAGCGGAATGTAAAGCAATTGCATATGAAGGTAAAGGGAGGAGTTTGAGGGAGCAAACGCAATGTAGACACGAAGATTTTTTACTCGTGGTTCCGATAGGTAGTGTTATCGTACATCCACGTTGATGAAGACTTCAACCCATGAAGGGTAACGGCTGTGCGAGTCCATGGAGGGCTCCACCCACGAAGGGTCCACGAAGAAGCAACCTTGTCTATCCCATCATGGCCATCGCCCACGAAGGACTTGCCTCACTAGGGTAGATCTTCACGAATTAGGCGATCTCCTTGCCCGTACAAACTCCTTGGTTCAACTCCACAATCTTGTTGGAGGCTCCCAAGTGACACCTAACCAATCTAGGAGACACCACCCTCCAAAAGGTAATAGACGGTGTGTCGATGATGAACTCCTTGCTCTTGTGCTTCAAATGATAGTCTCCCCAATATCAACTCTCTCTCACAGATTTGGATTTGGTGGAAAGATGATTTGAGTGGCAAGCAACTTGGGGAAGGCTAGAGATCAAGATTCATATGGTAGAAATGGAATATCTTGGTCTCAACTCATGAGTAGGTGGTTCTCTCTCAGAATAATGAGTAATGGAAGTGTAGGTATGTTCTGATGGATCTCTCCATAAATGAAGAGTGGGTGGAGGGGTATATATAGCCTCCACACAAATCTAACTGTTACACAAAATTTACCAAACTCGGTGGTACCGAATCATGAAACTCGGTCGGACCGATTCAGTTCATAATGTGACCGTTAGGCATTTCGGTGGGACCAATATGATCAACTTGGTAGGACCGATGTGCTAGGGTTAGGGAATAACGTAATCTCGGTGAGAACGATTACACAAACTCGGTAAGATCGATTTTGGTAATAGACTAACCAGAGAGTTGGTCAGGCAAACTCGGTGGGACCGATTCGCTCATTTCGGTGAGACCGAAATGTTTCAAAAAGGCAATAGAGAGTTTGCAATGTTAACTTGGTGAGACCGATTCTCACATCTCGGTTAGACCGAAATGTTGCAAATAGGAAACAGAGAGTTTACATTCCCATCTCGGTGAGACCGAGATCTCTATCGGTGAGACCGAACTGGTTAGGGTTTCTGACAGTGGCTATGTCAAGTGAACTCGGTGGCGCCGGATAAAAAAATTTGGTGGGGCCGGGTTTGACTTTTGGTTTGGGACATATGTATATGTGAGAATGTGGCTGAGGGTTTTGGAGCATATCACTAAGCACTTTGAGCAAGCAAGTCATTAAGGAACACCTCATCCCCTTTTTAATAGTATTGGCTTTCCTATGGACTCAATGTGATCTTGGATCGCTGAAATAGAAAATGTAGAGTCCTGAGCTTTGAGCTTGAGCCAATACTTTGTCCTTATCATCTTGAAGGGGTTCCACATCCTCTAGTCCATGCCACTCCATTTGTTGAACCTTTCTGAAATATACTAGATGAAAATATTAGTCCAACAAGAGATATGTTGACATTAATTACCAAAATCACCCATGGAGCACTTGTGCTTTCACCGAGCCGGACACCGCCACCTCGGCCCCTTTCCCAAGTCGAGCCGCCCCCGGGCCTTTAAATACCGCCGCCGCCCCGCCCCTCGAGTCCCACGCCAGCCCCACCGTCGCCGCCTCCCGCGCATGCACGTCGCCGCCTCCGCACCACGCCCGCACGCCGCCGAGCCGCCGTCGCCGCCTCCCGCCATCGCCCGTGCCTCGCCCTCTCCCCACATGCCAGCGCCGCCGCCCGCACCCCACCGCTGTGCCTCGCCCCGCCGTCCGCGCCGCCGCCGCCGTCGCCCGATCCGCCGCCGCCTGCGAACCCGCCGCCCGCCGGAACCCGCAGCCGCCACCCGACCCGACCCGCTGACCGAACCTTAAGACCGCCCAGTCATTTCTCGGTTTTCGTTCTCGTTTTTTTAAACCCTAGATCGGTTCTTTTCAGAAAACCCTAGATTCATTTTTTTAGGTTTTATTAAACAGCGAACGTCGCTGTTTAGGTCAGAAAAATGAGCGTTCGCTATTTAGATTTTTTTTTTCTTTTTCTGTTATTTTTATCAGGGACCTATCCACAGATAAAGTTTTTACAGATCAGCCCCTGGTTTTCAAACGATCGTTACTTTTTGCTCGTTAGTCGAAATTAGGTGAAACCAACGCCAATTTCTTCGTTTTGATCTTATCTTTCCAGTAGTGCAACTCAAATCTGTTTTTGAAAACTTTAAAATTTGAATTCAAACAGATTTGTATTTGAACTTCTTTTGATCGTAACTTGAGTTTCGTAACTCCGTTTGAGTTGATTCTTTTTGCAAATCGAAGCTCTTGGCCTAAACTTTCTGATAAGGCCAAATTCACTTAAATTTTGGTACTGTTAGAAATTTTGTTCTATTGCAAGAGTGATTCACTTGTTTTCGAAGTCTTTCGAGATCTGTTCTTTGATTCCGTTGCATGATTCCTTATGTACGCTATTGTTTGATTGTGATAGAATTTCCGGAGTGCGCAGCATGCTATTACGAGTCGCTAGGTTTCAACGATCGTCAGGAAGGCGAGTTCATACTTTGATCATACTTTCCAATACCCAGTTTTTATTGCATTAGTTCTATCCTCAAAGATTACATGAGTAGGACTTGATCACATGTGGTATTGCTTAGTAGTTCAAGAGGTAGGAATCCAATGACTTGAGATCAACCCAAGGGAATATACGCTTTGTTACTTATTGCTTAGCCATGCTTGTGGACATGGATTGGTATGTGAGATTTCATGAAAGTTGTGAGAGTAATAACAACTAAGAGAATGTTTAAGGTGGTAACTTTAATACACCACTTGGTGGATTGGTTGCAGGGCACCTGGAGAATCCAGTGTTGTCCTAGGAGATCTCGGAGGACCCGTGTGATTATCCTATGGAATGCCACCTAGGCTCAAAGGGATCATATATCATTCATGCCTAGAAACTTCCATGTGCAACCACATGCCATTATGGGCTCTTGCATAGTTAAGTATGTTGTGTGAGTTCTTTCAGTGGTGGACTAGCAGATGTAGGGGAAAGTAGGTGTACCGGTCCATCCGTGGTAAAGAATCAATGCTTCTGAAAGATTGTGTTTCGGTCATCCACATGCAGTGTGAGAAACTAAACGGAGGCGGTCGAGTCTTGTGGGGAAAAGTGCACAAACCTTTGCAGAGTGTACAAACTGATCATGATTAGCCGTGTCCCCGGTTATGGACATCTTGAGTATCCTGGTATTTGAATTATGGACTGATCTCAATACTCTATTTTAATTAACTTGTTGGGTTATTAATGACTTTGGTAATTTGGGATTGAGATGGAGGAACCATTCTCAATATTGCTTAATACAACTGAGTAGTAAATAAAATATATTCCTTTGTTGTAGGGAAAAATTAGCTTTATGCAAAAATAAACTTTACAGCCTCCACCAGCCAAATATGCATATAGTTGTAGACATTTGTTCTTCATTACTTGCTATAGTGTGTTCTTGCCAGCATATTCAATGTGTTGACCTACACGGCTGCGACGTCTCATGTTGCAGAGTTTACCAACGAAGAATAAGGTGGAATTAGGTCGTTATCATGCACTCAATGTTTGCCGTGGAGTTGGATGGACTCAGCTTATCTTCGATGCTTCTGCAAGATTTCATATTAGTTTATGGCCTTCAGCCATCTTATTGTAATAAGACTCCTTTTAAGGATTTCGATGTAATAAAGTGTGACTGAAATTCTGCTATAAATCCTCAAAGTACTGTGTGTCAGCATACTGATCCAGGGATGACACTGAGCACAGAGACTCTGGTCCATTCAGATCGAGGTCGCTACAGAGATGGTATCAGAGCACACATTGACTGTAGGACGCAACCACTAGGATAAGCCATAGAATGCTCTTCTCTACTCATTCTAATTCTTCTCTATTTATATTCTATGGATGTCAGACCCCGAGAGCAAGTTCACTCAGCCAGACGATGACACCCCTTTCGGAAGACACTTGAAAGAAGTCACTAGATACCTACATATTGGAATACCAAGAATCACTCGAGATTTCTATGCAACATTACTGGAAGAGGAGTGCTGGAAGATCAAAGTTAGTGTTCTTGGGAGGACTATTGCACCAGTCATGGAACCTCTTGAACTTGCCTTTGACACACCTACTTGGAGCTTGGGAAAAAGTACAGCTGGTAACCCTCAACCGTAAGGGATCGAGATAGTCTTCGCGGGTAAGAATAACCCAATTTATAGATTCGACACACGGGGAGCCAAAGAGTATTTATAAGCTTTGACAGTTGAGTTGTCAATTCAACCGCACCTGAAATATAATTACTTGCAACAAAAGATAAGTGGTAACGGTGATATGATAGTGATGGTGGTGACAGCAAAAGTGAACAGCAAAAGTAACAACTAATAACCAGCGGGATTGAAACACTATAGGCTACGGAGATGGATGGTTGGGCGCTGCATGGATGAGATACATCATGAATCTAACTTTGGGCGAGGCACACAAAAAAGTAATGATCATCTAGGCAAATATCAAACATTAGGCATGTATCCCATAGGTAGTTGTACATGCTTGCAATAAGAACTTGCACAACATCTTTTGTCCTACCATCCCGCTACGAACGGGGCCAAAAGGAACTTATGGAGATTAAGGTGCTCCTGTCAAAGAGCACCGGAACAAAGTAATAAACTCAATGGATACATGGAATCCTCAAATTATGGACCATCCCCTTTGGTGTCCCAACCTGTCACCTTTGGGATCGCCGGTTCCGGACCGTAATAGGTGCAAACAACTCATAGATAGGATCAAGAACACAAATATATTCATGCAAACACATATGGTTCAGATCTGAAATCATGGCACTCGAGCCCTAAGTGACAAGCATTAAGAGCAACAAGTTGAAGCAAAGATGATAAACACCAAAGTAGATGATAGGCAACATGCCCCCAACAATCTGATAAACTATTACATGATCTAACTCATCCAATCCCTACCATCCCCTTTGCCTACAGCAGGGAATTACTCACACATGGAAGGAGAAGTCATGGAGGGAGGATGGAGTGGTGATGATGATGACGATGGCGACGATCTCCCCTCTCCGGAGGCCAAATCAGCCTCCAGATTAGCCCTCCCGAAGAAGAACAGAGGGTGGCGGCGGCTCCGCGACGGAAACTGGGAAAACGACTTCTGTTCTGGGGTTTTCTCGTCACGAGAATAAATACGAGTCAAAGTAGGGCACCAGAGGGGGGAGGACCCTCCCAGGCGGCCTCCCGACGCGGCCAGGGGTGGGGCCACGCCAGCAGGGCACCTGGGCCCCCCCTGGCTGCCCTCTGGCCCCACTTCTGGCACAATGGCCCATCGGGTGCGTGGATTTTCTGTGATTTTTCTTGGAATTTTCTGAGATACCTAAAAATCCGTTTTCCTACACACAATAAAACCATACAGGCAGCTCTGCTGAAAACAGCGTTAGTCCGGGTTAGTTTAGTTCAAATCATGCAAGAATGAGGTCAAAACAATAGCAAAAGTGTTTGGAAAAGTAGATACGTTTGAGACGTATCAACTCCCCCAAGCTTAGCATATTGCTTGTCCTCAAGCAATTCAGTTCAACGAACTGGACGCGACAAAGAAAACTTTGACAAACTCTTTTGCTTCATTAGATGTATATAAGCATGTACTACGAAAAGAGTCTAGCAAGTATTGAAACAATGCTATGAGGACAATGCACGGAGCAATCCTTCTTTCAATTGACCAATCACAAATACCTAAAAGTAAATAATATACTACTGAAAATCAAGACAAGATTACATTGCACATAGCTTGAACATACTAGAGTGGTATCTCGCTAGCCTCCATGAGTGAAGCAAAACATAAATGCAGAAACTCCTCCAGAGTTTTAAAGGAGACTAGAACTAAGAATTTCAGAATAAATAATACACAAGCATGCAGAAGACAATGTAATACTTTGGGACAGTGCACATTACACTCAGAATGACAATTATGCTCTCCTAGTTGGTGCTTTGAAGAAAGAAGGTGGAGACTCTCGAACCGTGGAATTTGATGGCGAGGTTGAAAACCCATTGTAGGATCGAAGTAGGTCTAGAGGGGGGGTGATTAGACTACTTGACAATATAAAAAATCTGCCTTTAGATCATGCAAAGTTTTTGGCAGTTTCACAAACAAGATCAATTCAAGTAACACCCTACACATGCAATTCTAGAGTATATGCAGCGGAAAGTAAATTGCACATGTAAAAGAGAGGTGGAGAAGATCAAACGCAGTTTGGTGACACGGAGATTTTTGTCGTGGTTCCGATAGGTGGTGCTATCGTACATCCACGTTGATGGAGACTTCAACCCACGGAGAGTAACGGCTGCGCGAGTCCACGGAGGGCTCCACCCACGAAGGGTCCACGAAGAAGCAACCTTGTCTATTCCATCACGGCCTACGCCCACGGAGGACTAGCCTTACTCGGGGTAGATCTTCACGAAGTAGGCGATCTCCTTGCCCTTACAAACTTCTTGGTTCAACTCCACATCATCAAGACGGAGGCTCCCAAGCGACACCTAACCAATCTAGGAGGCACCACCCCCCAAAAGGTAATAGACGGTGTTGATGATGATGAACTCCTTGCTCTTGTGCTTCAGATGATAAACTCCCCAACACTCAACTCTCCTCACTGATATGGCTGTGGTGGAAGAAAGATTTGAGTGGAAAGCAACTTGGGAAGGCTAGAGATCAAGTTTCATATGATAGGAATGGAATGGCTTGATCTCAACACAAGGGTAGGTGGTTCACTTCTCAGAAAGTGTATGGTAGAAGTGGTGGTACTTTCTGATGGCTCTCCTCTCGAATGAGGAGGGGGTGGAGGGGTATATATAGCCTCCACACAAAATCCAACCGTTACACACACATTTGACCAATCTCGGTCAGACCGAAGTGAAAACTCGGTTAGACCGAAAGTTCAAATATAGTGAACGTTGGGATTTTCGGTGGGACCGAAAATACCATCTCGGTGAGACCGAAGTGAGTCAAAGATTAGGGTTTGCCATCTCGGTGAGACCGAAAATATAAACTCGGATATTCCGAATTGATGTCAACTGATCACAGAAGGTTGGCAGCCCTTTTTCGGTGAGACCGAAACTCAGAATCGGTTTGACCGAGAAGCTAGGGTTTGGAGAAACAACTGAAGTGGTTCATCTCGGTGGGACTGAGTTGGAGAAATCGGTGTGACCGAGATGTTAGGGTTTGTGTTAAGTAGTGAATAGTGCTGATAGTTGAGGGAGTTAGATCACCAAGCACTTGAGCAACAAGAACATTAACACAACCTCATCCCCTTTTAATAGTATTGGCTTTTCCTATGGACTCAATGTGATCTTTGATCACTAAACCAAAAATGGAGTCTTGAGCTTTTGCCAATGCTTGTCTAAGCATTTTGAGGGGTCCACTTCTTCAGACATTTCCATACCCATATCATCGAACTTCTCTGAAATGATTCTCAAGATAATATTAGTTCAATGATATATATGTTGTTATTAATTACCAAAACCACCCGGGGATTAGTTGCACTTTCAATCTCCCCCTTTTTGGTAATTGATGACAACATATAGATCAAAGCTTCGACAAAAGATATAATCAATTAATAATATCGTCGCTTTGAGAAGTATGTGATAAACAAGAGCTCCCCCTAAATTTGTACATTATTTAAAATTTGCGTTTGAATGCAAATGCACAATCGATTAGGATTATGGGTCACTCTTCCATGTCACATACATCTTGGTGGAGCGCACAAAATGATAAGAATGAATAACATGCACTCAATCACCAAGACAAGAGTAAATAGCCATACAATAAGGAATAGCATATGATAAGCAATAAGCACACATTAAAGCATAGTATGACTAAGCACTCATTAAGGTAGCATCAAACGTAGTAGCAAGCACACATAAAGTATCTGGAACCAAAAGAAACCAATGTATCTCAAGGAAAACCGGCAAAAGAACGAAAAGACGAAAGAGCACTCTCTCTCTCGAAGCCCTATGATCTATAACAATTTCTCCCCCTTTGGCAACAAGTTACCAAAAAGTTCGAAAAGGTATAGAGCTAAACGTCACTGCGGGCTCTGCTGGCGGCTCCCGTCTGGGTCGATGTCGGTGTAGAGATAGCTGCATCTGCGAAGACCTCTGCTGATGTCTGCGGTGGAGGAGTGGATGCTGGAGCTGTAGGAACTGCTGGAGCTGTAGCTGGTGCCGAAGTGGTAGCCCTGGAGTCTGTCACTGGGATAGCTGCAGATCTGGATCCTCTGGGAACCGGAGCAGTCTGGCGATGAGAGTCCTGGACTAGATCATCCTGCATAAGCTCTGCTCTCTCCTGCCTAGTCTCCTCCATGTCTGCCTCAAGCTTGTTGACAGACACCTGAATCTCAGTCAGCTTCACGTCTAGAGCGTGGATCTTGTCCTCAACAATCCTCTCAAGGCTCTCCTGAGATTGCTCAATGCTGGCCAGGCGTTGTTCAATTCTCTGGGTTGCTTCAAGAATCTGTTCTCCAAAGCTCTTTGGCTTAGCTGCTGCTGCTGCTGCCTCTTTATCAGCTTTGGCTTTCTTCGCAGCTTCAATCTTGGCTTGCCCTTCAACTGAGGTGGGATCCTCTTCATCCATCACAACTACGTTGTCCTCATGCTCTGGCTGCAGTGGCAAGTGCTTCCTATCCAACATGAACTTGCCCGTGCCAAACTTGGCGTTGATGAGCATCTGTATCTGCGGAGCAAACCCACACGACCTCTTCTGGTCAGCTGCAGTCCTCTTAATGGTTTCTACCATCAAGTCCATCACCTTAAAAGGTGCCTTCTCATCGAGAATGTGCAGCATGTTGATAGAATAGCCTCGTATCATCCGGTGGTCACCTGACTTAGGCATCAAAGTATGCCTCAGAATGGTGTTAGTAGTGGTCAGACGAGCCTGGAGATAATACACTGAGCCGAGCTTCCATCCTTCCAAATCAGCAGCTGGGATCTCCTTGTACATATTCTTCATAGAATCATGACTCTTCTTAGGAATCCCATAGACATCAATGTCGTCCTCTCTCTGCACAGGAGCGTTCAGAAGTTCTGCCCATTCTGCAACAGTTGAAGAAAACCTTTGACCTTCAGTCATCCAGGTGATCTTGCCATCAGGATAGAAATGGGCAGTGGCATAGAACTGCATGATCATCTCGTCATTCCATGCTGTCAGTTCTTGACCCACAAAATCAGCAACTCCACATGCAGTAAAGCTCTCATGCACATGGGGAAAGAAGTCCCGGTGCTCTTCACTGTCAATGTACTCCCAGTCAACATACCTGGTGTCAGCAACAATGGGCTTCTTATCCATTAGCACGGTCTCATAGAAATCCTGCTGCTCTCTGGTGTGGAATCTGGGGTCCACAGCAGTCCTTCTTCTTACGGCATATGGATCAGACTGTCTCCATAGCCTGAGACCTTTGTCCTTCCTTGCCTTCATGTCCTCAGCTTGAGGATGAGCATCATTGTGGAGTGGCAACTTTGGACGGAGCTTGAGCAACACATGCTCTTCATCTGACTCAGAAGGTGGCATCTCACCTTTGTTCTTCTCAGAAGCTGGAATGCTTCTGGTTGTCCTCTTGGGCTTTGCTGGAGCTGCCTTAGCTGGAGCAGGCTTCTTGGGCTTGGAGGAGGCTTGAGCCCGAATAGCATCACCCATGAACTTAGCTTTCTGAGGAGGAGGCTGGGGTGCATCTTCTTCTTCTTCTTCTGCATCAGCATCAACTTGAGGTTCAGCATAAACAACTCTCTTCCTTTTGGAAGTCTTCTTCACCTTGCTTGGAGCAGGCTCTTCCAAGATGAGCTTCTTAGCAACTGCAGACTGTTTTACCTTGCTTGTACCTTTCCTTGGCTGCTGCCCTTGGTGCTTTTTGGCAACCACATTCCTCTTGGGCTTGGAGGTAACTTCCTCAGCAACAAAGTCGGAATCCTCATCATCAGAGGTTCTCTTCTTCCTGGTTCTCGTAGCTGCGGGAGGCAAACCACTAGGGGTGCTCCTCTCACCATCACCACTGGAGCTGCTTGCAGGACTTGTATCTGCCTCTGGAATTTCAGCAAATGGTGATTCAGACCTGTTCTGGCTGTCACTGACATCTGACATGGCTGAAAGACCTGTGAAAAGATAAGGTATAGGCAGAATGGAAGAGTTATCACAACTGCAGAAGTTTTTGCAAAAAAAATGAGTTAAAAACTTAGTTTTGAGTTTTCACAGAATGTATTTCGGTCAAACCGATTTCAAGTTTCGGTGTAACCGAAGTGTTCAACAGAACCTACACACCACTTTCGGTCAGACCGAAATGGGTTTCGGTCCTACCGAAAACTTAGGGTTTCACAGAAACTTAAATTCGGACATTCCGATTTCCACAACTCGGTCAGACCGAACTGTGTAGTGCAATGGTCAGGGACCAAATCGGTCAGTCCGATTTTCAGGAATCGGCTTCACCGAGATGCATTCTGTGGAAACCTAAACCTAAGAATTTTCCTCGAAACTAGAAGATCTGAACAATGTATTGGGATCATATCAAACGTGGATTGAATCAGGGCAGTCCTATCATGCAAGAATCAGAAGTGGAGCATGAAAGGGATCGGGACACACCCTAACTTGGTGGTGTCCCTCTACGGCGGCAACGGCGGAGAAGATTACCGTTGACGGCGGCGGAGGCCTGCGGCGAGGGCACACATGCGACGACGGCGACGATCCTTGGATCAGGGCGACGGCAGCAGGGGTCTTGGAGGGCGAACGTTTGAAAGGAATAGATCGCGCGCAGCCCTCAGTATATATAACCCCGTGCTGTCGGTGGGACCGAGTTGAAAAACTCGGTGTCACCGAGATGCATAATTGCAGTGCAGTTACGCATATCGGTCAGACCGAGATTTTGAACTCGGTTTCACCGAGATGAAACCTAGATCAATCTAAGTGTTTCGGTTGGACCGAGATTGGGAAGCCGGTCAGACCGAAATGGACTTAGAAGGTTTTGGAAGTCAGCCTTAGACGAATCGGTGGTTCCGAGTGCTCCTCACTCGGACTGTCCGAAAAAGACTTGTTCAAAGTTGTGATATAAGCATGAATAGAATTTGAGACAAGATAGCATAGATAGCTAGGGAAGGTGCTTAGGCATTCTTGTCCATCCATTTGGCCAGAAAAAGAGACCAAAACAATCAAAACCACAAATGGATGTCCTTGAATGAATAGAATCATGCATTCAACATGCTCACACAATAAGATAGCAACTGAAATATGTGTCAAACATGCACAACCAATCACTCTAGCTACTAGCACACAATTTGTCGATGACTAGGTCATCTATATATGAGTATATTGACTTAGGAGCCAAATGAGAACATTTGATCATAGGTCATACTCATCGTTTAAGCACAAGTGGGGTTACCACTTTTACATAAAGCATTTATGTGTTCACATCATTTGGAGATGCTTTAGCTCAATTTTTAGAGCAAAGCTCCCCCTAGATGTGAGAACCCCTTTTAAAGGGTCAAACTAACCTTGGGTTGTCGTAGAAGACTTCATGTAGATGTTGAAGATGTGGATGCTCAATGTTGATGCAGATCATCAAAAGTTGGGAGCAATCCTTTGGATTAGGGCACTTTCAATACCTACATGGGTTAGTCCCACAAGGAACAAACAAGAATATCCATAGACATAGAGTGAGGTACACAAAAGATAATGTCCATGAAAGCAATGATTACCTTGTCCCTTGACTTACCAACAAGAGGGTTTGTGACTCCATGAACAAGTGCATGATGTGGAAGTTGATTGCACAAGTTCTTGCCAAAATGAATATGAGTGAAGTTTGTTGGCGGAGTCACCCTCAAGAACCTACTAGTTCTTCTTCTTTGGGATCCACATCATCTTGATGGGAATCCTTGGTGTTGTAGTTGAGCTTGATGAAGTAGAACTTGATGTGTCCTTGGGAACCCACTTGACCATGGCTTGAGGTGCTTCAATGAATGCATCAATCTCCTCTTGAAGCTTGTCCTTGGCCTTTAGCTTGTGGTCTTGTGGTGGAAGATCATCTTGAGCTTGTTCCACATTGGAAGAAGTAGGATCATACTTCTCCTTTTGTGAAACAAACTGTGGAGTAGGGTATTGACCTTCTTCCCACTCAACACCTTCGGCGTTGAACTTTCGCTCAAAACCAATTCCTTGATTCTTCCGGTGTCTTCCTTGTTTGCGAACAATCTCCTCAAAGTTCTTGCTTCCGGCAAGACTCTTGTAGACACCTTTCTCTATGATTTCCTTCAATAAGCTATTTTCTTGCTCAAGTGTAACTTGGCTTGAAACATTGTTAGTGGAATCAAGAGAACTACTAGAAGCGACAATATTGGATTTAACATTGTTATTGTTACTACTAGAGGAAGAATTTTTCTTATGCTTGTCATGCTTAGTCTTAATAGGTGGCAAGAAATTAGACAAGAGAAGTCGTTTGGCAAGATATGAAGAACTCTTCTTTCGAAGATCGTCATTGATCGCTTTTAGAAACTCATGTTCTTGCTCTAGAGTGAGCTTCTCGAAGCGTAGCTTCTCATGAGATCTTAGGAGCTCTCTATGATCTTCTTGAGTTGTTTCATGAGCTAACTTAAGAGTGTTTAGTTCTTTAGTTAGACGCTCAATCTCCTTCATAGCATTGTCATTCGACTCTTCTCGACTATAAAGACTACTAGCATTTTCATCATTACTAAGCTCACTAGATTTATCATGCAAGAGCTCATCTTCACCAAGTAAGTCATCCTCATCACTATCAAAGTCAATGGATTCAGGGTGTGTTACCTTGGGGCCTTTAGCCATGAAGCATCTTCCAATTCCCTCATTTGGTGAATCAAATAAGTCGTAGGAGTTGGAGTTGGAGGATACTAGTGCAAGTCCGGCAACACCTTCATCTTGACTATAGTCGGAGTCTGAGTGATAGCTTCCATCGGATTGACTGTCAGAGTCGGAGCCGGAGACCCATTCACCAACATGAGCTTGATGTCTTCTTCTTGTGTAGCTCCTTGATGACTTGTCTTTCCTCTCCGAATCCTTGCTTCTCCGAGAGGGTCTTCGTTCATAACGATCATCTCTACTCCTTCTCTCTCTCCGAGGTGACTCATCTCTTGCTCTTCTTCTTGGAGATTCTTCTCTTCTCTTGTGGGGAGCCGTACACTCATTTGAGAAGTGTCCGGGTCTTCCACAATTGTAGCAGTTTCGATCACGACTAGAAGATCTCTTTCCATCATATGATCTAGACTTTGAGCTTCTTTCTTTGCCTCTATTCTTGTAGAACTTGTTGAAGTTCTTGACCATTAGGCTTATCTCTTCATTGGAAATTAGCTTGTCACTTGAGGAAGTAGGAGCATCACTTGTAGCTTTGTAAGCACCACTTGACTTGTTGTGAAGCTCTTCCTTATCCTTAAGTGTCATCTCATGAGCAACAATTCTTCCAATGACTTCAGTTGGCTTGAGAGTCTTGTAGTTTGGCATCATTTGGATCAAAGTGCACACGGTGTCATACTTTCCATCCAAAGCTCTGAGAATCTTCTTAATGATGAATCAGTCGGTCATTTCTTCGCTTCCTAAGCCAGCAATCTCATTTGTGATGAGAGCAAGCCTAGAGTACATTTCAGCGACTCCTTCACCATCCTTCATCTTGAACTTGTCAAGCTGACCTTGAAGAATATCTAGCTTTGATTCCTTCACAGATTCAGTACCTTCGTGCATTTCAACCAAAGTATCCCAAATCTCCTTAGCATTCTCAAGACGACTGATTTTGTTGAACTCTTCGGGACACAAAGCATTGAAGAGAATGTCACAAGCTTGAGCATTGTTTTGCAACATCTTCAACTCTTCGGGTGTAGCTTCGCGATCCGGAACTTTTCCTTCTTCAAAGAAATCACCTTGCATGCCAACACAAATAATGCCCCATGCGGCTGGGTTATGACCAAGAATATGCATTTTCATTTTATGCTTCCAACTAGCAAAATTTGTACCATCAAAGTAAGGACCTCTACGATAATTACCCTCACTAGACGCCATACTCTCCTAGGTTGTGAAACCAAGCTTATGGAGTCCAATGCAATGGAGACCAAAGCTCTGATACCACTTGTAGGATCGAAAGTAGGTCTAGAGGGGGGGTGATTAGACTACTTGACAATATAAAAAATCTGCCTTTAGATCATGCAATGTTTTTGGCAGTTTCACAATTAAGATCAATTCAAGTAACACCCTACACATGCAATTCTAGAGTATATGCAGCGGAAAGTAAATTGCACATGTAAAAGAGAGGTGGAGAAGATCAAACGCAGTTTGGTGACACGGAGATTTTTGTCGTGGTTCCGATAGGTGGTGCTATCGTACATCCACGTTGATGGAGACTTCAACCCACGGAGGGTAACGGCTGCGCGAGTCCACGGAGGGCTCCACCCACGAAGGGTCCACGAAGAAGCAACCTTGTCTATTCCATCACGGCTTACGCCCACGGAGGACTAGCCTTACTCGGGGTAGATCTTCACGAAGTAGGCGATCTCCTTGCCCTTACAAACTTCTTGGTTCAACTCCACATCATCAAGACGGAGGCTCCCAAGCGACACCTAACCAATCTAGGAGGCACCACCCCCCAAAAGGTAATAGACGGTGTTGATGATGATGAACTCCTTGCTCTTGTGCTTCAGATGATAAACTCCCCAACACTCAACTCTCCTCACTGATATGGCTGTGGTGGAAGAAAGATTTGAGTGGAAAGCAACTTGGGAAGGCTAGAGATCAAGTTTCATATGATAGGAATGGAATGGCTTGATCTCAACACAAGGGTAGGTGGTTCACTTCTCAGAAAGTGTATGGTAGAAGTGGTGGTACTTTCTGATGGCTCTCCTCTCGAATGAGGAGGGGGTGGAGGGGTATATATAGCCTCCACACAAAATCCAACCGTTACACACACATTTGACCAATCTCGGTCAGACCGAAGTGAAAACTCGGTTAGACCGAAAGTTCAAATATAGTGAACGTTGGGATTTTCGGTGGGACCGAAAATACCATCTCGGTGAGACCGAAGTGAGTCAAAGATTAGGGTTTGCCATCTCGGTGAGACCGAAAATATAAACTCGGATATTCCGAATTGATGTCAACTGATCACAGAAGGTTGGCAGCCCTTTTTCGGTGAGACCGAAACTCAGAATCGGTTTGACCGAGAAGCTAGGGTTTGGAGAAACAACTGAAGTGGTTCATCTCGGTGGGACTGAGTTGGAGAAATCGGTGTGACCGAGATGTTAGGGTTTGTGTTAAGTAGTGAATAGTGCTGATAGTTGAGGGAGTTAGATCACCAAGCACTTGAGCAACAAGAACATTAACACAACCTCATCCCCTTTTAATAGTATTGGCTTTTCCTATGGACTCAATGTGATCTTTGATCACTAAACCAAAAATGGAGTCTTGAGCTTTTGCCAATGCTTGTCTTAGCATTTTGAGGGGTCCACTTCTTCAGACATTTCCATACCCATATCATCGAACTTCTCTGAAATGATTCTCAAGATAATATTAGTTCAATGATATATATGTTGTTATTAATTACCAAAACCACCCGGGGATTAGTTGCACTTTCACCCATGGTTGGAAGCAAAGACTAAAAATGTACCAGAGCTCTTGGTTTTGAAAACAGAGGTAAAAATGATTTTGGGAGGTGCATATTTCGTCAACGAATGTTAGTAGACAACCCAATCACTTCCTGAACTGGACAAGTTTCGAGGGACGGCTCCCGCACAGGGAGGATCACATCCCCTTAATCTCCTTTGTTTATCACTGCCAAAAGTTTTCTGATTTCTCATGAATAAAGCGTGAAGGAGGGTTTGTTTGTTGTATTATCTTTTATGAGCCGGGCGCACTCATGCCAGTTCCTCCTCGTATTAGGGTGTTGCAGATTAGACATGCAATCCCGGGATAAAACTTGTCCAACTTAAAAAGATCATGAATTAACTACTACTTCCTCATGAGCTAAAACAGAGGCACAAAATATGAGTAAATTTCAATAATTTCGAGATGGTACAAGAAAGTCTTCGTTAGGATGGCCGGTAAATACCACATAGGAAGGTATGGTGGACTCATATGGAATAACTGGTTTGAAAGGATTTGGATGCACAAGCAGAATTCCGCTTAGTGCGAGCGAAGGCTAGCAAGAGACTGGGAAGCGACCAACTAGAGAGCAATAACGGTCATAATCATGCAGAGCGACAAAGCAACATTGAATTGGGCATGAAAGTGATATAACTATTCTGAAACTCAAAGATCATCAAGGCAAAGCAGACTTTTTAGTCTTAAACATGTGTAAACATGTGCCTAGTCAATCCAAGAATTCTCCAAAAGGAAATACCACCTTACTATACCAAACTATGAACAATGCAATGCATGTAAATCATTTCAATAACACATTATATACTCTAGCTATTTGAGACTAGCCACAAGGAAAGCATGAACCACTGGGAAAGCATTGTAAACATAGCACTATGTCGCTACAAGCTGGTCTCTAGATCATAAGTACAGGCATATGTGCAAAAGTAGAAACAAGAAGAGTTCATACCGGTTTTCCTTGTCGCTTCCCTTCAGTCGATCTTCGTCATTACTGCCTCGTCACTTGCACGATCGAACGTAGGAAATATAATTAAATGCCATCACGGACTCGAGCTGAACTCTGAAAACAAAGCAAACTAAAGAGAGAAGGAAATCTTTTTGGGTTTTTTCAAAGGTTGAACGAAAGCAAAAGAAAGAGAAAAATCTTTTTGTTGTTTTTGCAAAGAAAGAACAAAGAAGAACGGGCAAAAACTTCGAAAAGATCAAAGCGAACAAAAATAAAACGGATAATACAATGGAAAAGTGAGAAGGGCACGTACTCCCCCAAGCTTAGGCTTTTGGCCTAAGTTGGTAGTAGCTACTGCCCCCAGGAGCCTCCTGCTCCGGGGGGGTGCTGGTGAGTCCAAGGGTCGTAAAAGAATTCCGGTGCGTACACCGAAGTCCTCGGATCCTCCCACGAAGAAGGGTCCGCACTCCAAGCAGAAGAAGACCCTTCACCAAACTGGGTGACGGTCTCCCCCTGAAAAGGTGGTAACTCACCGTGCTCCTCCTCGTCGGGCACAACCCCCTCCATGGGGTTATGAAACTGATGTTGGACCATGAACTCATTGAACTGGATAACATCAAAGGACCATCCGTTCCTGCGAGAAAAATCAAACAAAAGAGGTGCAGGTAGACGGATCTTGCGTTCCGCGGTAGTTCCGAAACGCAAGATATAAACAAGGTTACCAAACTCAGAAGTCATGGTAACAAATTTATGCCTTTTCATAGCAGCAAGATCAAAACTTAAATAAGTAAAACATTAGGGTGTGGGGTGCCTTTAAGATACTCTAAGATAAGTGTGGCATAAATGCCACCAAATAAATCTCCCCTGTTACCGTTCATAGCAAGGCGTCGAGCAATTAAGGCACCCACATTATAATCAAACCTCCCTGAGAGGGCGGTTGCCAGGATAGCAATATCCGGCGCAGAAATGTTGCTCATGTTGTCACGAGCTAATACCCCTCTAGCAACATAATACGCAAAATACCTGAGGTGAGGGAATAAGATGCTGGAGATTTTTGACCGATGAATATCCCTCGTACCCATGCTGCAGAGAGAGTTGAAGACGGTTTTCAGCTCGGAGGGCTGAGAGGTCATCTTCGCCGTCCGCCCAACGTTTGCCACACCTATTATTTCACAAAACTTTTCCAAGGGCATGGTCAAAAGATCATTGTAAATTTTGAATTCAATAGAACCAGTATCAAGGTTATATCTAAAACTGTTAATGAAACCGGAGGTGAGTTTTTGATACTGAGTAACACGGCACGTGACGAGCCGTGTCAGACCTGCATTAGCATAAAGGTTATAAAACTCATCCTTAATTCCTACAGCTTCAAGGAATTCATCACATGGGAACATCATCGCACGTGCTGGATTTGTGTCTTCCAACAACTCTAGGGGCACATGATCTTCATTGTAGCTCACCCTAGCAGTCGAGGGTGAAGCTGCGTCTCTAGTAACTCGATCGGAGCGTGCGGGCCTCTTCTTCTCAAGCCACCCTTTTGCCCTTCCTAACAAACTCATTTCTGAAATTTTTGACAAATTACAAAAACAAGGATTTAAACAAAGTGGATTAAGGCAAACTACTCAACTCACTTACCTAAGGCATAAACTTGCATCAAAACTTGGAAAATAAATTTCTACACATGCATGCAAGCTCATATACACAGCACCAAGAACTACTAAATACTCACAAATGAAGCCACCAACCAAAAATCTAATTGGAGGGGTGGAGGAGTTACATACCAGGGAGTATTTGTTCAAAATCTCAGCTCGAATGATAGGCTGTAGAGAGAGATCGAAAATTGCCTCCAAGAACAGCAAGAACGCAAGAACAGGTGCAGAACTCGTGTTTTTGGAGAGAAAGAGAGAGAGAGGAAGAAGACTCACCTGGAGGCGGGACCTGTGGGCCCTAGGCGCCCTATGGGCGCGGCCAGGGGGCAGGTCGCGCCAGCTGGCCGCCTGGGCCACTGGTGGCCCCCCCTGGTCAGCCCCAGGTGCCTCTGGGTCACTCCCGGCATGGAAATTTTTATTTTTATTTTTCTGGAATTTTTTTGAAAACTTCACTGTTGAAATTTTTTTGAAGTTCAAAAAGCTGCAAAACTTTCTGAAAACTTAAAGCAGTGATTAGTATTGTGAAGCTTCAAAAACATAAACACTTGGTACAGCAAGGAGAACAAAAGCTAAAACAAATGAAAACATAACAAGCTCAACCTTTTACCTATATAAAACATGCTCACTAGTAAGGTTGATCAAGTCTTACCAACAAACCGGCGATATATAGAGCAGAAAGTCCCACCTCTTACGAAGTGATCATTGCACTCTTACTTTAATGGACATTGTCCCCACCATAATAGTTTTGTATTTGTGGTGCACATGTAGTGGACAGTCCCATTCTCCAATCTTCACGGTCTCGATATTTTCTACAGAGTTGAGGCCATGCCTCTTGTCGGTCTTCTTTGGAAAATACACCGTGTGTTCTTTATCATTCACATTGAAGGTAACCTTTCCTTTATTGCAATCAATAATAGCACCTGCGGTGTTAAGAAAAGGTCTACCAAGAATAATGGACATGCTCCCATCCTCGGGCATGTCAAGCACGACAAAATCAGTAAGGATCAAACAATTAGCAACTTCTACGGGAACATCCTCACAAATACCTATCGGGACGGCGGTTGACTTGTCAGCCATCTGAAGAGAGATATCTGTAGGGGTTAGCTTCTCTAAACAAAGCCTCTTGTAAAGAGAGAAAGGCATAACACTCACTCCTGCTCCAAGATCACATAAAGCAGGTTTGACATAATTATTCTTTATGGAGCAAGGAATGGTGGGTATACCTGGATCACCAAGCTTCTCAGGAGTCTTGCCACTGAAAGAGTAGTTAGCAAGCATAGTAGATATTGCTTCATTGGGAACTTTTCTTTTATTAGTAACAATATCTTTCATATATTTTGAATAGGGAGGTAACTTAATGGCATCAGTCAAAGGGATTTGAAGAAAAAGAGGTTTCATCCACTCACAAAACTTATTGTAATGCTCTTCTTCTTTAGATTTGAGAGACTTACCTGGAAAGGGCATGGGTTTCTGTATCCATGGTTCTCTTTCCTTCCCATGTCTTCTTGCAATGAAGTCTTCTCTAGTGTACTTCTTGCGTTTGTCGGGTGTTTCTTCTTCTCGAACTTCAGGCAGATCATTCTTCTCCTTATCCTTATCTTCAGGTTCGACACCGTCTTCAGTCTCAGCATCGGAGATAGATATACTGTTGGGATCAACAGCTGGCTCTTCACTTGTAATAGGATCATTGGAATTGTCAGCCTCCTTGTGTTTCTTCTTCTTCTTCTTTGGAGAGCCAACAATTTCTTCTTCCTGCATTTGAGAATCTTGCTCGATTCTCCTCGGATGCCCCTCTGGATAGAGAGGATCTTGAGTGCTAGTTCCTCCTCGGGTCTTAATCCCGAAGGCCTGTAAATCATCCTGTTTGGCATTGTTAGCAAGCATATCTTTTTGCACATTAGAAATTTGTTCAAGCTGAGTTTGAACCATATGAAAATGCTTCACAAGACATTTAACATCATTAACTGTTCTACCTATAACATCAAGCAAACTTTTGATAGCAAGGGAATTATCATGCAATTGACTTTGTATCCTCTCATTAAAATGATTTTGTTTCATAATAAAATTATCAAGCTCATCTAAATATTGATCAGGAGGCTTACCATGAGGGATGTCACTTGCGTTGAAATCTAAAAGAGAGTGTACCTCTACCATAGGAGGGTGACTGGTAGGCTCACACAACTTCTCAATAGGGGGTAGATTCTTCACGTCTTCAGTTTTAATACCCTTCTCTTTAATAGACTTCTTTGCTTCTCGCATATCTTCGGGGCTTAGAACAAACATGCCCCTCTTCTTTGGTGGTGGAGGTGGTTCAGGGACGGACCAATCTTCATGGTTTTTGGCAATCCTGCCCATCAATTCTTCTGCATCGTCCGGTGTTCTTTTCCTGAAAACACAACCAGCACAACTATCCAAATAGGACCTGGATTCATCAGTTAGACCAGCATAAAATATATCAATTAATTCATTCTTAGGGACTCCATGTCCTGATCTAGCCTGGATCAGACTACAGTACCTCCCCCAAGCTTTAGGGAGGTGCTCATCCTACAACTGTTTAAAGTTATAAATTCTTTGTAAAGCAGCATGTTGCATATGAGCAGGAAAGTACTTATCAACAAAAGAGTGAGCTAAGTCTTGAGGACTCTTAATGGAACCACATGGTAGTGCATCATACCATGTTTTAGCACCTTCCTTCAAAGAGAAAGGAAGAAGCTTAGTCACATAAAAGTTTCGTATCTTTTCATTCGTGGTAAACAAGCCACCCAACTCAGTGAGTTTGGTCAGGTGTGCAATAGCATCATCATTTTCTCTGCCATAAAAGGGGTCAACTTCAACCATAGATATAAGTGAAAGATCAACAGAGAAATCATAATCAGGATCATTGATGCATATAGGAGATGTAGCAAATTCAGGATCAGGAATAGTCTTGTTCTTCAAGGAGTGTTTTTCAAGCAGCTTCTTAATAGCTTCAGGGTCAGAGTCGGCAAACTCTGTCAGTTCCCTGCATAAATCATCATCAAGCATAATGTAATCATCATCAAGGAGTCTCTCCTTGAGTTTACTCAAATCAGGATAATCATAAGTTCCACCAATAGGGTAGCGAGTAACAGGAATTTCAATTCCAGATTTTTTTTTGCAGCAGCGATCTGTTTCTCAAGAGCATAACCAAGTGAACCAATATCATCAAGAGTAGTAGAAGCATCATCAAAAGTATCGGACATAGTAACAGATTCAGTAGAGGCATCATGTGGTGGTGGTGAGGCAAACTTACTCATAACAGAAGGCGAATCAAGTGTAGCACTAGTGTTCAGAACAGTACCTCTTCTTGTAGTGGATAGTAAGATCGGAACATTGGGGTCTCCTTTCTTACCCACAGCGGATGAAGTGCAGCAGGTAGGATACTTCAAGTAGACTTGTAAATATTGCTATGCTCCCCGGCAACGGCGCCAGAAAACGGTACTTGATAACCCTCAACCGTAAGGGATCGAGATAGTGTTCGCGGGTAAGAATAACCCAATTTATAGATTCGACACACGAGGAGCCAAAGAGTATTTATAAGCTTTGACAGTTGAGTTGTCAATTCAACCGCACTTGAAATATACTTACTTGCAACAAAAGATAAGTGGTAACGGTGATATGATAGTGATGGTGGTGACAGCAAAAGTGAACGGCAAAAGTAACAACTAATAACCAGCAGGATTGAAACACTGTAGGCTAGGGAGATGGATGGTTGGGCGCTGCATGGATGAGATACATCATGAATCTAACTTTGGGCAAGGCACACAGAAAAGTAATGATCATCTAGGCAAATATCAAACATTAGGCATGTATCCCACAGGTAGTTTTACGTGCTTGCAATAAGAACTTGCACAACATCTTTTGTCCTACCATCCCGCTATGAACGGGGCCAAAAGGAACATATGGAGATTAAGGTGCTCCTGTCAAAGAGCACCGGAACAAAGCAATAAACTCAATGGATACATGGAATCCTCAAATTATGGACCACCCCCTTTGGTGTCCCAACCTGTCACCTTTGGGATCGCCGGTTCCGGACCGTAATAGGTGCAAACAACTCATAGATAGGATCAAGAACACAAATATATTCATGCAAACACATATGGTTCAGATCTGAAATCATGGCACTCGGGCCCTAAGTGACAAGCAGTAAGAGCAACAAGTTGAAGCAAAGATGATAAACACCAAAGTAGATGATAGGCAACATGCCCCTAACAATCTGATAAACTATTACATGATCTAACTCATCCAATCCCTACCATCCCCTTTGCCTACAGCAGGGAATTACTCACACATGGAAGGAGAAGTCATGGAGGGAGGATGGAGTGGTGATGATGATGACGATGGCGACGATCTCCCCTCTCCGGAGGCCAAATCAGCCTCCAGATTAGCCCTCCCGAAGAAGAACAGAGGGTGGCGGCGGCTCCGCGACGGAAACTGGGAAAACGACTTCTGTTCTGGGGTTTTCTCGTCACGAGAATAAATACGAGTCAAAGTAGGGCACCAGAGGGGGGAGGACCCTCCCAGGCGGCCTCCCGGCGCGGCCAGGGGTGGGGCCGCGTCAGCAGGGCGCCTGGGGCCCCCTGGCTGCCCTCTGGCCCCACTTCTGGCACAATGGCCCTTCGGGTGCGTGGATTTTCCGTGATTTTTCTTGGAATTTTTTGAGATACCTAAAAATCCGTTTTCCTGCACACAATAAAACCATACAGGCAGCTCTGCTGAAAACAGCGTCAGTCCGGGTTAGTTTAGTTCAAATCATGCAAGAATGAGGTCAAAACAATAGCAAAAGTGTTTGGAAAAGTAGATACGTTTGAGACGTATCAACAGCCCACATCACCTTCGGACGCATATGTGAAGTCTACAACAAGGATCTCGAAGACACCATCTACCAGATTTGTGGATGCCGAGATGAGCAATGGGAGATGCTTCGCACGAGGAATGATGGATCCATTGCTGCATTCATCCAGGAGATGGACCAACACATTCGACGCTACGAGAACCAGATGTGCACGCTCATGCTGAAGACCAAGATCGTGATGACACGGAACGTGGAGCTAGAAGAGGAACTCAAGATAGTACGTGATGGATATGAAGAGGAAATCGCCGTACTATTGGAGCAGAATGAAGCACTAAAGAAGAAGGTTGGAGCAAACACGATGAAGCCAGAACCAGAGGTGGGTATACATACGGAGAACAACATTCTGATAGACGACACCGATAGTGATGAAAGTGATTATGAAGATGAAGCTGGAGCAGATATCATGGAGTCTTCCGATGATAGTTATTAGATGACCACCTTGTAATCATTAGCATTCTTCCAAGTAGTTAGAATCGTTCGCTAGCTTTGTAATAGGATCTTTTGTGTGACCTTGATTGAATTGAGTGATATGATATGAAATTGTTTGTCTCATGTGCATATGGGTAGTGAATTCTCCTAGACCTCATTCTATTCTAATCTCACCCCTCTAAACCCCTCACATGCCTCCGAGACGTGAGCCCGGATTTGAGTTCCCACCTGAGCTCACTTAGTTGATCCAGCAACAGAATACTTTGATGCAACTACTTGTTCAGAACCAAGGCAACAACAACAACAACAACAACAACAACCCACCTCCGCCTCCCCATGACAATCTGACCCGATTTCTAAGGTTGAATCCGCCGGTGTTCTCTAGTAGCACCGAGCCGATTGTTGCAGATGACTGGCTCCGCAAGATCGGAAGAGAGCTATCAACTGCAGGATGCACAGATGCAGAGAGAGTGCGCTTTGCCGCACATCAGCTTGAGGGACCAGCAACCGCTTGGTGGGAGAACTACACTGCCACCTGATGGCTTCTCGTCCCTCGTTGGTTACCCCAAGTGGAAGGTTTGAGATGTAGCGTAGCGGCAAATTTCCCTTGGCAAAGATACCAAGGATCGAATCCCGTGAGACTCCGAGGGTCGACAAGAAGGTGTCCATAGCGCCAGAACTTTCGCTTGACAGGGCATGCACATAGATACAAATAACTTTGCTCCCAACGAGTACAGAGAGGTTGTCAATCCCTCCGTCCTTGTCGTTTACAAAGGATCAAACGCAAGAGATAATAGTGATAGATATGAATGCAACTAGGAAATAAGAACAGGAAGTAAATAACGGGTGTGATCAGTGATGGTAATATGGACCGGGGTCCCATGATGTTCACTAGTGATGTCTCTCTCCCAAAAGACGATAAAACAGCTAAGCGAGGTAAATGAATTACAGCTGGGCAATTGACAGAATTATGTGCGCAAACCAATGCTAACTATGCTGCAAAGAAAGGTAGAGGCTCAAAAGCATGGGCGGTATGCCAAGGCAAGTAGACCGAAATCCATCTGCATCTACTACTAATCATCCACCTTGAGATATCTATCCAGAACATCTCGCTGGTATTAAGTTGCGAGTCCCACCCAAAGTGTAAACTCAAAGCAACAGACAACTGCATTAAAAGAACTTTGCGTAAAGTAAACCATCCTTGCACCCGCAAGTACAAGCACCGTTGTTTTCCCCCTTGTGGCAACAACACATCCCCTAGACTCATGTTTCTGTCACTCAAGCTAGTCATCGAGGGGCATGAACCCACAATCAAGCATAACGTTCCCTCTTGGAGTTACTACCTACTACTCGGCCAAAGCAATAAATAGCAACGGAGAACATGCAAGAATTACTCAAGAACATAAATATAAAAGAGGTGAATCAGATATATTACTCACACACAATCTAAACATAATCTCATAATCCATCGGATCCCAGCAAACTCAGCATAGCAACAGCATAAAGATTACATATGTGCCTCGATCATGTAGGGCAGCTCACGAGGTCTAATCGATGAAGAACAAATAGGGGAGGAGAACATCACATAGCTACTGGTCATGGACCCATGGTCCAAGGGGGACTACTCACAACTCATCCGGGAAGCGTCCATGGTGGTGGAGAAGCTCCCGGTGGTGGTTCTCCCCTCCGGCAGGGTGCCGGGAAGAGTTCTCCTGGTGCTCCCGATCTTGGAAGCGCGGCGGCGGCGGAACAGAGATGAGATCGCGAAAAAGGGTTCTGTCTCGAGGACGCGTGCTAAATATATGCCAAAGGGGGTCACCAGAGGCGGAGAGGGGGGCCCAGGCGCCCCCCCCCCGGCGCGGCCAGGAGGGGGGCCGCGTGGGCAGGCCGCGTGGGCTGCCCCTGGCTCCCCTCTGGCCCCACTTCTGGAGCGTGGAAGCTTCTGGAGCGCTGATTTTTTATATATTTTTCCTGGAATTTTTCTGGCAATTTAAGTAATGGGAAAACCTAAAATACAAAAACAGCAGAAAACAGAAACTGGCACTGGGGTGCACTGAGTTAATAGGTTAGTCCAAATATGATCAAAAGTGTATAGAAGTGCATAAATATCATAGCAATATCACACAAAAGAAGCATGGAGCAAGCAGAAATTATAGATACGTTTTGGACGTATCACCACCTTGATACGTCCATTTTGCATCATGCTTTTATGTTGACATTTATTGCACTATGGGCTGTTATTACACGTTATGTTACAATACTTATGCATTTTCTCTCTTATTTTACAAGGTTTACATGAAGAGGGAGAATGCCGGCAGCTAGAATTCTGGGCTGGAAAAGGAGCAAACATTGGAGACATATTCTGCACAACTCAAAAAGCTCTGAAACTCCACGAAACACCGTTTCAGAAAATATAAAAAATAGCTAGCGAAAGAGATCTGCCAGGGGGGGCACCACCTGTCCACGAGGGTGGGGGCGCACCCCTGCCTCATGGGCTAGCCGATTACC
>LR738710.1:570662075-570688287 GCA_902687465.1 Secale cereale
CCCACACGATGCCCATCTTCTCCTATATGAGGTGTCTTGACCTGGAAAAATCATAAGGAGGCTTTCGGGACCAGACGCCACCGTCTCAAGGCGGAACCTTGGCAGAACCAATCTAGGGCTCCGGCGGAACTGTTCTGCAGGGGATACTATCTTCATCAACATCATCACCAGCACCATCTCCTCTCAAACCCTAGTTCATCTCTTCTATCCAATCTTTGTACCAAAACCTTAGATTGGTACCTATAGGTTGCTAGTAGTGTTGATTACTCCCTGTAGTTGATGCTAGTCGGTTTACTTGGTGGAAGATCATATGTTCAGATCCATTATGCATATTAATACCCCTCTGATTATGAACATGAATATGCTTTGTGAGTAGTTACATTTGTTCCTGAGGACATGGGAGAAGTCTTGCTATAAGTACTCATGTGAATTTGGTATTTGTTCGATATTTTGATGAGATGTATGTTGTCTTACCTCTAGTGGTGTCATGTGAACATCGACTACATAACACTTCACCATTGTTTGGGCCTATAGGAAGGCATTGGGAAGTAATAAATAGATGATGGGTTGCTAGAGTGACAGAATCTTAAACCCTAGTTTATGCGTTGCTTTGTAAGGGGCTGATTTGGATCCATATGTTTCATGTTATGGTTAGGTTTACCTTAATACTTCTTTTGTAGTTGCGGATGCTTCCAATAGAGGTTAATCATAAGTGGGATGCTTGTCCAAGTAAGGGTAGTACCCAAGCACCGGTCCACCCACATACCAAATTATCAAAGTAACGAACGCGGATCATATGAACGTGATGAAAACTAGCTTGACGATAATTCCCATGTGTCCTCGGGAGCGCTTTTCTTCATATAAGAGTTTGTCCAGGCTTGTCCTTTGCTACAAAAAGGATTGGGCCATCTTGCTGCACCTTATTTACTTTTACTATTTGTCACTTGCTACCAACTACCTTATCACAAAACTATCTGTTACCGATAATTTCAGTGCTTGCAGAAAATACATTACTCAAAACTGCCTATCATTTCCTTCTGCTCCTCGTTGAGTCAACACTCTTACTTATCGAAAGGACTACGATAGATCCCCTACACTTGTGGGTCATCAAGACTCTTTTCTGGCGCCGTTGCCGGGGAGTGAAGCGCCTTTGGTATGTGGAATTTGGTAAGGAAAAAAATTATATAGTGTGCTGAAATCTACCGTTACTTGTTACTATGGCTCATAATCCTTTGAGGGCTTGTTCGGGGTATCCTCACCCCAACCAGTAGAGAAAAGAGTTGCTCCTCAACCTATTGAACCTACTAAAAATGTTTGCTTTGAAATTCCTTTGTGTATGATAGAGAAACTGCTAGCTAATCCGTTTACAGGAGATGGAACACTGCATCCCGATTTGCACCTAATCTATGTGGATGAAGTTTGTGGATTATTTAAGCTTGCAGGTATGCACGAGGATGTTATCAAGAAGAAGGTCTTCTCTTTATCTTTGAAGGGAGATGCATTGACATGGTTTAGGCTATGCGATGATATTGGATTATGGAACTACAATCGATTGATGTTGGAATTTCATCAGAAGTTCTATCCTATGCATCAGGTTCATCGTGATCGTAATTATATATATAATTTTTGGCCTCGTGAAGGAGAAAGTATCGCTCAAGCTTGGGGGAGGCTTAAGTCAATGTTATATTCATGCCCCAATCATGAGCTCTCAAGAGAAATGATCATTCAAAAAATTTATGCTTGACTTTCTCTCACCAATCGCTCCATGCTCGATACTTATTGTATTGGTTCTTTTATGATGAAGACTATTGAATTCAAATGGGATTTATTGGAAAGAATCAAACGCAACTCTGAAGATTGGGACCTCGACGAAGATAAGGAGTCAGGTATAACTCCTAAGTTTGATTGTGTTAAATCTTTTATGGATACCAATGTTGTCCGTGAATTTAGCACTAAATATGGACTTGACTCTAAGATAGTAGCTTTTTTCTATGAATCATTTGCTACTCATGTTGATCTCCCCAAGGAGAAGTGGTTTAAATACCATCCTCCCATTGAAGTAAAAGTAGTTGAACATGTTAAAGTTTAAGAAAAGACTATCACTTATAATGTTGATCCTATTGTTCCTACTGCTTATATTGAGAAACCACCCTTACCTGTTAGAATGAAGGATCATGCTAAAGCTTCAACTGTGGTTTGTAAGAGTAATACTAGAACACCTACACCCTCCGAGCAAATTAAAGTTGAACCTAGTGTTGCTATGGTTAAGGATCTCTTGGTCGAAAATTTAGATGGACATGTTATTAACCTCCAAGATGAAGCTGCTAGATTCGCCAAACCCGATACTAGAAATAAACATAGACCTATTTTAGGCATGCCTGTTATTTCTGTTAAAATAGGTGATCATTGATATCATGGTTTATGTGACGTAGGTGCTAGTGCGAGTGTAATACCCATTTGCTTATATAAAGAAATTATGCATGATATTGCACCTGCTGAGCTAGAAGGTATTGATGTCACTATTAAACTTGCCAATAGAGACAATATTTCACCAATGGGGATTGTTAGAGATGTTGAAGTCTTGTGTGGGAATGATAAATACCCTGCTGAATTTCTTGTTCTTGATTCCCCACAAGATAATTTCTGCCCATTATATTTGGTAGACCCTTATTGAATATTGTTAATGCTATGATAGAATGCGTAAAAGAAATTGTTACTGTTGGATTAGGGGATATGTCTCATGATTTTAACTTTGCTAAATTTCGTAGACAACCCCCTGATAAAGAATTGCCTAGTAAGGATGAAATTGTTGGTCTTGCTACTATTGATGTGCCTCCTAACGATCCTTTAGAACAATATCTGCTAGACCATGAAAATGATATGTATATGAATGAGAAAAGGGAAATAGATGAAATATTCTTTAAGCAGGGACCCTTATTGAAAAATAACTTGCCTGCTGAAATCCTAGGGGATCCTCTTCCACCCAAGGGTGATCCCGTGTTTGAACTTAAACCATTACATGATACTCTTAAGTATGTTTATCTCGATGAAATGAAGATATATCCTGTTATTATCAGTTCTAACCTTTCAGAGCAGGAAGAAGAAAAATTATTGAAAACTCTAAAGACGCACCGTGCTACTATCGGATATACTCTGGGTGATCTTAAGGGCATTAGTCCCACTTTATGCCAACACAAGATAAAGTTGGAAGAGGACGCGAAACCGATTATCGATCATCAACGACGGTTAAATCCTAAGATGAAAGAAGTGGTAAGGAAGGAAATACTAAAGCTTCTAGAGGCAGGTATAATCTATACAGTTGTTGATAGCCAGTGGGTAAGTCCTGTCCATTGTATCCCTAAGAAGGGAGGTATGACTATTGTTCCTAATGATAAAGATGAGTTGATCCCGCAAAGAATTGTTACAGGTTATAGGACGGTAATTGATTTCCGCAAATTGAATAAAGCCACTAAGAAAGATCATTACCCTTTGCCTTTTATTGATCAAATGCTAGAAAGGTTATCCAAACACACCCATTTTTGCTTTCTAGATGGCTATTATGGGTTCTCTCAAATACCTGTGTCAAAAGGGGATCATGAAAAGACCACTTTTACATGTCCTTTCGGTACTTTTGCTTATAGACGTATGCCTTTTGGTTTATGTAATGCACCTGCTACCTTTCAAAGATGTATGATGGCTATATTCTCTGATTTTTGTGA
Source organism: Secale cereale (assembly GCA_902687465.1). NCBI lineage: Eukaryota > Viridiplantae > Streptophyta > Magnoliopsida > Poales > Poaceae > Secale > Secale cereale. Next base: position 570,665,795 of record LR738710.1, read on the forward strand.
AAAGATTGTTGAGGTTTTCCTGGATGATTTTTTCGTTTACAGAACTTCTTTTGATGATTGCTTGAGCAACCTTGATCGAGTTTTGCCGAGATGTGAAGAAACTAATCTTGTCTTGAATTGGGAAAAGTGCCACTTTATGGTTAATGAAGGCATTGTCTTGGGACATAAAATTTCCGAAAGAGGTATTGAAGTTGACAAAACTAAAGTTGATGCCATTGAAAAGATGTCGTGTCCCAATGACATCAAAGGTATACGAAGTTTCCTTGGTCATGTCGGGTTTTATAGGAGGTTCATTATGATTGTGTAGAAGCATTTGAAATACTTAAGAAAGCATTGATCTCTGCACCTATTGTCCAACCTCCTGACTGTAATTTACCCTTTGAGATTATGTGCGATGCTAGTGATTATACTCTAGGTGATGTTCTAGGAAAAAGAGTTGATAAGAAATTGAATGTTATCCAATATGCTAGTAAAACTCTAGACAATGCCCAGAGAAATTATGCTACTACTGAGAAGGAATTTTTAGGAGTCGTATTTGCTTGTGATAAGTTTAGACCTTATATTGTTGATTCTAAAGTAACTACTCACACTGATCATGCTGCTATCAAATACCTTATGGAAAAGAAAGATGCTAAACCTAGACTTATTAGACGGGTTCTCTTGCTGCAAGAATTTGATTTGCATATTATTGATAGAAAGGGAGCTGAGAACCCCGTTGCAGACAACTTGTCTAGGCTAGAGAATATTCTTGATGACCCACTACCTATTGATGATAGCTTTCATGATGAACAATTAGCTGTCATAAATGCTTCTCGTACTGCTCCATGGTATGTTGATTATGCTAATTACATTGTTGCTAATTTATACCACCTAGTTTCACACACCAGTAAAAGAAGAAGTTCTTCTATGATTTGAGACATTACTTCTGGGATGACCCACACCTTTATAAAGAAGGAGTAGATGGTATTATTAGACGTTGTGTACCTAAACATGAACAGGAACAGATCCTACGCAAGTGCCACTCCGAAGCTTATGGAGGACACCATGCTGGAGATAGAACTGCACATAAGGTATTGCAATCTGGTTTTTATTGGCCTACTCTCTTCAAGGATGCTCGTAAGTTTGTCTTAACTTGTGATGAATGTCAAAGAATTGGTAATATTAGTAGATGTCAAGAAATGACTATGAATTATTCACTTGTTATTGAACCATTTGTTGTCTGGGGCTTTGATTATATGGGACCCTTTCCTTCCTCTAATGGGTATACACATATTTTACTTGTTGTTGATTACGTTACTAAGTGGGTAGAAGCTATTCCAACTAGTAGTGCTGATCATAACACCTCTATTAAGATGCTTAAAGAAGTTATTTTCCCGAGGTTTGGAGTCCCTAGATACTTAATGACTGATGGTGGTTCACACTTTATCCATGGTGCTTTCCGTAAAATGCTTGCTAAGTATGATGTTAATCATAGAATTGCATCTCCTTATCATCCACAGTCTAGTGGTCAAGTAGAACTAAGTAACAGAGGGCTGAAATTAATTTTGCAAAAGACTGTTAATAGGTCTAGAAAGAATTGGTCCAAAAAACTTGATGATGCATTATGGGCCTATAGAACTGCATACAAAAATCCTATGGGTATATCTCTGATACGTCCATTTTGCATCATGCTTTTATGTTGATAAAAATTGCACTATGGGCTGTTATTACACGTTATGTCACAATAATTATGCATTTTCTCCCTTATTTTACAAGGTTTACATGAAGAAGGAGAATGCCGGCAGCTGGAGTTCCGGGCTGGAAAAGGAGCAAACATTGGAGACATATTCTGCACAACTCAAAAAGCTCCGAAACTCCACGAAACACCATTTCAGAAAATATAAAAAATATCTGGCGAAAGAGATCTACTAGGGGGGCCACCACCTGTCCACGAGGGTGGGGGGCGCGCCCGCACCCCCTGCCTCGTGGGCCAACCGGTGACCCCTCGATGCCCATCTTGTCCTATATGAGGTGTTTTGACCTGGAAAAAATCATAAGGAGGCTTTCGGGACCAGACACCGCCGTCTCAAGGCGGAACCTTAGCAGAACCAATCTAGGGCTCCAGCGGAGCTGTTCTGCCGGGGATACTTCCCTCCGGGAGGGGGAAATCGTCACCACCGTCATCACCAACAACTCTCCCATCTTGGGGAGGGTTATCTTCATCAACATATTCACCAGCACCATATCCTCTCAAACCCTAGTTCATCTCTTGTATCCAATCTTTGTATCAAAACATCAGATTGGTACCTGTGGGTTGCTAGTAGTGTTGATTACTCCTTGTAGTTGATGCTAGTTGGTTTATTTGGTGGAAGATCATATGTTTAGATCCATTATGCATATTAATACCCCTCTGATCATGAACAATATTATGTCTTGTGAGTAGTTACTTTTGTTCCTGAGGACATGGGAGAAGTCTTGGTATAAGTAGTCATGTGAATTTGGTATTTGTTTGATATTTTGATGAGATGTATGTTGTCTCTCCTCTAGTGGTGTCATGTGAACGTCGACTACATGACACTTCACCATTGTTTGGCCCTAGAGGAAGGTATTGGGAAGCAATAAGTAGATGATGTGTTGCTAGAGTGACAGAAGCTTAAACCCTAGTTTATGTGTTGCCTCGTAAGGGGCTGATTTGGATCCATATGTTTCATGCTATGGTTAGGTCTACCTTAATACTTCTTTTGTATTTGCGGATGCTTGCAATAGAGGTTAATCATAAGTGGGATGCTTTCCCAAGTAAGGACAACACCAAAGCACCAGTCCCCCCACATACCAAATCATCAAAGTACCGAACGCGAATCATATGATCGTGATGAAAACTAGCTTGACGATAATTCCCATGTGTCCTCGGGAGCGCTTTCCTTCATATAAGAGTTTGTCCAGGCTTGTCCTTTGCTACAAAAAGGATTGGGCCATCTTGCTGCACCTTATTTACTTTTACTATTTGTCACTTGCTACCAATTACCTTATCACAAAACTATTTGTTACCGATAATTTCAGTGCTTGCAGAAAATACCTTACTGAAAACTGCCTATCATTTCCTTCTGCTCCTCGTTGGGTTCGACACTCTTACTTATCGAAAGGACTACGATAGATCCCCTACACTTGTGGGTCATCAAGATTCTTTTCTGGCGCCGTTGCCGGGGAGTGAAGCGCCTTTGGTAAGTGGAATTTGGTAAGGAAAAATTTATATATTGTGCTGAAATTTACCATCACTTGTTACTATGGCTCATCATCCTTTGAGGGGCTTGTTCGGGGTATCTTCATCCCGACCAGTAGAACAAAGAGTTGCTCCTCAACCTACTGAACCTACTGAAAATGTTTTGTTTGAAATTCCTTCGGGTATGATAGAGAAACTGCTAGATAATCCCTTTACAGGAGATGGAACACTGCATCCCGATTTGCACCTAATCTATGTGGATGAAGTTTGTGGATTTTTTAAGCTTGCAGGTATGCCCGAGGATGTTATCAAGAAGAAGGTATTCCCTTTATATTTGAAGGGAGATGCATTGAAATGGTTTAGGTATGCAATGATATTGGATCATGGAACTATAATTGACTGAAGTTGGAATTGCATCAGAAGTTCTACCCTATGCATGAGGTTCATCGTGATCGTAATTATATATATAATTTTTGGCCTCGCGAAGGAGAAAGCATCGCTCAATCTTGGGGGAGGCTTAAGTCAATGTCATATTCATGCCCCAATCATGAGCTCTCAAGAAAAATAATCATTCAAAAAATTTATGCTCGGCTTTCTCTCAATAATCGCTCGATGCTCGATAATTCTTGTACTAGTTCTTTTATGATGAATACTATTAAACTAAAATGGGATTTATTGGAAAGAATTAAGTGCAACTCTGAAGATTGGGATCTCGACGAAGGTAAGGAGTCAGGTATGACCCCTGAGTTTGATTGTGTTAAAGCTTTTATGGATACCGATGTTTTCCGTGAATTTAACACTAAATATGGACTTGACTCTGAGATAGTGGCTTCTTTCTATGAATCATTTGCTACTTATGTTGATCTCCCTAAGGAGAAGTGGTTTAAATACCATCCTCCCATTGAAGTAAAAGTAGTTGAACCTGTTAAAGTTTAAGAAAAGACTATCACTTATAATGTTAATACTATTGTTCCTACTGCTTATATTGAGAAACCACCTTTTCCTGTTAGAATAAAGGATCATGCTAAAGCTTCAATTGTGGTTCGTAAGAGTAGTACTAGAACACCTACACCCTCCGAGCAAATTTAAGTTGAACCTAGTGTTGCTATGGTAAAAGATCTCTTGGTTCAAAATTTCGATGGACATGTTATTTACCTCCAAGAGGAAGCTGCTAGAATAGCCAAACCCGATACTAGGAATAAACATAGACCTGTTGTAGGCTTGCCTGTTATTTCTGTTAAAATAGGAGATCATTGCTATCATGGTTTATGTGATGTAGGTGCTACTGCAAGTATAATACCTCATTCCTTATACAAGGAAAATATGCATGATATTGCACCTGCTGAGTTACAAGGGATTGATGTTACTATTAAGCTTGCTAATAGAGACACTATTTCACTAGTTGGGATTGTTAGAGATGTTGAAGTCTTGTGTGGGGAGGTTAAATAACCTGCTGATTTTCTTATTCTTAGTTCCCCACAAGATGATTTTTGTCCTATTATATTTGGTAGACCCTTCTTGAATAATGTTAATGCTAAGATAGACTGCGTAAAAGATATTGTTACTGTTGGTTTAGGGGATACGTCTCATGATTTTAACTTTGCTAAATTTCGTAGACAACCCCATGATAAAGAATTACCTAGTAAGGATGAAATTATTGGTCTTGCTTCTATTGTTGTGCATCCTAGCGATCCTTTAGAACAATATCTGCTAGACCATGAAAATGATATGTATATGAATGAGAGAAGGAAAATAGATGAAATAATCTTTAAGCAGGGACCCGTATTGAAAAACAATTTGCATGTTGAAATCCTAGGGGATCCTGCTCCACCCAAGGGCGATCCCGTGTTTGAACTTAAACCATTACCTGATAATCTTAAGTATGTTTATCTTGATGAAAGGAAGATATATCCTGTTATTATTAGTGCTAACCTTTCAGAGTAGGAAGAAGAAAAATTATTGAAAACTCTGAAGAAGCACCATGTTGCTATCGGATATACTCTGTATGATCTTAAGGGCATTAGTCCCACTTTATGCCAACACAAGATAAAATTGGAAGAAGACGCTAAACCGTTTATTGATCATCAACGATGGTTAAATCCTAAGATGAAAGAAGTGGTAAGGAAGGAAATACTAAAGCTTCTAGAAGCAGGTATAATCTATCAAGTTGCTGATAGCCAGTGGGTAAGTCTTGTCCATTGTTTCCCTAAGAAGGGAGGTATGACTGTTGTTCCTAATGATAAAGATGAATTGATCCCGCAAAGAATTGTTACAGGATATAGGATGGTAATTGATTTCGGCAAATTAAATAAAGCTAATAATAAAGATCATTACCCTTTGCCTTTTATTGATCAAATGCTAGAAAAATTATCCAAACATACTCATTTTTGCTTTCTAGATGGTTATTCTGGTTTCTCTCAAATACCTGTGTCAAAAGGGGATCAGGAAAAGACCACTTTTACTTGTCCTTTCGGTACCTTTGCTTATAGACGTATTCCTTTTGGTTTATGTAACGCACCTGCTACCTTTCAAAGATGCATGATGGCTATATTCTCTGATTTTTGTGAAAAGATCGTTGAGGTTTTCATGGATGATTTTTCCATTTACGGAGCTTCTTTTGATGATTGCTTGAGCAACCTTGATCGAGTTTTTCAGAGATGTGAAGACACTAATCTTGTCATGAATTGGGAGAAGTGCCAATGGTTAATGAAGGCATTGTCTTGGGACATAAAATTTCTGAAAGAGGTATTGAAGTTGGCAAGGCTAAGGTTGATGCTATCGAGAAGATGCCGTGTCCCAAGGACATCAAAGGTATACGAAGTTTCCTTGGTCATGCCGGGTTTTATAGGAGGTTCATTAAGGACTTCTCCAAAATCTCCAGGCCTCTCACTAATCTCTTACAAAAAGATGTTCCTTTTGTTTTTGATGATGATTGTTTAGAAGCATTTGAAATACTTAAGAAAGCATTGATATCTGCACCTATTGTCCAGCCTCTTTACTGGAATTTACCCTTTGAGATTATGTGGGATGCTAGTGATTATGCTGTAGGTGCTATTCTAGGACAAAAGGTTGATAAGAAATTGAATGTTATCCAATATGCTAGTAAAACTCTAGAAAGTGCCTAGAGAAATTATGCTACTACTGAGAAAGAATTTTTAGCAGTTGTATTTGCATGTGATAAGTTTAGGCCTTATATTGTTGATTCTAAAGTAACTATTCGCACTGATCATGCTGCTATCAAATACCTTATGGAAAAGAAAGATGGTAAACCGAGACTTATAAGATGGGTTCTCTTGCTGCAAGAATTTGATTTGCATATTATTGATAGAAAGGGAGCTGAGAACCCCGTTGTAGACAACTTGTCTAGGCTAGAGAATATTCTTGATGACCCACAACCTATTGACGATAGCTTCCTTGATGAACAATTAGCTATGATAAATACTTCTCGTAGTGCTCCATGGTATGCTGATTGTGCTAATTACATTGTTGCTAAGTTTATACCACCTAGTTTCACATACCAGCAAAAGAAAAAGTTCTTCTATGTTTTGAGACATTACTTCTGGGATGATCCACACCTTTATAAAGAAGGAGTAGATGGTATTATTAGAAGTTGTGTACCGGATCATGAACAGGAACAGATCCTACGCAAGTGCCACTCCGAAGCTTATGGAGTACACCATGCTGGAGATAGAACTGCACATAAGGTATTGCAATCTGGTTTTTATTGGCCTGCTCTCTTCAAGGATGCTCGTAAGTTTGTCTTATCTTGTGATGAATGTCAAAGAATTGGGAATATTAGTAGACGTCAAGAAATGACTATGAATTATTCACTTGTTATTGAACCATTTGGTGTCTGGGGCTTTGATTATATAGGACCGTTTCCTTCCTCCAATGGGTATACACATATTTTAGTTACTGGTGATTACGTTACTAAGTGGGTAGAAGCTATTCCAACTAGTATTGCTGATCACAACACCTATATTAAGATGCTTAAAGAGGTTATTTTTCCAAGGTTTGAAGTCCCTAGATACTTAATGACTCATGGTGGTTCATACTTTATCCATGGTGCTTTCCGTAAAATGCTTGCTAAGTATGATGGTAACCACAAAATTGCATCCCCTTATCACCCACAGTCTATTGGTCAAGTAGAACTAAGTAACAGAGAGCTGGAATTAATTTTGCAAAAGACAGTTAATAGGTCTAGAAAGAATTGGTCCAAGAAACTTGATGATGCATTATGGGCCTATAGAACTGCATACAAAAATCATATGGGTATGTCTCCATATAAGATGGTTTATGGAAAAGCCTGTCACTTACCTCTCGAGCTAGAACATTAGGCATATTGGGCTATTAAAGAGCTCAATTATGATTTCAAACTTGCTGGTGAGAAGAGGTTATTTGACATTAGCTCTCTTGATGAATGGAGAACCCAAGCTTATGAGAATGCCAAGTTGTTTAAAGAAAAAAGTAAAAAGATGGCATGACAAAAGGATAGAAAAACGTGAATTTAACGTAGGTGATTATGTCTTGCTATACAACTCTCGTTTAATATTTCTTGCAGGAAAACTTCTCTCTAAATGGGAAGGTCCTTACGTTATCGAGGAGGTCTATCGTTCCGGTGCCATAAAAGTCAACAACTTCGAAGGCACGAATCCGAAGGTGGTGAACGGTCAAAGAATCAAACATTATATCTTAGGTAACCCTATAAATGTTGAAACCATGTTATTGAAACCGTAACCCCGGAGGAATACATAAGGGACACTTTCCAGAACGATTCAGACCCCGAAAAGGAAGAGGTATGTGGTACGGTAAGTAAACCGACTCCAAAACAGTTCTAATGGCAATTTTTCACCGTTTTGGAATATTTAGAAAAACAGAAAAAAAAAGGCAGTCCGGAAAGGACAGGAGGTGTCCACGAGGGTGGAGGGCGCGCCCCCTTCCCCTCGGCGCGCCCCCTGCCTTGTGGGAACCTCGTGTGCCTCCCGGACTCCGATTTCTTGCACGTTACTTCTTTTGGCCGGTAAAAATTCATTATATATTCTCCCAAAGGTTTTGACCACCGTATCACGCAAAAATCCTCTGTTCTTGTTTCGAGCTATTTTCTGCTAGGGTTGACAAGGCCAGGCATCATGTCGTCCTCCTCCTCCAACAATGAGGGCAAAGATGCCTGGCTAATGAAGATAGAGCTGAAGAGGGAAGAACCCGAGGAGATCAACAAGGAGAATAGGATCAAGATGGCTGTGGAAGATTAGGCTCCGGCAACAGGAGAAGAAGACATCCTTCAACCCCTTCCAAACCTTTTTACTTCAACTGAGATTGAGGCTTTCAAGATGATTGAGTTAGCTCAAATACAAAACAAGTATCTCACAAGTGAAAATATTTTGCTGAAGGAGCATATAGCTGCACTCAATGGTATTATTCGTAAGTTGGAGGATCTCCTACGCTCGATGTATGATGATCCGGCGTCACTACTTTCAACTCCATCGTCACCAACTTCAAAGAAGGAGACATAATCATATGGGTATGGGCACTCCCCTTGGCAACTGCCAAGCTTGGGGGAGGTGCCCCGGTATCGTATCACCATCACACTCCTATCTTTACCGTTTTTCTTAGTTCAATCCTTTTGGTAATATCTTGATCTAGTAGAATAAAGTTAGCATGATCTAGTTGTGAGCTTTTGCTTTATGATCTTTACCTTTGTAACCGAGTCCGTGAGCTACATAATAAAGATTAGTGTTGAGTCAAGGGCTTGATTTCCTCACTTTGGTCATGAGAGAATAATAAAAAATAATAAAAGTATCAAAGAGATCATATTGATCTTATGCGAAGTAATGACTTCACATATAAAGAGTATGATGAGTAAAAGTTGTTGAGAGTTGACAAACATAGTTTTGGTCATCGTTGCACTTAATAGGAAGTAATAAAGAAAGAGAGGTTTCACATACAAATATACTATCTTGGACATATTTTATGATTGTGAGCACTCATTAAAATATGACATGCTAAAGATTTGATGTTGGACAAGGAAGACAACATAATGGGTTATGTTTTCTTATATTCGAAATAAAGTATATTGTCATGGATCATCCAACATGTTGAGCTTTCCTTTCCCCCTCATGCTAGCCAAAACTCCTTGCACCAAGTAGAGATACTACGTGTGCTTCCATACATCCTTAAACCCAGTTTTGCCATGAGAGTCCACTATACCTACCTATGGATTGAGTAAGATCCTTCAAGTAAGTTGTCATTGTTGCAAACTCTCTAATATATGTATGATTTATTAGTGTGGAGGAAATAAGCTTTATACAATCTTGTGATATGGAAGTAATAAAAGCGACAGACTGCATAATAAAGGTTCTTATCACAAGTGGCAATATAAAGTGGCGTTCTTTTGCGCTAAGACTTTGTGTATCCAACTAAAAAAGGCACATGATCACCTCTGCTTCCCTCTGCGAAGGGCCTATCTATTATTCTTGCCCTATAAGAGTCAAGGTGAAAATCACCTCTCCTTTTTACATTTTTTCCTTTGGCAAGCACAATGTGTTGGAAAGATCCTGACATATATACCCACTTGGATGTAAGTTATCATGGTCTATTATTGTTGACATTACCCTTGAGGTAAAAGGTTAGGAGGCAATAGCATAAGCCCCTATCTTTCTCAGTGTCCGATTAAAACTCCATACCCATAAGTATTGCGTGAGTATATGATAGTTGAGTATGTGGACTTGCTGGAAAGCTCTTATAATGGCTCTTTCCGATGTTATGATAAATTGCAATTGCTTCAATGACTGAGATCATAGTTTGTTGGTTTTCAATGAAGTTTCTGAGTCATACTTGAAATTGTGAATGAATTGTTACTTTAGCATAAGAATCATATGATAATATATGTGTGTTGTTGTTCTGAGAATGATCATGATGCTCTCATGTCCGTATTTTATTTTTATCGACACCGCTATCCCTAAACATGTGGACATATTATTTGATATCGGCTTTCGCTCGAAGACAAGCGAGGTCTAAGCTTGGGGGAGTTGATACGTCCATTTTGCATCATGCTTTTATGTTGATATTTATTGCACTATGGGATGTTATTACATGTTATGTCACAATACTTATGCCTTTTCTCCCTTATTTTACAAGGTTTACATGAAGAATGAGAATGCCGGCAGCTGGAATTCTGGGCTGGAGAAGGAGCAAAGATTGGAGATCTATTCTGCACAACTCAAAAAGCTCCGAAACTCCATGAAACACCATTTCAAAAAATAGAAAAAATATCTAGCGAAAGAGATCTGCCAGGGGGGCCACCACGTGTCCACGAGGGTGGGGGGCATGCCCCCTCCCCCTAGGCGCGCCCCTGCCTCGTGGGCCAGCCGGTGACCCCCCAACGCCCATATTCTCCTATATGAGGTATTTTGACCTGGAAAAAAAATCATAAGGAGGCTTTCGGGACCAGACGCCGCCATCTTGAGGCAGAACCTTGGCGGAACCAATCTAGGGCTCCGGCGGAGCTGTTCTGCCGGGGATACTTCCCTCCGAGAGGGGGAAATCATCACCGCCGTCATCACCAACAACTCTCCCATCTTGGGGAGGGTTATCTTCATCAACATCTTCACCAGCACCATCTCCTCTCAAACCCTAGTTCATCTCTTGTATCCAATCTTTATATCAAAACCTCAGGTTGGTACCTGTGGGTTCCTAGTAGTGTTGATTGCTCCTTGTAGTTGATGCTAGTTAGTTTATTTGGTGGAAGATCATATGTTCAGACCCATTATGCATATTAATACCTCTCTGATCATGAACAATATTATGTCTTGTGAGTAGTTACTTTTGTTCCTGAGGACATGGGAGAAGTCTTGCTATAAGTAGTCATGTGAATTTGGTATTCGTTTGATATTTTGATGAGATGTATGTTGTCTCTCCTCTAGTGGTGTCATGTGAACGTCGACTACATGACACTTCACCATTGTTTGGACCTAGAGGAAGGCATTCGGAAGTAATAAGTAGATGATGGGTTGCTAGAGTGACAGAAGATTAAACCCTAGTTTATGAGTTGCTTCGCAAGGGCTGATTTGGATCCATATCTTTCATGCTATGGTTAGGTTTACCTTAATACTTCTTTTGTAGTTGTGAATGCTTGCAATAGAGGTTAATCATAAGTGGGATGCTTGTCCAAGTAAGGACAACACCCAAGCATCGATCCATCCACATACCAAATTATCAAAGTACCGAACGCGAATCATATGATCGTGATGAAAACTAGCTTGACGATAATTCCCATGTGTCCTCGGGAGTGCTTTCCTTCATATAAGAGTTTGTCCAGGCTTGTCCTTTGATACAAAAAGGATTGGGCCATCTTGCTGCACCTTATTTACTTTTACTATTTGTCACTTGCTAGCAATTACCTTATCACAGAACTATTTGTTATCGATAATTTCAGTGCTTGCAGAAAATACCTTACTGAAAACTGCCTATCATTTCCTTCTGCTCCTCATTGGGTTCGACACTCTTACTTATCGAAAGGACTACAATAGATCCCCTACACTTGTAGGTCATCAGTCTCCATATAAAATGGTTGATGGAAAAGCATGTCATTTACCTCTTGAGCTAGAACACAAGGCATATTGGGCTATTAAGGAGCTCAATTATGATTTCAAACTTGCCGGTGAGAAGAGGTTATTTGACATTAGCTCGCTTGATGCATGGAGAACCCAAGCCTATGAGAATACCAATCTGTTTAAAGAAAAGGTCAAAAGATGGCATGGCAAAAGGATACAAAAGCGTGAGTCTAACGTAGGTGATTATGTCTTGCTATACAACTCTCGTTTAAGATTTTTTGTAGGAAAACTTCTCTCTAAATGGGAAGGTCCCTACGTTATCGAGGAGGTCTATCGTTCCGGTGTCATAAAAATCAACAACTTTGAAGGCACAAACCCTAAGGTGGTGAACGGTCAAAGAATCAAACATTATATCTCAGGTAATCCTATAAATGTTGAAACCAATGTTATTGAAACTGTAAGCCCGGAGGAATACATAAGGGACACTTTCCAGAATGATTCAGACTCCGGAAAGGAAGAGGTATGTGGTACGGTAAGTAAACCGACTCTAAAACAGTTCTAATGGCAATTTTTCACCGTTTTGGAATATTTAGAAAAATATAAAAATAAGAGGCAGTCCGGAAAGGACACGAGGCGTCCACGAGAGTGGAGGGCGCGCGCCCCTGCCTCGTGGACACCTTGTGTGCCTCCCGGACTCCGATTTCTTGCACGTTACTTCTTTTGGTCGGCAAAAAATCACTATATATTCTCCCGAAGGTTTTGACCACCGTATCACACAAAAATCCTCTGTTTTTGTTTCTATCTGTTTCTGCCGCAGATTGGAGCAATATGTCATCCCAGGATTCGAGGGAGAAAGCTATGCGGCTGATCGCCTTGCTAACCCTAAGATCTACGGGGACTGGGAGCATTATGGTTGGACCATGGAGGAAGAAGAAGACCATGATACCAAGGGAAAGGATTGAACCAGCTCAGATGCAGATGAAGTCACATTACCTCAACCTGGGGACATGCATGTGGAGTTCAAAAAGTCAAGCCTCCCTGACAGAGCAAAGAAACCTAAGATCGAGTTTATCCCTTTTCGCCTCTTGCAGGAAAACAAGCAGGAACTATGCAAGAAGATATTATACCTTGAGCAGGAGATCAATGACCTAAGAGAGCAAAATTCTATCCTTAAGCGCAAGTTAAGGAACAAGCATACTCCATCATCACCTCCGAAGAGAGAGACATAATCAGATGGTATTGGCACTCCCCTTGGCAACTGCCAAGCTTAGGGGAGGTGCCCCGGTATTGTATCACCATCACACTCCTATCTTTACCATTTTTCTTAGTTCGATCCTTTTGGTAATATCTTGATCTAGTAGAATAATGTTAGCATGATCTAGTTGTGAGCTTTTGCTTTTTGACCTTTATCTTTGTAATCGAGTCCGTGAGCTATATAATAAAGATTAGTGTTGAGTCAAGGGCTTGATTTCCTCGCTATGGTCATGAGAGAATAAAAGAAAATATAAAAAGTATCAAAGAGATCATATTGATCTTATGAAAGGTAATGACTTCACATATAAAGAGTATGATGAATAAAATTTGTTGAGAATTGACAAACCTAGTTTTGGTCATTGATACGTCCAAAACGTATCTATAATTTCTGCTTGCTCCATGCCTTTTTTGTGTGATATTGCTATGATATTTATGCACTTCCATACACTTTTGATCATATTTGGACTAACCTACTAATGGTTGCAAAAGTGCACAATGTTCTTGTTTTACACTTTATTGTGTAGGAATTATTTGCAAATTGACAAAAACGCAAAAGGAGTCGTATTGGAGTAGGACTCTGACTTTCCTGAAATCTGTCTGAGAACGTTTTTTGAAGATGGTCACGTTCCGGCCCAAAGACGACGTCAAACAGACAAAGTCTAGTTGCGAAAGTTGTGGGGAATTTCGAGGCGATGCTTCTGGATATAAAATTCGTCCAAATCGGAGACCGGACGGCCGAGTAAAGCCCGTTTTACTGAGGCCAAAAATCTGATGACGGGAATCCGAGAGTCTATATAAAGAGAGAAAACCTAGGTCACCAAGGCCACGAATTTTCCTCCTCCCGAGCCGCCGTCTTGGAGGGGAGGACCAGCACCATTGCAGCAACATCCACAAGGAAGAAGGGGGCCAAGGAGCCGCTGCTCCCTAGGGCCGCCGCCGCCCCTAGGACCGCCGCCGCCGCCGCGCCCCCAAGGGCCGCCTCCGTGGCTGCCACCGGCCGTCTCCTTCTTGCGGGGCTGCACCTCTCCATCAACACCATCATCAACCTCCTCCTCACCATGTACATGCGTGAGTAGTTTCCTCCGGGGCCGAGGGCTCGTACGTGTAGCTATGTGGTTATCTCTCTCTCCCATGATGTGATCTTCGTTGTGATCATAGGCTATGTTAATCTAGGGTGATCCCATGATATTTCCCCTTCCTCTATGTATTGGATTGATGTACTCACTTGTTTTTATCTAGTATAATCCCCGAGACCAAGGTGACAGCGGTCTATTGGACATGGATTAGAAAAATATTTTCATGAGTGATTTCCTCTCTTGTGTGTTGATTGAAGATTGAGAGTCTCTTGGTGCTTGTCTTTGACTATCCTTTAGATATGTTGTGGTGATTGTGGGACTCTCTTTAGATGGCCGCGGTGACATTGGGAAATCCTTAGATTGAGAACTACGAACTTTGAGGTGTGCTTTTGTAGCCCTACATAATTCTCGTCCTCTCTGGACCACGAAGGAATGACCTCCGGGTGCGTCTCCATTGCATGTTTTATGGGAAATATCATGTGATTCGATTATGTTAATGTTGTTGGGAGTTGCCACTAGTGAAAGTATGAACCCTAGGCCTTGTTTCCACCATTGCAATACCATTTGTGCTCACGTTTACCACTTGTTTGCTTGCTGCACTTTTTATTACGGATTTATATTACTTTGTTTTGCCATCCATATCACTTGCCATTTAACATCTCTTCGCCAAACTAGTGCACCTATACATCTGACAAGTGTATTAGGTGTGTTGGGGACACAAGAGACTTCTTGTATTTTAGTTGCAGGGTTGCTTGAGAGAGACCATCTTCAACCTCTACTTCCCTGAGTTCGATAAAACTTAGGTCATTCACTTGAGGGAAATTGCTGCTGTCCTACAAACCTCTGCGCTTGGAGGCCTAACATAGTCTACAAGAGTAGAAGCATGTGTAGACATCAAGCTATTTCTGGCGCCGTTGCCGGGGAGGTGAGTGCTTGAAGGTATATCTTTAGATCTTGCAATTAAATCTTTTTGTTTCTTGTTTTTATTTCACTAGTTATGCTTGTGGACAACCTTGCTATTGGATCGTTGCTTGTGGGAAGACGCCCCACACCTGTGGTGGTTGCTCCTCCCCCTACTGAAATTGTGCCCTATAAAATACCAGCTGGTATTATCGATTATGTTTTGGCTAATCGTTATGCAGGAGACAGACATCCCGGTGAACACTTGCTATATCTGTCACAACTATGTTCATTATTTAAGCTTGCAGGTGTATCAAGGGAGTTTGTCATGAGGAAATTATTCGCCGTATCACTTATAAATAAAGCTTCAGATTGGTATAAGCTTCTCGATAACTCGCACTTGCTTGATTGGCAAGAGCTTATGTCTCTCTTTTATACTAAGTTTTATCCTCTTCATGAAATTCATCGAGACAGGAACTATATCTATAACTTTAGGTCTCGTGACAGAGAAAGCGTAGCTCAAGCTTGGGGGAGACTGAAAACGTTAATGCTAAAATGTCCTAACCATGGGCTCCCCAAAGATGCTTATGTGGAGAGTAAGAGTACCTTTTTGCATGTGGATCATGGTAACAATGCTTTATGTGATGCTTATATTGTTGAGTTTATTCGTGATCCCACTGAAAATTATTATGAGAAGGGAACATATGCTTATAGATATTTCAATAATATTAAGTTCCCTCTCTTTATGTTGAAGGTTTTGAAGCTGCACTTGTTTTGTCTTCCTATGCTTATTGCTTTGTGCTTCAATGAATTATTCCATTGCAATATTCCTATGCATAGGAAGCATGTTAGGCTTAAATGTGTTTGGTATTTGCTTCTTGATGCTCTCTTTTGTTCTTCAACTCTTATTCCTACGAGAGCATCACTACTGGAATCTGAGTCTTTGCCATCTGCCAGCTCTTTGCCGTCTGCCAGCTGATGGCAAAGAGGCTGTTTGCCGTCTGTCTTGTCAAAGCAGACGGCAAAGAACCAGCTGATGGCAAAGAGGGTCTTTGCCATCTGCCAGATCTTTGCCGTCTGCTGGCAGACGGCAAAGAGGTCTTTGCCATCTGCCAGCAGACGGCAAAGACCAAAGTGGGCCCCATGGGGGTACTGCACTGGCTAGGTCACACCGGCCACTTCTTTGCCGTCTGCTGGCAGATGGCAAAGATTTCTTTGCCATCTGTCAGCAGACAGCAAAGAGGTAAGAGGGGCCCATAGTTTCACGGCGTGGGCGGGCTAACGGTTAGCCTCTTTGCCGTCTGCTGGCAGACGGCAAAGAATTCGTTGCCGTCTGCCCGCAGACGGCAAAGATTCTTTGCCGTCTGTCAGCAGTCGGCAAAGAGGTGGGGCTATTTTTTTTGGGTTAAAAAAAACGTCCAGGCCCAGGCCCAACCCAACTCACCGTCACGCCCAACTCACTCTCATCTCGCTCCTGCGCTCGACCCCCGACCGGACGCCAGATCCCAGAAGGAATCCGCCCCGCGCCCCCGCCCCCAAGCCTCAGACCTAGCCGCCGCCGCTCCGGTCCTCCCCCTCTCCGCTCCTGTCCGGCGCCTCGCCGCCTCCCCCGCTCCCCAGGTCGGACCTCCGCGGCTCGCCGGCTCCGCCGCCACTCGCCCGTGCGGCCGCGGCTCGCCGGCTCCGCCGCCACTCGCCCGCGCGGCCGGGCCTCCGCCCTCCGGCCTCCCAGGACTGCGCCCTCCGCCCTCCGGCCTCCCGCCTCCGCCGCTCGCCGGCTCGTGCCGCCTCCGCCCTACGGTGAAAGTGAAACTTGGTATGACTAGTGTACTGTGTGATAATTCCTTGCTTGCTCTTCCGATGAGCAAGGGAGGAGACTGGACTCCTCTTTTTTGGGCACTTCTCCTCACTTGCGCTTGTTCCAATTTGATTGACATCCTGCTTTCTCCAACGGTCATCAAAAGATAACACTGCTGCTAGCTTTGAATAACTTGTGCTGAAAAGAATCACATTCACATGTACCTGATTTTCTTCATTTGGAAATTAGAAGGTATACTTGTTTTATGAACCTAGTATGGCACAGCAATACGATGTGGTGTATCCTAGTGGTCATCAGCGCAAACTTGGTCAAGTCATATTTAGTTTTAGATCCATAACCGCCCGAGATATTTCTTGGAGGCATAACAAGATTGAATCAATAATTTATAAGTATCTTGAAAGACTAACTTTTATTTATCCATTTTATTTTGACAGATGATAAATCTTGAAGGCATAGCACCAGCAGGCAACTCATGGAAGTCGCCATGTAAGTGTCCTTTGCTGCACTTTGTTACACGCAATAGAAGAGACTTGTTATTTGTTTGGTTCTACTTCTCTTCCTGTGGGTTATGAGGTGCGGAATGGGGTGGTTTATATAGTAGGAGGATGGGGCGCATGTAGGGAAGAGAAAGGGTGGTTTCGGGAGAGAACTGTGAGATGCAGCAGGGCAGCTGGGTTGTCAGACGATGCGTATAGAATAAGTGAGCTGCCAGGCATTATGTTCAACTGCTTCGACAATAACTCTTCTATCAAGCAACTCCAATGGTTTAAATCATCTGATTTTCTTCCAAAGCATTCCATGTCCTATGTCTTGTTTCAGTGTTCATTTCTACTACCTCCATCCAGGTTTATTAGTCCCCTTCGTAATTTGTGCAAAATTTTGACCAAAGATTTAACTGAAAAAATGTTAGTGCATGTCGACAAAAGATATATCATTGGATTCGTATTTGAACATAGTTTTCTACTCCCTCTGTCCAAAGTTGAGTCACTTATTTTGGGATGGAGGGAGTATGATATAATTTTTGTTCACATGCATGAATATTTTGTTAGTTAAATTTATGGTCAAAAATTGGAACAGATTACAATGGGACCAATAAACCAGGACGGAGGTAGTAGTGTTGTAGTTACTCGAACTTTAGGTTTTGGTGATTTGGTAGACAAGTGTAGATGGAGATTCTTAGAAAAGTTTAAACTCGGTAAATATTTTATCGACAAGTTAAAATACAAATGCACACTGTAACACTGATGAAACATTGTTAGTGCCATCACCACTTGGAGAACAACAATTCCTATGGAAATTCTGCAAAGTTGCGAGTACAGAATGTACACAACAAACATATCCATACACAATAGCTTTGGGAGGTAATCACATAAATTTGTGATCATGTAATTTCACCCCTTGTGACCATGCCTTGGAGCAGCGGTAAAGTTGTTGCCTTGTGACCATGAAGGCATGGGTTCGAATCCTGGAAACAGCCTCTTGCAGAAATGTAGTGAAAGGCTGCGTACAAAAGATCCAAAGTGATCGGACCCTTCCCCGGATCCTGCGCAAGCGGGAGCTATGTGCACCGGGCTGCCTTTTTTTAGTTTTACCCTTTGTGAGTTGGAATGTTACAGTGATTGAATCTGAATGTCACAGTGATTGGTTTGAATTACCTTACCAAGGCATGTACAGTCTTACAATAGATCAGTTATCTGTCTGATGTCTTGCTTTAACCTTTTGCATCACGGTAGGCCCACCCCTAACAAACCACTCCCTACACATAGCAATACATCATATATCATATGTGAAACCAAGCTGCCAAAGTACAAAAAATGGTGTAACCAAAAGCAAGTGTTTTGCTTCCTAATTAATACTGGTACTTTTGTTATACTTAAGTATCGTTACAGGTAAGAAGGTATTGATTAATGCTAACACTGTATTTAGGGAGGGGTTTTATATTGGTCATCATGGGAACAGGGATTCGTATCCCACGCCTTTGGGGATAAGAGTATGCCGCTACAGCAGCGTGGTGCCTTAAAAGAAATACAGGTTTTCTAGATGAAGGGTAATGTCTAAGATCATTAGGACATTATTGTCGTGTATTATCATAGAATCATGCTGAATTAGGTGACTTTTCCCACCTTACTGAAACTTTTCGATGGTTCATCTAATGGCCAAGGCCAGAGAACGTGTGTGACATGTTGCCTTCTGTACAGTCTGGGGCTCATTTTCCTAGCTAACACACGTGCATTGATGCCGATCAGGTCAAAGGAGATGTGCGATATTGTACCAACTTTGGAGGCACAGGATGCGTGATGAATCTGCGTTAGGTACTTGCATGGCCTACATTGATTGATGCCGGGAGCAGGTTCCTGGAAGTATTTTCAACTGTTCCTAAGTTTTGTCACTGGGCCCAGCAGCCTTGTTTCTCTGCACAGCACATAGCAGTGGCCGTTTCTTGAAGAAAACAACAGCTGTGGTTGTTACTGCCAGAGAGTCAGAGTTTCAGGGACTTTGCATATGACTTGCAGGTATGCTTATGCTACGTGTGTGTGCGTGGGGACCGTTTTCTGGTTCAGAAAGAAAAGTACATAAATGTGGAGACCAATTTGTGACCTAGCACTGTTTTTTTTTTTGCAAATTAATATCAGCTAAACTAACCTAGACAGAATGAGCATAAAGAAAATTCATATGAGCTAGGAGTTTTCAAGTATGTTGAACACATGATTCCTCCCCTTGGCATGTATCCCTACTGCTTAAAAACCTTAGGGTGGAACTAAAGTGACATAAGAGTGCCTGCTCATTTGACTT
Organism: Secale cereale; assembly: GCA_902687465.1. NCBI lineage: Eukaryota > Viridiplantae > Streptophyta > Magnoliopsida > Poales > Poaceae > Secale > Secale cereale. The sequence goes on from LR738710.1 coordinate 570,685,388, forward strand.
CTGCTGTTAGGAGGATCCTGAGTCATAATTGTTTCCTATTCCCTTTCCCCCCATCTTCTCCCTACAATCAACTCTTAACCCCACACCAGTCATGCTTACTGTAGAAGTAAAAGGCAAATCTTGAACAGGTCCCACATATTTCTTAGAAGTTAACCAACACAGATTTTCCAGTGTAATTGGCCAATGATTTCTTACAACTTTTTCCCTGAATAAAGGAGAATGATTGATTAGAGAGTGCCTTAATGTATTGTCTGATCTTCCCTTTACCAACCCTGGTCTGCTTAAGCAAGCTTTTGTAAAAAGAGAACATTATTAAGCAAAGCTCTTTCAAAGTACTCTCTATTTTCTCATTATTATATTTGGCCTCCCTATGATGTTACTTGACAGTTTTAGTAGGTGAAATATACTTTTCTTGATGTTAAACATACTCAGTTAAGCATATAAGACTTTTGACCTGTGTTATGAAAAAGGGCTAGTATTTAATCAGATACATTAGCATAGACGCCTTGCTGATCATTGTTATCATACAGTAGGTTATACTGGTAGCCAAGTTGATCACTGCTTTGTTGATATCAGAGAAGGCCCTTAGCTTCCAAGACATGGTTAAAATTTATTTCCATGCTTTTCTTTTTCCTTTTGTGAAGTGTAGTTGGCTCGACTAAGGAGCGATGTGCTTCTGGAAACTAGTACTTTACGCATTGTGCTTTGTGAATATTTGACACCGTTGCTGCGTATCTGCTATGCCAAGTTTCAATGCATAAAAAGGAAGATAATAAAAGTAAAAAAAAGAAGTAAATTTGGAGAAAAAGGAAAGATATATGTAGTATTACGAGTGTATAGAAGGATGCGGTTATTCCGCAGCTTAGTACAAATCTTAGTCACACTTCAATCTGGCAATAAATTAGGCCCCGTCGTTACACATGTGGTTATATCCTACTCTCACTATATGTAGTAATATACTCCTCTCTTATGTTTGATTTCCATAGCAATCAGATACACGTGTGTGAGAAAAGCGGTCAGACCCCTCCGCCGATGCCCCAGATTGCTCCGGCGACCACGGTGAGTTTGATTTGAATGGTCGTTAGTTACTAGTATTCACATTTATGTTGCATCATGCTAACGAGACATTGCAAATGATCTTTGGTGTAGAATGCTTCCCGACAAGCATCAACCGATCCTTCTCGGTCTGCCCTTGGTGGAACCCCGACCGGCCCTTCACCTCAGTCTGGCACTGGCGCAGCCTCGACCGGTCCTTCACCTCCGTGATAACGGTATTTTTCTTCTTATTTAGCCTAGTTAGTCCATTTATGACATAATTTAGCCTATTTAGTCCACAAATGACATAATAAGATGAAGAAAATCAAGGAATAGGAAGAAAAGAAGGAATAGGAAGAGAAGAAGAAGATGAAGAATAAGAAAAGAAGAAGAAGAAGAAGATCTTCTTCTTCTTCTTCTTTTTCTCCTCTTATTTAGCCTTTTTAGTCCATTTATGACATAATTTAGCCTATTTAGTCCACAAATGACATAATAAGATGAAGAAAATCAAGGAATAGGAAGAAAAGAAGGAATAGGAAGAGAAGAAGAAGAAGAAGAAGAAGAAGAAGAAGAAGAAGAAGAATAAGAAAAGAAGAAGAAGAAGAAGAACATTTCTTCTAGCTTTTCTTATTCTTCTTCTTTTCTTATTCTTCTTCTTCTTCTTCTTCTTCTTCTTCTTCTTTTCCTCCTCTTATTTAGCCTATTTAGTCCATTTATGACATAATTTAGCCTATTTAGTCCACAAATGACATAATAAGATGAAGAAAATCAAGGAATAGGAAGAAAAGAAGGAATAGGAAGAGAAGAAGAAGAAGAAGAAGAAGAAGAAGAAGAAGAAGAAGAAAAGAAGAAGAAGAATAAGAAAATCTTCTTCTTCTTTTCTTATTCTTCTTCTTCTTCTTCTTCTTCTTTTCCTCCTCTTATTTAACCTATTTAGTCCATTTATGACATAATTTAGCCTATTTAGTCCACAAATGACATAATAAGATGAAGAAAATCAAGGAATAGGAAGAAAAGAAGGAATAGGAAGGGAAGAAGAAGATTCTTCTTCTTCTTCTTCTTCTTCTTCTTCTTCTTCTTTTCCTCCTCTTATTTAGCCTATTTAGTCCATTTATAACATAATTTAGCCTATTTAGTCCACAAATGACACAATAAGCTTAGTTATGTCAAAAATGGCCTAATTAGCCAGGTTAGCTCCAAAATGACCAAGTTTACCTATGTTAGCTCCAATATGATCCATTTAACCTACGTTAGCTCCAAAAAGACCAAGTTTACCTAAGTTAGCTACAATATGATCCATTTTACCCGCGTTAGCTCCAAAATGACCTATTTACCTAAGCTAGCTCTAAATTGACCTACACACTTAGCATTTTTACCTAGCTTAGCAAAAAATGACATTTTTACCTAGGTTAGCTAAAAAATGACCTAGTTTACCTAGGTTAGCTTCAATATGACCCATTTAACTTAGCTTAGCTCCAAAATGACCAAGTTTACCTAGGTTAGCTCCAATATGATACATTGAACTTATCTTATCTCCAAAATGACCTATTTACCTAGCTTAGCTCTAAATTGGCTTTTTTAACTACATTTGTTGGAAAAGAAGAAGATAAAGAAGAGGGGGAGGAGAGAAAGAAAGAGAAGATAAAATCTTCTTCTTATTTTCCTCTTCTTTATCTTCTTCTTTTCCTCTTCTAGCTATTCTTCTTCTTCTAACTTTCATCTTTCCCAATTTGCAGATTTGCTTGAGATGAGGAAGCTTGCATTGATGGACTCATATATTCTCCTTGTGCTTCCTTTTTGTTTATGAAAACATGTTTGGGAACTTCTTATTGTTGGATATGTTGTTGGAAACTTCTTATGTCATA
>LR738710.1:570694274-570709286 GCA_902687465.1 Secale cereale
GATGCCCTCATGTTCGTATTTTATTATTATCGACACCTCTATCTCTAAACATGTGGACATATTTTTTGATAATCGGCTTTCGCTTGAGGACATGCGAGGTCTAAGCTTGGGGGAGTTGATACGTCCATTTTGCATCATGCTTTTATGTTGACATTTATTCCACTATGGGTTGTTATTACATGTTATGTCACAATACTTATGCCTTTTCTCTCTTATTTTACAAGGTTTACATGAAGAGGGAGAATGCCGGCAGCTGGAACTCTCGGCTAGAAAAGGAGCAAACATTGGAGACCTATTTTTCACAACTCAAAAAGCTCCGAAACTCCAGGAAACACCGTTTCCGAAAATATAAAAAATATCTGGCGAAAGAGATTTGGCAGGGGGCACCACCTGTCCACGAGGGTAGGGGGCGCGCCCCCGTGCCTCGTGGGCCAGCCAGTGACCCCCCGATGCCCATCTTCTCCTATATGAGGTGTTTTGACCTGGAAAAAAATCATATATATAAGGAGGCTTTCGGGACCAGACGCCACCGTCTCGAGGCGGAACCTTGGCGGAACCAATCTAGGGATCCGGCGGAGCTGTTCTGCCGGGGATACTTCCCTCCGGTATGTGGAAATCGTCGCCACCGTCATCACCAACAACTCTCCCATCTTGGGGAGGGTTATCTTCATCAACATCTTCACCAGCACCATCTCCTCTCAAACCCTAGTTCATCTCTTGTATCCAATCTTTGTTCCAAAACCTCAGATTGGTACCTGTAGGTTGCTAGTAGTGTTGATTACTCCTTGTAGTTGATGCTAGTCGGTTTACTTGGTGGAAGATCATATGTTCAAATCCATCATGCATATTAATACCCCTCTGATAATGAACATGAATACGCTTTGTGAGTAGTTAAGTTTGTTCCTGAGGACATGGGAGAAGTCTTCACTAGAAAAAAATACACTTATGTGATGATACGTGTTTGTCACAGTAGGTCACGTTTTCTGTCATGCATGTACATCCATGACAATTTTATGACAGAATCAATATAGTCATACATGTGCTGTCGCAGAAGTGTTCCATGGCATTACCAAAATTATCATCACGGAAGTGTCCACTTCCATGACGATAAATCGCGCGTCATAGAAGTGCTTTTGTCAAGGGTGACCGACACGTGGCATCCACCGTAACGGAACGCCGTTAAGCTATCGAGTCCGGTTTTGGATCTGATAATCCGTTAATAGCCCCGACCAATGGGGATTTTCCACATGTAAAATCATCATTGGCCGAAGGGAACACGTGTTGCCTCACCGTTGGGACAGATGCCATCCACTCATTGGACAGGAGGCGCCTATGATAGGTCGACACGTGGCACAGCCCAACAGTGGCCCATTCCGGTGAAAAAGGCCCGCCCAGTAAAAAATAGCAGGCTGGCCCATATAAGGCCTACTTGTGTCACGTCCATTGCTACTTCTCGAGCTTGCGTTGTATTCCCTCGAAGAGGAAAGGGTGATGCAGCACAGTAGCGTAAGTAATTCCCTCAGTTTTTGAGAACCAAAGTATCAATCCAGTAGGAGACCACGCGCGAGTCCCTCGCACCTGCACAAACAAATAAGAACTTTGCAGCCAACGCGATAAGGGGTTGTGAATCCCTTTACGGTCACTTACGAAAGTGAGATCTGATAGAGATGATAGTTTATATTTTTGGTATTTTTTATTATAAGAACAGAAAGTAAAAGCGGAAAAGTAAAGTAGATTGTAGATTTATATGTTGAGAATAGACCCGGGGGGCATAGTGTTCTCTAGTGGCTTCTCTCACGATAGCGATATTCTACGGTGGGTAAACAAATTACTGTCGAGCAATTGATAGAAAAGCGAATAATTATGAGACTATCTAGGCATGATCATTATATATAGGCATCACGTCCGAGACAAGTAGACCGAAACGATTCTGCATCTACTACTATTACTCCACACATCGACCTCTATCCAGCATGCATCTAGTGTATTGAGTTCATAAGAACAAAGTAACGCCTTAAGTAAGATGACATGATGTAGAGGGATAAACTAAAACTTAGTGATATAAACCCCATCTTTTTATCCTCGACGGCAACAATACAATACGTGCCTTGCTGCCCCTACTGCCACTGGGAAAGGACACCGCAAGATTGAACCCAAAGGCAAGCACTTCTCCCATTGCAAGAACTATAGATCTAGTAGGCCAAACCAAACCAATAATTCGAAGAGACTTGCAAGGATATTATAATCATACATAAAGAGTTCAGAGAAGAACCAAATATTTCTCATAGATAATCTTGATCATAAACCCACAATTCATCGGATCTCGACAAACACACCGCAAAAAAAAATTACATCGAATAGATCTCCTCGAAGACCGAGGAGAACTTTGTATTGAGACCAAAGAGAGAGAAGAAGCCATCTAGATACTAGCTATGGACCCGAAGGTCTGTGGTAAACTACTCACAACTCATGGTGAGGCGATGATGATGATGATGTAGAAGCACTCCGTGGTAGATCCCCCCTCCGGTGGAGCTCCGGAACAGGCCCCTAGACGGGATCTCATGGGAACACAAGGTTACAGCGGTGGAACTAGGTTTTCTCTGTTGTTCTGATGGTTTCGGGGTACGTAGGTATATATAGGAGGAAGGAGGGCACCGGGGGCCGAACGTGGGGCGCACGAGGCAGGGGGCGCCCCCCCCCCCCACCCTCGTGGGCACCACGTATGCCCTACTCCGTGGTTCTCAAGTCTCCCGTGCGTGATTTTCTCGAAAAATATCTCTCCCGAAAGTTTCATTCCGTTTGGACTCCGTTTGATATTCCATTTCTGTAAAACCCTGAAACAGGCAAAAAACAGCAATCTGGACTGAGCCTTTGGGTTAGTAGGTTAGTCCAAAAATATTATAGAAGTGTATGACAAAGCCCATTAAACATCCAAAACATCATAAATAATAGCATGGAACAATAAAAAATATAGATACGTTGGAGACGTATCAAGCATCCCCAAGCTTAATTCCTGCTCGTCCTCGAGTAGGTAAATGATAAAAACAGAATTTTTGATGTGGAATGCTAACCAACATAGTTTTTCAATGTAATTCTCTTAATTGTGGCATGAATGTTCAGATCTGAAAGATTCAAGAGAAAAGTATATATTGACATAAGAAATAATAATACTTCAAGCATACTAACAAAGCAATCATGTCTTCTCAAAATACTATGGCTAAAGAAAGTTATCTCTACAAAATCATATAGCCTGGTTATGCTCCCTCTTCATCACACAAAATATTCATATCATGCACAACCCCAATTTAAGCCAAGCACTTGTTTTCATACTCTATTCTTTCAAACCTTTCAACTTTCACGCAATACATGAGCGTGAGCCATGGACATAGCACTATGGGTGGAATAGAGAGGTGGTTGTGGATAAGACAAAAAGGAGGGAGATAGTCTCACATAGACTCGGCGTATCAACGGGCTATGGAGATGCCCATCAATAGATATCAATGTGAGTGAGTAGGGATTGCCATGCAACGGATGCACTAGAGCTAAAAATGTATGAAAGCTCAACAAAAGAAACTAGTGGGTGTGCATCCAACTTGCTTGCTCATGAAGACCTAGTGCATTTGAGGAAGCCCATCGTTGGAATATACAAGCCAAGTTCGATAATGAAAATTCCCACTAGTATATGAAAGTGACTAAGCATGATACTCTCTACCATGAAGAACATGGTGCTACTTTGAAGCACAAGTGTGGAAAAGGATAGTAGCAATTGTCCTTTTTTTCTTTCCCTTTTTTTTGGGCCTTTCTTTTTTCTTTGGCCTTTCTTTTTCTCTTTTTTTGGAGGGGCTTTATTGATTTAGCCTTTCCTCACATGGGACAATGCTCTAATAATGATGATCATCACACTTTCATTGAATTACAACTCGATACTAGAACAAAGTATGACTCTATATGAATGCCTCCGGCGGTGTACCGGGAAGTGCAATAAATCAAGAGTGACATGTATGAAAAATTATGCATGGTGGATTTGCCACAAATACGATGTCAGCTACATGATCATGCATGGCAATATGACAATATGAAGCGTGTCGTATGAACGGAACGATGGAAAGTTGCATGGCAATATATCTCGGAATGGCTATGGAAATGACATGATAGGTAGGTATGGTGGCTGTTTTGAGGAATATATATGGTGGCTGTTTTGAGGAAGGATATATAGTGGGTGTATGGTACCGGCGAAAGTTGCGCGGTACAAGAGAGGCTAGCAATGGTGGAAGGGTGAGAGTTCGTAACATCCATGGACTCAACATTAGTCATAAGAACTCATATACTTATTGCAAAAATCTAAGAGTCATCAAAACAAAGCAATCAACACATGCTCCTAGGGGGGGTGGTAGGAGTTAACCATCGCGCGCCCCCGACCTCCACACAAAGGTTGACACTCTACAAATACCTCATGCTCTAACTTCGTCACATAGCGGTTCACCATACGTGCATGCTACGGGAATCACTAACCTTAACACAAGCATTTCTCAATTTCATAATAACTCCACTAGCATGACTCTAATATCACTATCCTCATATCTCAAAACAATTATCAAGCATCCAACTTCTCATCATATTCAATGCACTTAGTGTGAAAGTTTTTACTACATTTATATTGGATGTCTATGATGTGAAGACTAGTTTTATAGCCTAAGCACATTACTATGCTGTTTTAATAGACTCTCAACAGGATATAAGTGAAGCATGAGAGTTCAACAATTTCTTCAAAATATTATCACCACCATGCTCTAAAAGATTTAAGTGAAGCACTAGAGCAAAAACTATTCAACTCCAAAGATATAAGTGAAGCACATAGAGTGTTCTAACAATTCCTAGGCCATATTTAACTCTCTGAAATAGGTGTGTCCAGCAAGGATAATTGTGGCAAAATAACAATCAAAGACTCAAATTATACAAGACGCTCCAAGTAAAACACATATCATGTGGTGAATAAAAATATAGCTCCGAGTATAGTTACCGATAGATGAAGACGAAAGAGGGGATGCCTTCCCGGGGCATCCGCAAGCTTAGTCTTTTGGTTGTCCTTGAATTTTACCTTGGTGTGCCATGGGCATCCCCAAGCTTAGGATCTTGCCACTCTTTTTTCCATAGTCCATCAAAGCAATACTCAAAACTTGAAAACTTCACAACACAAAACTTAGACAAAAATCTCGTGAGCTCCGTTAGTATAAGAAAGCAAACCACTACTCAAAGGTACTGTAATGAATTCATTCTTTGTTTATATTGGTGTTAAACCTACTATATTCCAACTTCTCTATGGTTCATACTTCCCAATACTACTCATAGATGCATTGAAATAAGCAAACAACACACAAAAACAGAATCTGTCAAAAACAGAACAGTCTGTAGTAATGTGCAGTTTTCGCATACTTCTGTAACTCCAAAAAATTCAAACTAAATTGGTAAACGTGAGGAATTTGTCTATTAATCATATGCAAAAATAATCAACTAAATAGCATGCTCCAGTAAAATCTAGTTACCATTCTAGCGAGCGCTAACGATTCTGTTTTTCACAGCAAGATCACATAAACTTCACACAAGTCTTCCCAAAGGTTCTACTTGGCACAAACACTAATTAAAACACAAAACCAAATCTAAACAGAAGCTAGATGCAATATTTATTCCTAAACAGAAGCAAAAACAAAAAATATAAAATTGGGTTGCATCCCAACAAGCTCTTTCTTTATAGCCATTAAGATATGCTTGAGAATTCAATGATGCTCACATGAAAGATAAGAATTGAAGCACAAAGAGAGCATCATAAAACATGTGACAAACACATCTAAGTCTAACATACTTCCTATGCATAGGCATTTTATAAGCAAACAAATTATCATAGCAAGCAAGATCTAGCGTATGCAAGGAAGAAGAAAGAAACAAGATCAATCTCAATATGAAGAGAGGTAATTTAGTAACATGAAGATTTCTATGACCATATTTTCCTCTCTCGTAATAATTGCATGTAGGATCATAAGCAAATTCAACAATATAGTTATCACATAACATATTCTCAACACGATCCACATGCATGCGAAGCTGACACTCTTCCAAAATAGTGGGATCAACATTAACTAAAGTCGTGACCTTTCCAAACCCACTTTTATCAAAAATAAAAAAAAAATAAGATTGATCAATATCTAAAGTTGTGGGATGAAAAGTTGACACTCCTTCAAATCCACTTTCAATATTATGGCAAACATTATTATCAATCTCATATTCATGATGGGGTTTAAATAAATTTTCAAGATCGTAAAAATCATCACCCCAATCATGATCATTGCAACAAGTAGTGGGCATAGCAAAATAAGCATCCCCAAGTTTAGGGTTTTGCATGTCATTAACACAATAGACACTAATAGAATTTACAATAACATCATTGCAATCATGCTTTTTGTTTAACAATCTATCATGAATCACTTTTTCTTTTAACAATTCCTCACAATTTTCAGATTCATAAATTTCGAGCAAAACCTCATAAAGATAATCTAGTGCACGCAGCTCACTAGCAATAGGTTGAACATAATGGGATCTCTTAAAGAGATTAGCAAGTGGATGAGGATCCATACTTTAGCAAGCGAATATGCAAGCTAATTGAGGGCACATAGCACACAAGCAAACCAGAGGCAAGCGAACAGTAAACACACGGCAAAAAAGGGCAAATAAAACGGCAAGGGTGAAGTGGGGGAGAGGAAAACGAGAGGCAAAAAATGAAATGCGAAGGATAAGGGTTTATGATAGGTACTTGGTATATGACTTTTGTGTAAGCCTCCCCGGCAACAGCGCCATAAATTCTTCTTGCTACTTCTCGAGCTTGCGTTGTATTCCCTCGAAGAGGAAAGGGTGATGCAGCACAGTAGCGCAAGTATTTCCTCTCAGTTTTTGAGAACCAAGGTATCAATCTAGTAGGAGACCAAGCGCGAGTCCCTCGCACCTGCACAAACAATTAAGAACTTCGCAGCCAACACGGTAAGGGGTTGTCGATCCCTTTACGGTCACTTACGAAAGTGAGATCTGATAGAGATGATAGTTTATATTTTTGGTATTTTTTATTATAAGAACAGAAAGTAAAAGCGGAAAAGTAAAGTAGATTGTAGATTTATATGTTGAGAATAGACCCGGGTGCCATAGTGTTCTCTAGTGGCTTCTCTCATGATAGCGATACTCTACGGCGGGTAAACAAATTACTGTCGAGCAATTGATAGAAAAGCGAATAATTATGAGACTATCTAGGCATGATCATTATATATAGGCATCATGTCCAGACAAGTAGACCGAAACGATTCTGCATCTACTACTATTACTCCACACATCGACCGCTATCCAGCATGCATCTAGTGTATTGAGTTCATAAGAACAGAGTAATGCCTTAAGCAAGATGACATAATGTAGAGGGATAAACTCAAACTTAGTGATATAAACCCCATCTTTTTATCCTCGATGGCAACAATACAATATATGCCTTGCTGCCCCTACTGTCACTGGGAAAGGACGCCGCAAGATTGAACCCAAAGCCAAGCACTTCTCCCATTGCAAGAACTATAGATCTAGTAGGCCAAATCAAACCAATAATTCGAAGAGACTTACAAGGATATTATAATCATACATAAAGAGTTCAGAGAAGAACCAAATATTTCTCATAGATAATCTTGATCATAAACCCACAATTCATCGGATCTCGACAAACACACTGCAAAAAGAGATTACATCGAATAGATCTCCTCGAAGACCGAGGAGAACTTTGTATTGAGATCCAAAGAGAGAGAAGAAGCCATCTAGATACTAGCTATGGACCCGAAGGTCTGTGGTAAACTACTCACAACTCATGGTGAGGCGATGATGATGATGTAGAAGCACTCCGTGGTAGATCCCCCCTCCGGCGGAGCTCTGGAACAGGCCCCAAGATCTGATCTCACGAGAACAGAAGGTTACGGTGGTGGAACTAGGGTTTTCTTTGTTGTTCTGATGGTTTCGGGGTACGCGGGTATATATAGGAGGAAGGAGGGCACCGGGGGCCCAACATTGGGCCCACGAGGTAGGGGGCGCGCTCTATAGGGGGGGGGGCACCCTCGTGGGCACCACATATGCCCTACTCCGTGGTTCTCAAGTCTCCCGTGCGTGATTTTCTCCAAAAATATCTCTCCCGAAGGTTTCATTCCGTTTGGACTCCGTTTGATATTCCTTTTCTGTAAAACCCTGAAACAGGCAAAATACAGCAATCTGGACTGGGCCTTTGGGTTAGTAGGTTAGTCTCGAAAATAATATAAAAGTGTATGACAAAGCCCATTAAACATCCAAAACATCATAAATAATAGCATGGAACAATCAAAAATTATAGATACGTTGGAGACGTATCATCCATTTAAGCCCACGGCCCATACGAGATGTGCCAATTCGGCCCATCAACAGCCCGTTAAAGATTTGACACCATTGCAGCCCATCGTCAGTTCGAGCCCGTTAACAGCCCGCTATATATTTGGGCTCAGTATCGGCCCGGTGAGATTTCGGCCTGTTAACGTCCCATTCAGTGGATGGGCCAATTTTCAGGATGTACATCTTTCGGCCTTTTAGCGACCCAATTAAATATTGGGCTAATTTCCGGCCCGGTGTGTCTTTCAGCCTGTTGACGGCCCGTAAACCAGTTGGGCCATTTGTAGTCGGACCTGAGTTTCGGCCTTTTAGCGACCCATTTAAGTGTTGGGCCAATTTCTGGCCCGGTGTGTCTTTCAGCCTAGTGACGGCCCATATATATGTTGGGCCATTTGTAGTCGGACCTGAGTTTTGGCCTTTAGTGACCCATTTAAGTGTTGGGCCAATTACCGGCCCTGTGTGCCTTTCATCCTATTAACGGACCATAAATGAGTTGGGCCATTTGTAGTCGGGCCTGAGTTTTGGCCTTTTAACGGCCCACGCCCTTCATGGTCCAATACCAGTCCAGTTTCTCTTTCGGCCTGCTAAAGGCCCACAACACAGTTGGACCATTTACAATACGACCTGACTTTCGGCCTCTTAGCGACCCATGCTCTTCATGGTCCAGTACAAGCCCGATGCCTCTTTCGGCCTGCTAAAGGCCCACAGTATAGTTGGGCCATATGTAGCCCGAACTTAGTAACGGCCTATTAACGGCCCGTGAAATCAATTGGGCCCACCTGTTGCCCGCTTCGATGTCAGCATGTTAACGACCCGGGAGTTAAGAGGGCTGACCATTAACTTTCGGCCTGGTGACGGCCCATTAACTTAATGGGCCCACTAAAGTTCGTACATGTCTTTAGGCCAAATTAGATAATTTGAGCCCATTACGACGAGCAATTATGCATAGGACAAAAACCGATCAAGCAAAGGTACGACATACAGGGAAAAACGTTGCACATCCAGCATATATTATAGGAAATTACATCCACCGGGCAATCAAAGATTGATGCCAGTGCAAATAAATGAACAGAACCTAACGATCTACAACGCCACAATCTACAACCTCAGCACGGATGACGCCCATAAGCATGTGGGCAAGTTCTTGTTGCTTTGCTACAATGTCTCTGAAAACATTGATCAATTGTTGTGTCGCACGACTCTGCACCTCTGATTCCTCCACCATTTCCATCATTCCTTCAGCCATTAATTGGTTCACAAACATACATTTTTTCCGTTGCATTCGAGACACAGGATACTGAACAGATTCTGATGGCGATTTTGGCAGGCTTGTATTATTGATAGGGGAGAGTGTCTCGACCACTGCATCATAACATAAATTAGGAGGGGAACCAAACAGATTAATCATGAGTTATTGGCATATTACCTGGCCTAGATTTATTGGAAAGAAACAATGGGGTTGCCTTGCTATTTTCAGAGTTTGTCTTCTTATCTTCAGCAGCCTGCACAAAATTAAGACACTAGCATTGCTATCATTGGCCAAGTGAGATAATAGGAAAGCTACATTGACACAACGAACGTTTGGGTAACTAGCCAACACCAAACTAACACAATATGGCACAGCTATCATCAGTCAGGTAAGGTAATACGAAGGCAACATTGACACAATGAACAAATGGGCAACCAGAGCAGCACTACAATTCGATAATGTGCATGATATGAGATAGTACACTCATGCAGCTCAGTATGCAAAACTACCAGCCAGTTTTCTTTAAAAAAATCAACATTGGCGCCTTTAACATTTTGCTACAACTAATTTTAGATTAGACAAAGGTTGGATTCACGCCGATTAACAAAATACAGGCTGATGTAAAAATATAGTGATATACAACAGGTACTTACATCAGCGTTGGAGCACAGAGAATTCCCGCAAGATATTTTCCTCGAATACAATGCCAATGAAGGAAATCTTCTATCATTTAACCTTATTTTCTAAAACAGAGATGGGTAAGAAACATGTAGAAAATATGATCAGAATGCTATTTGATGATGCGAGGATACGCACACACTTCTTAGAATGGAGTTGACATTCTTTTGCTGGACTGGAGCGGACTAGTTCTTTGGCCACTGGAATCTGCTTATTATTAGTGGGAGTTGGGTTTCTCTGTACTGGAGCAGTATCTATGAAAAATGGAGTTGATTTATTATCTACTGGCGTTTGGATCTTTTGCAAAGACCTGGTTTGTATCCCTTCAGATTCTAACATAGCCGTCTTCCCCTTGCATGCCTTATATAGAAGAATGGTGCTTCAGTTATAAAACATGCTACAACAGAGATGGAATAGGTACTGAAGAATAGCAAGACATGACATATTGACATGTATTCCCTCCATCCGAAAATAAATGGATGGGTCTAGGTGTATTTCAGTTCTAGGTACATCCAGTTTTATCCATTTCTGCGACATGTAATCCGGACGGAGGGAGTATGATGTAAGAGCTAGGGACACGACAGGACAACAAAGTAAAAAAACACTGAAAACCCACTGCAGAACCAAAGTAATCAAACCCACTGATATGAGATAGTACACTCATGCAGCTCAGGATTGAAAACTACCAGGCGGTTTTCCTTACAAAAAACAACATTGTGGCCTTTAATCATACATTTTGCTACAACTACATTTAGATCAGATAAAGGTTGGATTCGCGCCAATTAACAAAATACATGCTGATGTAAAAATATAGTGATATACAATAGGTACTTACATCTGCATTGGAGTACAGAGAATTCTTGCAAGAATCTTTCCTCACAGACGATACCAGTGCAGAAATTCTTCTATCTGTTAAGCTTATTTTCTAAAAGAGAGATGGGTAAGAAACATGCAGAAAATATGATCAGCATGCTATAAAATTTCATGATGCAAGGATACGCACATGCTTCTTAGAATGGATTTGACATATTTTTGCTGGACTGGAGCGGACTAGTTCTTTGGCCACTGGAATCTGCTTATTATCATTAGGAGTTGGGTTTCTCTGTGCTGGAGCAGTATCTATAAAAACTGGAGTTGGTTTATTCTCTCTAGGCGTTTGGATCTTTTGCAAAGACCTGGTTTGTAACCCTTCAGATTCTAACATAGTCGTCTTCCCCTTGCATGCCTTGTATAGAACAATGGTGCTTCAATTATAAAACATGCTACAATAGAGAGATGGAATAGGTACCCAAGAATAGAAAGGCATGACATATTGACATGTATTCCCTCCATCCGGAAAGAAATGGATGGGTCTAGGCATATTTCAGTTCTAGATACATCCTTTTTTATCCATTTCGGCAACATGTAATCCGAACGGAGAGAGTATGATGTAAGAGCTAGGGATACGACAGGACAACACAGTAAAAAAACACTAGTTGAATGTAAAACTGTATGCTAGCGGAATACGTACGGAAAAAACTAAGGCAAGATACACGTGTATGATTGGGAAACTAAGATGGCATTGCAATAGAGCACTAGAACAGCACTTCAATGTAAAAAAAGCATGGTATGGTAAACAGATGAAGTACATACTGATGAATAACAATGCATAAGATATTCAGAAGCATGATGTCCAAATTAAGTAGATGGCATTGCGATAGAGTAGAATGACAGTACTTGCATTTGAAAACATGTTATCATGAATGGAATAGGTACTGAAAAACAGGAATGCATGACATATTTACATGCATGATCAACATGCTAAGCACATGGCATTGCAACAGAGTAGATACACTCCAGGACATTATATGCATGTTGTACCCATATCACGGGCCAAGTTAGAGCAAGGACCTTGTGGGGTGAAGAGGATTCAACATCTTTCTGCAAGTCTTATGAAGAACTTCCTTTACATGTTCCATCATATTGGGTATCATTGACATCAAGTTTATTGGCATTTACATTGCTCCGTGAAGTTCTTGTGGATATATCAGTGTGTGCAATTATATCTGACATGCATGGAAGACAACTAGTAGTTAGATTTATGTAATGAGTGCATGTAGGAGACGACATAAATAGTAGGACTGGGGTTAACTAGCGGCAACAGGTCTCAAAAACTAAAGGGAGAACACAGATGAAAGCTACAGAATATGTATCGTTTGTACTCGAGATTAACTAGATGGCACACAAAAGTATTAAAGAACAACATAGGTAATACTAGAAGTGGTATAATACTATAATCACTAGCCTGTGGGATAGCATTGGCTGATGGATGATAACTATGGAACAGCGTTACCTAAAGAACAAGTATCTTAGCTGAACTATGGAATGGCGTTAACTCCTAAACAAGACCCGTAAGAGATCAGCATGAATATATAGTAAAATGTGATAATCTATTTTCCATGCTTAGATGAATAACAAAGCCATAAATGTTGCACACAAGTAAGATGAGGGTACAACCTATCTGGTCGCCATCCATAGGAGTGAGCATCATGTGCTGACTTGTCGATGGCCCTGAAGTTGTTGTGGTCGTCCATGTCGGGCACGCGCATTCGATGCAGGGAACTGTTGAGTGGGGACTATAGCTCCCTTCTAGTGTATGCTTCCCTTGTTGGAGCAGCTGCGGTGAGTCGGAAGACGGTGTGGCTGAAGATGCAGATAAAGCATAATGTTAAGAACAACACATCTCCTTGATCTGAAGAAATACACTAAGAGATCAACAGAAAGGTATGAGAGTGGTCACACGTCTGTTGACTGAGACTAAATTGGGGTCACACTATTTTATTTTATTTTGGTACTGTCCGATCTACGCCGGATGGCTTGATGGCCGTCTTGTGCCTCCCGGCTGACACTGTTAGGAATCTTCCCCGAAGAGCCAGCAACCAAAGGCAGAGCAGCTTGCCTCCGACGTCCGTGGCCCCGGCCAAAACCCCGCTCCCCGCCCCACCGCACTGTCATGGTTGCGTCGCCCCCGGGCCAATCCACAAAGACTCCCCGTCATCGAGATCCGGCGGCGGCAGTACCTTGAACCCACGCAACTCTAAGAAAGCCATCTAAGCACTGCTTCCGCGGCGAACTTGCGGCCCCGCACCCTTACGTTAGACACCAGCCAACCGGCAGCCTAGGAGCTCCGCCGCCTCGAGGGGTGCTGCTTCCCATTGGGGATTGATTGGCCCAGAATAAAAATTCAGACAACTGACGCCTAAATAAAGTGATTTGAGATGAGGGTGCGACCTATCTGGCAGCATGGTGAAGTAGGCAGGTCCAGCTGCCGAGTCGGTGAGGCCGGCGCGGTTGCGGTGGCCACCGATGGCAGGGAAACAGCGATGTCGCGATGGTCGACGGCTACGGGGAAGCAGCGCCGGGACTCCGGATGGATCCGAAGTTGGAGCCGCTCCGGCGCCTTGAACAATGGCGGGGGTGAATCGGCTCCGGTACGATTCATGCTGCCGTCGTCGAGGCAGCTCCAGCAGCACGGAGTAAGA
Source organism: Secale cereale (assembly GCA_902687465.1). NCBI lineage: Eukaryota > Viridiplantae > Streptophyta > Magnoliopsida > Poales > Poaceae > Secale > Secale cereale. The sequence goes on from LR738710.1 coordinate 570,708,153, forward strand.
GGCACACGGCCAAGTGGACGACGGCAAATGGACAGCATCTCCGGCATTAGGGAGGAGGGTGGCTGTGAAATTGGTGCGGTGGGGGCGCCATGGAGGAGGGGCTGAGGTTTCGCGGCTCGGGAGAAGGGAGCTTCTGGGGAGAAGGTGATTTGGTGCCCACGAGGTATGAATGGGGGGATTGGGAGGGGAGTGGAACCATGTACGCATTTGTCTGAAATGTGAGGGGGAGTTACAGTTCTACCCCTGTCTTTAGGCTTCTCGGCTTGGGTCTGTGTACTGAGGGTCAGGGATAGTAGAGTAACTTTTCTTCTCCCCAAATAGTGGGCGGGAGCGATTTCGGGCGAGGAGGACGTGTTTTGAAATATAGTGGGCGCGAGCGATTTCGGGCGAGGAGAGCGTGTTTTGAAATAGTGGGCGCGAGCTATTTCGGGCGAGGAGAGCGTGTTTTGCTGACCATGGTTTACGAATTGTTCGGCAACTGTCATTTTGGCCGAGGAGAAAGCGCGCCTGGATGAAGTTATGAACCTACCCTCGATGCACAACGGGCCAATTAATGCGTCTCCCACATAGGATGGTAGTTTCGCGTCTCCCATTTATTTTCTCGGGCGAATTCCACCGAGCAGAGGATGTTTAACGGTTCGTTCAAAATTTGGGAGAACGAGCATCCACGTCTACCTTACCAAGTCGATCGAATCAAATTTAGAAATATTAGCTTGCCACTTCTTTTTTAGATGGAGAGATGATGCTCGGGAGTAATGTGTTTTTACATGCTCGTTGCTAGCGATTTACTATGTGACAAATAGTTGACCTACTCAAAAATGGGAATCAAACCCAAAATGAAATAGCTCGTTCACCAGGTCAAATAGTAAACTAAATCCAAAATTGAACACCTCAATCGAATAGCATGTTGTATAGTATTATAGTTCTCCATGGACATGTTGAAAGTCAAATTAATGAACTTGTTTGATATACGCATATATCCGTTCATGTGTGGGTTGCAGACAACATGTTCTCCAATTTAAATATTTGAATGCAAGTTTATATCGAAACATGGTTTATATCAGTCTTTGATGCATAAAACGTGACCTCCCCCTCTCCCGGACTCCTTCTCTCTCTCTCTCTCTCTCTCTCTCT
>LR738710.1:570710712-570776420 GCA_902687465.1 Secale cereale
AATTCTGCCGCATGCATCCAACACACAAACCTGTTGGTCCTCTCTCTTTCTCTCCATCTCTCACTCTCTTTGTGTGTGTGCATGGGGGGGTCTTTCTAGTTCGCATGCATATATACTCCATCTATAGGTCTATCTTGCACACTATGTATGATTCTCTAGTCCAAGCTAGATATCTTGGGTGCACTCATTGTACGCACACAAATTCCTTGGCTTGTTGCCCGTAACTCTCTCACGCACCACTTTGTCGTCTCGGAGCTCTTCCCCCTCTCTCTCAAACTCACCATCTACCCGGGTCACACATTCACATGCATATCTCACTCGCACTCGATAGGCCCATCTAAAACTCTATCTCTCTCCCTTGTTCTCTCTCCATCTCACACACACACACAATCTCATGCCTAGCTAGCCAAGTATGATGGTATCTCACTCAATTGTAGGCACACGCAGCCCCCCTATATGTATATGACTAGCTAATCTTAGTCTCCATCACAAACATGTGCATGTTCTATCTCGATTTCTCTCGGGGCATCTTTCTATTGCGCACGCACCTCCCTCGATCTCCCACCCATATAGTCCCCTCACGATCTCGAGGGGGTCTCTCTATCGTAAACACACGCTCTCGCCCTATCCATGTGTCCATGTTCTCCATGTGTCCCTCTCGACCTTTGTACCTTGTTGGCCAGACCTCTATTGGACATGTGCTATAGGGGTGTCTCTCTCCATTGCAAACAATCACACAATAGCTATCTTCATGTATCTCCTCGCCTCGCTTTTCTATCTTGGAGATGCATGTGTGATATGTTCGCCTAAGAAACGACAAAACACACTCTCTAATTTATCGTTTGTTGTCACTTTCTCTTTCACACACATACTCTTTTTGCACACTTACTCATTCTCCTTCACACGCACTTGATCCCTCTCGACTTAGGCACTCTCCTCGTCCCATAGCATATTGATTTATTGAAAAGTCAAACATCACAAAGTCTGACCATGTACGTGGAGAAAAATAATTACATCTGGAACGACAAACATATACGATTAGATTCACCATGAGATGTAGTTTCGTATGATGTATCTTTGGTATTGAAGATATAAATAACATCTGTGTAAACCTGACAAAAGTTTCCAAAGTTTGACTTCTAAAAAAATTACATGCACTGCATTATCGAGCGGATGGAATATCTCTTTCCCCCTCTCAGCTATCTGACGCACCGCTCAGCCTTATCGGGGCTCCTCAATCTCTCTCAAACTTTATATCTCCCTGGTTCACACATACACATGTCTCGCTCGCGCTATACATATAGACCCATCCAACACTCTCCGCCCTTGTTCTCTCTCTATGTGACACGCACCCCCCCCCTAATAAGTACCATAATCCCTCACTCCATCATAGGCGCAAGCACTCCCCCCCCCCTAAGTATGATTATCTCTCACTAGCCATCAGGAACACACGTATTGTCTCCTTCCATCCATACGTCTATCTCGATATCTCTCAGGGTATATTCTATCGCGCACACACCTTGTCACTCGATCTCCCACCCATGTAGTCCCATCACGATCTACACGGGATCTCTCTATGACAAACATACACTCTCTCCTCCCCATATCTGCATTTTCTCCGTACGTCTCTCTCGACCTCTCTTCCTTGTTTGTCAGACCCCTCTTGGCCACGTGCTAGGGGTATTGCTCTCTCGGTTGCAAACAACCACACACTATCTCCTCACCTTGCTTCCGTTGTCGAAGATGCATGTGTGATATGTTTGCATAAGACACACACGTTTTTTCTTGACTTTTATCGAGTGTTGTCCATGTCTCCTTCACACACGCACACACACTTTTTTCACTCACTCTTTCTATTTCTCTCTCTCTCTCTCTAGTTAGGGACTCTCTCACGTCCATAAGCATATGGATGTTTTGAAAAGTCAAACCTCAGAAAAGTTTGACCAGGTATATGTGGAGAAAAACATTTACATTTGGAAAGATCATTAGATTCATCACAACATGTACTTACTTCATACTATCATTTATCTTTGGTATTGTAGATATAAGTAATTTATTTATAAACTTGGTCAAAGTTTCAAAAGTTTGACTTTAAAAAAATGTTGGAACTACATTATCGAACGGAGGGAGTAGCTCTCTCTCTCTCTCTCTCTCTCTCTCTCTCTCTCTCTCTCTCTCTCTCTCTCTCTCTCTCTTCTATCTCTCACGGGCCTCCCCTCTCACATGAACACTCTATACCGACGGATTATACGCTCACTGTGTCAGCGTATAGCTCCGTATATTGTTTAGTTGACCGGTCAACCAGTCCACATGCTGCCTTGTCAGCTCGTATTCTGTATCTTTGTGTGCTGGCCCATGTGGCATTGGGTGAAAATAAGTAAACTAGAGGCCCATCTGACACGCGGTGAAGTAAGCAAAGTTGAAACCACTCGGGGTAGCACCCCGCACGCTAGTAAATTGAGGGCGCATTGAGGACACACTTCTTCCGCGTGGAGGATGCACTCGCGCACAATTCACCACTGCGCGGCGGCATGCACAGAAGGATGCACTCGCGCACACCCAGCACACAACACAGACCAGCACACGTGTACACCGGCATCGCCGCCAGTTGAGATGGACGGCGAGGCAGCCAACAAGCGGAGGCGGCTCGAGCCAAAACTGCATCCGATGAGCCTGGACTTCATCAGTAGCCTCCCCGACGACATGCTGCTCATCATCATCGGCCTCCTCCCCACCAAATCTACCATGTGGACCGCCCTGCTCTCCTGACGGTGGCGCCCCCTCTGGCGCCGCGTCCCCCTCAACCTCACCATCGACAGCTGCCTCTGCGACGGGGATTGCAAACGCATGGCAGCAGTCTCCAAGATCCTTTCATCGCACCCTGGGCCAGCCAGACGCCTTGACATCCGCATGTTCAGTACCAACTGCAAGGTCCAACCCAAGTTCGACGAGTGGTTCTTATCCCCCGCCCTAGATCAGCTCCAGGAGCTCAGCTTTGAAGCTGGACAATGTCGCTCTCTGCCGCCGTCCCCGCTCCACCTCGCGACAACGTTGCGCTGCGCTAGCTTCAGCTCCTGCTATCTTCCCCAGATTAATGTCGCGCCCGCCCTTCTTCTCCCTCAACTCAAGCAGCTCGACCTCTTCGACATTGTCATCTCGAAGAAGGCTATGGAGCACCTGCTCCACAGCTGTACTACGCTCAAGTACCTTCGTCTTGAGCAGATCCACGGGTTCATTAGCCTCCACATCGCCTCAACGAATCTCCGATGGATTTATGTGTCTTGCTGGCCCCGCAACAAGACATCAATTGGGAAGAGATCACTCCAGCTGTTCCACGTTATGGTCATTGAGAATGCGCCTTTCCTTAAGAGATTGCTTGTATCGGATCTAGAAGGTCCAACATAAATTGACAGTGTTGGTGCACTCGTCTGCAAAATTCTCCAAACTCTTTATTGGATCCGTAATCGTTCAGGTACAGCCCTCATCTTCTTCTCCATCTTCTTGAAATTCACATTTTTAAATTTCTTCTTGATGTATTTACGACCGTCTTCCAGAAAATGATTCCCACAAGCTTGACCCAGTCTATGCGCATAGTGAAGATCTTGGCAATAAAATCTATCGGCACCAATCTAGATCAAGTTGTTGGATTCCTTACATGCTTTTCGTGCACAGAGAAGCTACTGATCGAGGTGAAACCTCTTTCCTATTAGTAAACGGTAATCACAATGTAGCTCAATTTTTTTGTAATTTTCCCAAATTACGATGACAAGTGTAGTGTTCAAAACTATATCTACGCACTGCACCAAAAGAAATGTTTTTAGTATTTTTCTCACATGATCACCTGCATCATTTTTTTGTTGTACTACTATAGTAGCCTAGGCTAGTCATAGTGGAAAGTAAGTTAGACTACTCCATTAACTCTATGGTTACCCTAAGAGCAAGTACTACCTCAGTCCTGGTTTACTCTTCCTATTTTGTAGTATCAAAATTTGACCATAGATTTAACTGACAAAATGTTAATGCATGTCACTAAGAACTATATCATTGGATTCGTATTTTAACATAATTTCAATTGGTGTAATTTTTAGTGACATGCATTGGCATTTTCTTACATAAATATATGGTCAAATTTTATACTAAATAAGAGGTAGTACAAAAGTGGGCTATGACGGCCCTCCACTATGTAGGCCAAAACACGTGCCAAATTCACTTGTGATGCATTTGGCATCGATGCCCCTCCATTGCTCACCTGGTGCCCCCAATCTGGATCACCTACTTTGCTCCGGTGCCAAATTAACTCACGCAATGAAAAAACACTTGCGTGGGAGAGAGAGAGAGGACCGAGGTAATAAAGAACACTTGTTTGGGAGAGTGAGAGGCTGGTGTAGTTGGTTTGATTGATTTGTTTATACATGTGGGTCTGTGTGCACAGCGGTGCCAGCTCTCTCACATCGCGAGAGCTGTGCTAAAATCTTTTGATTTGACATCGATGCGTATTATGTGGCATACTTTTGCGAAATATGCCATCGGCCACATAGTGGAAGGCAGCAAATGCCCAAGCTCTTCACGTACTCCTAGGTAAATGAGAGGAAAGAGAAAGAGAGAGAGAGAGAGGGAGAGAGAGAGAGAGTGAAAAAATATCACTAGCCAGCCAACCCTATCGTATGAGCAAATGATATTGGTACCTCTTGATGACACGGCAATCTTATACATCGAGCTGCTCTAATATGTTCTCTTCTTTTGCAGATAAAAAAAGACCCGAAAGTGAAAAATGTGATGCACTATAACAATCTCATCGAATGCCTTGATCTCCATCTTACAGAAATTGATTTGATCGACTATCGAGGCAGCACATCTGAGATTAAATTGGCTAGGTTCTTTGTTCTAGAGGCAAGTGTGCTCAAGGTAATGAGGTTTTGCGTTCTTTGGCGCAACAATGAATGGTGTGCTGATCACCGCAAGTGTCTAAGCCTAAATGCTAAAGTCTCCGCAGAAGCTGAATTTGTTTTTGAAACATCAAGTGGCGAGAGACTCGAAAACTTATTTGCCCATTAGTGACTTGTCAGGGCGGTTGATTTTAGTTTTTACGATAATGTTGCACCCACCTAAAGTAACGAAAGTTCTTACGTAAACTTCCTAGTAATTCCCTCTTCGTAGGTGCAGCATTACTCCTAACATTTGTAATATCAGTTTGAAACTTGTAATATTACCGTGTCCTATTCCTGCATTTTCAAAATCCTGCGAATCAAACAGGTCCTGAGTTGGAGATGATGTTGTGCCTGCCATCTTTCACCAATAGCCGTCGGATCTAAATCTGACGCATACAAACCAAACTTCTCCAGTTTTGCAAAAAAGATGCCCGCACTTGTTCCCTATTTACAAACAACTCCTTGTCTCTCACAATCAGCCTTATCTCCTCCCCACCACATCTAGAAGGCCATGGAAAAATCTGGCCCGATGGCCGCTGCCGGCACCGTCTACCTCCCAATCTTGGTGTTCCGTGCAATGCACGGGCATCTACGCACAAGAAATTATGTCGAACACGGCTACTTGTAAGCAGGCTAGGTCTACAACCATGATGATAGTGACTGCAGACGGTGAGGCTGACTATGGTATGCCGAACACGGCACCTATACTCAGGTGTCATCTCCGGCGTATGGTCTTGTCACTTCACTATGAGGAGGGACACGTAATAATTTGACCAACGGGTAGTATAGTGCTACTACATTGGTAGTACTACTACTACTAGCACTAGCACCACCGTCTGGATTTAGTAGTACTACCACGTCCATCTGGATTTAGTATTTGACTAGCAATATCTAGTAATGCATGTCACAAAAAATGTACTACTCCCTCTGTAAATAAATACATGGTGTATTGTTTTATTCCTATCGGCGATATAACTTAATGTCTTTTTGCTACTTAATAGGATTACATGCAATTAACTAACCACTGCATGTGATGTTTGGTAGTCTCAAGTCATTGAAAGCATGCACGGGCACGGAGGGGGACGCATCTTCATTGACTTACTGCACCTGCCTTTGGGTGTATGACACGTGGGCCCAACGGGTGGCTGGCCAACCTGTCATACAGCCAAAGGCAGGTGTAGTAGAGGGGCGAGGAGTAGAAGGCCAACACGCACGTGAATTCAACGCAGTCTGCACTTCTCATATAAAGGCTCCCGACAGTCCATTCTACGAAATCCTATGCACCTACGCACCCAAGGGCAAGAGTGATCACCCTAATCGCAAGATCAGTTGACTAGAAGCTAGACCCATGGAGGCGGTGAGCGCGAGCATCAGCCGGCTGTGCCAGATGGTCCACGACGCCGGCCTACGGCCCGACACTGAGGAACATCTCCAGGTAGTGCTTGAGGCCACCAGGGCGAGGGGCCGCTTGGACGACAGCTTCGTCTCCTTGTTCGACGAGGTCCTCGTCGGCTTCCTCGACAAGTTCACCGTCGTCAAGAAGCTCGCGGACGACCTTGACGTACGCCTCCAGCCCACGCGCCCAGGCTCTGTGATGCCTGCCACCCTCAACGGCCTCTATGGTGACAACCTCTTCGACGCACTGGTGGCCCTGCGACTGCCCGCCGTCGCGCCGGAGAATGTCCACCTCGAGGTCGCGCTCGCTGCGTAGCGCCTGGCGCGACAAGACACCATCGACATAATCACCCACATCTACGCGCAAATCGTCCACAAGGACTACTACATGCAAGAGGAGGACGATAGGACGCTGGCCTTCTCGGACCGCAAGGCAACCTTGGACGGCATTGTTCAGAAGCACGTTGAGCTTACCGCCAACGCCACTGCTCCTCACACGTCGGTTGGTGACCCGGTGCACTAGGGCGTGAGGATGTCGTTGATGGATTCGTATGTATCTTTGTCTTTCCGTCAAATCCATGTAGTAGTATATGGTACTACTAGTAATTATCTTACCTTTCGCATCAACTTCATAATTTTCCTACGTACTCCATGCATGAACCGTGCCAGAACCAAACTTCTCATTACTCTAAGGAAAATCGTTATTTCTATCTATTGGTCGCGCCATGGAGCAGAACCAAATTTTACAAGTTGCAAGTTCAAAAGGAAAAGCATGCCGTGTTCGCGTCGCACCCCCACACGGTTGGTCCGACACGCCGCTCAAGGGGGAATGCATGTTGTGTTGCATTTTCACTTACAAGTGGGACCGCAGTTGAGCAAACCAACTATCGGCAAATCCCCACCCCGCTCACCGCGCGATGGCTGAGAAAACAGGTGGGAGAAGAGATGGCTATAGCACGGACTCCAAGAAAATTGGTGTCAGATGGGACTCGTGTGGGTGACATGTGCCGTACTGCTAGATATGAATGCTAGTTATGGCTCATGCCACCCCACTATATTGAGGTGCTGGTTACGTAGAACAAATTTCCTGGAGTCTGTGCTCAGCCCTCCTTTATCTTTCTTCTCAGCCAGCCAGTGGACGCACGGAGCCCATCGTCTGTTTGCTCATATGCGGTCCCCCATGTCAGTGAAAACGCAAGAGGACCCACTGAACCTGCACATCTTTCACCTCGACATGTTGGTGATGAAAAACAAATCCAATAAAGATCTTTGGTGGCCGCTTTTGGAGTTACGCAAGAGTAGTAAGATTCTATTTACAGTATAACCCAAGATGCACATCACGGGGCTTAAACTACCACTCTATTTTCTTGCATGACACGACCTGGATGCTGGATGTCCCACGTGTCGGCAAAAGGAGGAAGAACTCGACCAAATCTTCGGTTGTGCTCTTGGATTACACTAGTTGTGCTAACTTAAAATTCTATTGTGTAGAATGGATGCAAGTTTTGGTATTGGGAAGAAGAGTACAATGATATATTGATAGAGCGCAATTTAGTAGATGTTGTAGCACTTTTAGCTAGCATAGAGGCCAGAGATGAGACTAGTGCACTTGTTGATAGAATAGAGGCTAGACACGTCTACTTCTTTACACTCGAAGAAGAAAGAAGTACGCAGGATCGAGCCTCCACAGACCAACAATGAATGTATCGAGAAGGCACTAATCCAACTTACAGGAGCAGTTATGGAAGTTGGATATCTTCTAAAATGTATTCTTGTGGTTCTTGTTTTTCTAGTCAAAATGTTGTTGATGTATTTCCATGTACCAAAAAATCAATGATGAAAAAAAGATATGTGTTTGCAAAGAAAATGTACGCGGCCGGGATGCGTCCGCCCGTTTGGCGCACGGCCACCGCATCCGAGAAATGGCCCGGGCACGACCCCACTGCCCTACCCAAACGGACAGAATCCGGGCAAAACGGAGGTCCGTTTGGGGTCGTGCATTGGAGTTGGCCTTACAAGTGGGACCGCAGTTGAGGAAACCGACTATCGGCAAACCTCCACCTCGCCCGCCGCGCGATGGCTGAGTTAGAGAAACGACGAGGTTGAAGAGATTGTTGTAGCACGGACTCCAACAAATATGGTGTCAGATGGAAGTCGTGCTGGTGGCGTGTGCCGTACTCCTAGACGTGAATGCTTGTTCTGGCCCATGCCACCCTACTACTCCTACTACTTATAGTAGTAGTATCGAGGATTCGAGGTGCTGGTTACGTACAGCGAATACATTAACATATGGCCCACCTCACACTGTGGCCAAATTTCCTGGAGTCTATGCTAGGTTAAAAAAGTGTTCTTTGTGAGGATGGGTGGCTGGTCCCAAGTTTAAAACATGTTGTATTACGTACGTAGATGTAGAGATAGTGCAGCATGTGAAGCTAGTACAAATAGTGTACTATTGTTGATTGGCCTCATCCGATAACCTGTTGCAATGCACGTACAATTATGTATTCGGAAAATATATATTTTTCGTCGTCGCAGCACCCACTCAGAGAAGTGACTCGAAAGCCATTCATAAATTTAGTAACTTTATCACAGGCATATCATTTTTTACCTACAACAGGTCATCAACCCACAACGACAACGGGGATACATTATAAATACTAAAGTTTTCATCACACAACAAATAACAAGCAATGAAATGAACTTCAACTCAACCAATCCTCGGCGTTGGAAACGCTTGCTTTGAACCACAAGTGATTCTCTGGGAAAGGCCAGCTAGTGTCAATCTCGAGACCAACTCGGGACTGATCATCCAGGCTGAAGCGGCCTACTATATCATGACCAGGGTAGGGAGCCACCGCAATGTCCGACGTATAGATACATTTGCTTCTCATAAATGGTAGTAATGTTGTGTCAACAACAGTTGGATCGCCTTTCACCATCATTGGATAGTTTTGTCCAAGGAAGAGCGAGTTTGCTCCAAGACTATCAATACTGTACCAGGGAGTAGGTGTTGGCGCTAGCACACTAGTATCCATCCCGAATACCATGCAACGGGTGTTGGAATAGGCCCGGAGAGTGCGACCATGGGAGACAACACCTGCTCCCTCAGTAGTAACATCAGCAGTGGGCTGTATACAGACAAGAAGTGGTGATCCATTGGAATTAGTTGCCAGTCGCCAGTTAGCATATGGGCCCTGCTCGTCCTCATGCTCGTGATCATCACCATTGTCATCTCCCCCTTGGTTATAAAAAATTTCAAGTATAGGTGGTGGAATGTTCACAGGACCTTGGAAACACAAGAAGAAGATTAATTGGTAGAGAAGGGAAACTTGCTAACTCGCATGCATGTGGATGAAACAATTATAATTACGGTGGAAGACAAACATACAGAAACAATACGAGTGGTGGCAGCAAACACAAGACCCTTGTATTCAATTGCATCACAGTACACATCCGTGTATAGAATTGATTATTGAGCAATATCCATCCAGGCGAACCACGAAGGACGACAACAAACATGTTGAAGATAGCAACAACTTTATAGTTCTTGTAATTCCAAGAGCGGTTGGGAACTCGAGAAATTGCTATCTTCCGTAGACAACAGTCACCATGATCATATTTGAACGTACATAGATCATCTGTGTGCTCAACCTCAGGGCACTCGGAGATTTTTGGAAGTGGAATCCGCTGATGAGTGTACACATTCACAAGTTCTTACTCGCAATTGTACGCAATATAAACAACCCAATCTCCATTTGCGCCAGCCCAATGCTTGCCCTCAAGCGATGGCATCTTAACATCATACGTATCATTATCAAGCGGCATCAACTTGCACAAGGCGAGGCTTCCCTCGTCCCCGCGCCAGTCAGCAGGGTCACGACGAAGAAGATAGGGGAGATCAAACCACTCCTGGACCCTTGGGTTCCTTGTAATGATGTTATTAGTTGAGTCGAGAATGTTCTTGAACGAACCTGCCATGCTAGCCGAGGTGATGACGTTGCACCGATCAATGAGTTCCCCCACCACGTCATCTTTCAAATCGGGGCAAGAATAACGGGGTCGTTTCTGGCTTGTTCCCTCCATGGAGAAGACGATCGAACAATGGCAGAAGGAAGGGTGAAGGAAAATGGAGGATGGAGGAAGAGCGTGCACAACAGTTCCAAATCGAGAGGGAAAGGAGAAGAGTCGGTGGACGGTTGCCAGTTTGCCACGGTACATGAAGAGGCGTGCTACCTCTTGAGCTTGCATTGTATTCCCTCAAAGAGGGAAGGGAGATGCACCACAGTAGCGTAAGTATTTCCCTCGGTTTTTGAGAACCAAGGTATCAATCCAGTAGGAGACCACGCGTGAGTCCCTCGCACCTGCACAAACAAATAAGAACTTCGCAGCCAACGCGATAAGGGGTTGTCAATCCCTTTACGGTCACTTACGAAAGTGAGATCTGATAGAGATGATAGTTATATTTTTTATATTTTTAGTTTAATAAAACAGCAATTAAAATCGGTAAAAGTAAAGTAGATGTAGATTGATATGTTGAGAATAGACACGGGGGCCATAGTTTTCTCTAGTGGCTTCTCTCATGATAGCGATATTCTACGGCGGGTAAAAAAATTACTGTCGAGCAATTGATAGAAAAGCGAATAATTATGAGACTATCTAGGCATGATCATTGTATATAGGCATCACGTCCGAGACAAGTAGACAGACTCGTGCCTGCATCTACTACTATTACTCCACACATCGACCGCTATCCAGCATGCATCTAGTGTATTGAGTTCATAAGAACAGAGTAACGCCTTAAGCAAGATGACATGATGTAGAGGGATAAACTCAAGCAATATGATATAAACCCCATCTTTTTATCCTCGATGGTAACAATACAATACGTGCCTTGATGCCCCTACTGTCACTGGGAAAGGACACCGCAAGATTGAACCCAAAGACAAGCACTTCTCCCATTGCAAGAACTATAGATCTAGTAGGCCAAACCAAACCAATAATTCGAAGAGACTTGCAAGAATATTATGATCACACATAAGAAGTTCAGAGAAGAACCAAATATCTTTCAAAGATAATCTTGATCATAAACTCGCAATTCATCGGATCTCGACAAACACACCGCAAAAACAGATTACATCGAATAGATCTCCTCGAAGACCGAGGAGAACGTTGTATTGAGATCCACGGGGAGAGAAGAAGCCATCTAGATACTAGCTATGGACCCGAAGGTCTGAGGTAAACTACTCACAACTCATGGTGAGGGCGATGATGATGATGATGAAGGCCTCCGTGATGGATCCCCCTCCGGTGGAGCTCCGGAACAGGCTCCAAGATGGGATCTCCACGAGAACAGAAGGTACGGCGGTGGAATTAGGGCTTTCGCTCTATTCACGGAGTTTCTGGGGTACGTGGACTTATATAGGAAGAAGGAGGGCACCAGGGGCCACTTGAGGAGGCCTCGAGGCAGGGGCGCACCCTGGGAAGGGGGGCATGCCCCCACCCTCAAGGCCAGCTCCTCGATCCTCTGACGTGGTTCTCAAGCTTCCTGTGCGTGATTTTCTCCAAAAATATCTCTCGCGAAGGTTTCATTCCATTTGGACTCCGTTTGATATTCTTTTTCTGCAAAACCCTGAAATAGGCAAAAAAAATAGCAATCTGGACTGGGCCTTTGGGTTAGTAGGTTAGTCCCAAAAATGATATAAAAGTGAATGATAAAGCCCATTAAACATCCAAGACTTCATAAATAATAGCATGGAACAATAAAAAATTATAGATACGTTGGAGACGTATCAAGCATTCCCAAGCTTAATTCATGCTCGTCCTCGAGTAGGTAAATGATAAAGAAAGAATTTTGACGTGGAATGCTAACCAATATAGTTTTTTTCAATGTAATTCTCTTAATTGTGGCATGAATGTTCAGATCTGAAAGATTCAAGATAAAAGTCTATATTGACATAAGAAATAACAATACTTCAAGCATACTAACAAAGCAATCATCTCTTCTCAAAATACTATGGCTAAAGAAAGTTATCCCTACAAAATCATATAGTCTGGATATGCTCCCTCTTCATCACACAAAATATTCATATCATGCACAACCCCGATTTCAGCCAAGCATTTGTTTTCATTCTCTATCTTTTCAAACCTTTCAACTTTTAGGCAATACATGAGCGTGAGCCATGGATATAGCACTATGGGTGGAATAGAGGTGGTTGTGGAGAAGACAAAAAGGAGGGAGATAGTCTCATATCGACTATGCGTATCAACGGGCTATGGAGATGCCCATCAATATATAACAATGTGAGTGAGTAGGGATTGCCATGCAACAGATGCACTAGAGCTAAATATGAATGAAAGCTCAACGAAAGAAACTAGTGGGTGTGCATCCAACTTGCTTGCTCACGAAGACCTAGGGCATTTGAGGAAGCCCGTCGTTGGAATATACAAGCCAAGTTCTATAATAAAAGTTCCCACTAGTATATGAAAGTGACTAAGCATGAGACTCTCTACAATGAAGAACATGGTGCTACTTTGAAGCACAAGTGTGGAAAAAGATAGTAGCAATTGTCCCTTCTCTCTTTTCTCTCATTTTTTTGGAGGGGCTTTCTCTTTTCTTTTTATTAGCCCCTCTCTATTTTTTGGGCCATCTCTTTTTTTATTGGCCTTTCCTCACATTGGACAATGCTCTAATAATGATGATCATCACACTTTTTATTACAACTCGAAATTACAACTGGATACTACAACAAGTATGACTCTACATGAATGCCTCCGGCAGTGTATCGGGATATGCAATGAATCAAGAGCGACATATATGAGAAATTATGCATGGTGGCTTTGCCACAACTATGATGTCAACTACATGATCATGCATGGCAATATGACAATATGATGTGTGTCATATAAACGGAACAGTGGAAAGTTGCATGGCAACATATCTCGGAATGGCTATGGAAATGCCATTGTAGGTAGGTATGGTGGCTGTTTCGAGGAACAATATGGTGGCTGTTTTGAGGAAGGATATATAGTGGGTTTATGGCACCGGCGAAAGTTGCGCGGTACAAGAGAGGCTAGCAATGGTGGAAGGGTGAGAGTGCGTAATATCCATGGACTCAACATTAGTCATAAGAACTCATATACTTATTGCAAAAATCTAAGAGTCATCAAAACAGAGCAATCAACGCATGCTCCTAGGGGGGAGGTTGGTAGGAGTTAACCATCGCGCGCCCCCGACCTCCACACAAAGGTTGGCACTCTACAAATACCTCATGCTCTAACTTCGTCACATAGCGGTTCACCATACGTGCATGATATGGGAATCACTAACCTTAACACAAGTATTTCTCAATTTCATAATAACTCCACTATCATGACTCTAATATCACTATCCTCATATCTCAAAACAATTATCAAGCATCCAACATCTCATTCTATTCAATGCACTTGGTGTGATTTTTTTTACTACATTGCCATTGGATGTCTATCATGTGAAGACTAGTTCTTTTAGCCTAAACACATTACCATGCTGTTTTAATAGACTCTCAAATATATATAATTGAAGCATGAGAGTTCAACAATTTCTACAAAATATTACCACCACCATGCTCTAAAAGATATAAGTGAAGCACTAGAGCAAAAACTATTCAACTCAAAAGATATAAGTGAAGCACATCGAGTGTTCTAATAATTTCTAGGCTATATTTAACTCTCTCAAATAGGTGTGTCCAGCAAGGATGATTGTGGCAAACTAACAAGCAAAGACTCAAATTATACAAGACGCTCCAAGCAAAACACATAACATGTTGCGAATAAAAATATAGCTCCAAGTATAGTTACCGATGGATGAAGACGAAAGATTGGATGCCTTTCCGGGGCATCCCCAAGCTTAGGCTTTTGATTATCTTGAATTTACTTGGGGTGCCATGGGCATCCCCAATCTTAGGCCTTTGGTACTCCTTGTTCCATAGTCCATCAAAGCAATACCCAAAACTTGAAAACTTCACAACACAAAACTTAGACAGAAATTCTCGTGAGCTCCGTTAGTATAAGAAAGCAAACCACTACTCAAAGGTACAGCAATGAATTCATTATTTATTTATATTGGTGTTAAACCTACTGTACTCCAACTTCTCTATGGTTCATATCCTCCAATACTACTCATAGATGCATCGGAATAAGCAAACAACACACGAAAAACAGAATCTGTCAAAGACAGAATAGTCTGTAGTAATCTGCAGGTTTCGCCTACTTCTGGAACACCAAAAAATTCAAACTAAATTGGTAAATTTGAGGAATTTGTCTACTAATCATCTGCAAAAACAATCAACTAAAAAGAACGCTCCAGTAAAATCTCACGACTACTTTAGCAAGCGCTAACGATTCTGTTTTTCACAGCAAGATCACATAAACTTCACACAAGTCTTCCCAAAGGTTCTACTTGGCACAAACACTAAAAAAACATGAAACCACATCTAATCAGAGGCTAGATGCAATATTTATTCCCTAACAGCAACAAAAACAAAAAACAAAAAATTGGGTTGCCTCCCAACAAGCGCTACCGTTTTACGCCCCTAGCTAGGCACGATACAAGATAGATCTAGGTATTGCCATCCTTGGAAGGCAATCCATAAGTGGCTCTCATGATAGATTCATATGGTAATTTGATTTTATTTCTAAGAAAGTGTTCCATGCCTTTCCTTAAGGGAAATTGGAATCTAATATTTTCTTCCTTCATATCAATAATAGCACCAATCGTTCTAAGGAAAGGTCTACCAAGAATAATAGGACATGAAGGATTCAATCTATATCAAGAACAATGAAATCTACGGGCACATAATTCCTATTGGGAACAATAAGAACATCATTAATTCTTCCCATAGGTTTCTTAATAGTGGAATCCGCAAGATGCAAATTTAAAGAGCAATCATCAAGCTCATGGAACCCTATCAAATCACACAAAGTTTTTGGGATAGTGGAGACACTTGCACCCAAATCACACAAAGCATAGCATTCATGATCTTTTATTTTTATTTTGATAGTAGGTTCCCATTCATCATAAAGCTTTCTAGGTATAGAAACTTCCAACTCCATTTTTTCTTCATAAGATTGCATCAAAGCATCAACTCAGTGTTTGGTGAAAGCTTTATTTTGACTATAAGCATGCGGAGAATTTAGCACAAATTGTAACAAGGAAATACAATCAATCAAAGAGCAATTATCATAATTGAATCCCTTGAAATCCAAAGTAGTGGGTTCATCATGAAGGAAATATGCCCTAGAGGCAATAATAAAGTTGTTATTTATATTTCCTTATATCATGATAAATTTTTATTATTCATGCTAGAATTGTATTAACCGGAAACTTAGTACATGTGTGAATACATAGACAAAACAGAGTGTCCCTAGTATGCCTCTATTGGACTAGCTCATTGATCAAAGATGGTTATGTTTCCTAACCATAGACATGAGTTGTCATTTGATCAATGGGATCACATCATTAGGAGAATGATGTGATGGACAAGACCCATCCGTTAGCTTAGCACTATGATCGTTTAGTTTTACTGCTATTGCTTTCTTCATGACTTATACATGTTCCTATGACTATGAGATTATGCAACTCCCGAATACCGTAGGAACACCTTGTGTGCTATAAAACGTCACAACGTAACTGGGTGATCATAAAGATGCTCTACATGTGTCTCCAAAAGTGTTCGTGGTGTTGGCATAGATCAAGACTAGGATTTGTCACTCCGAGTGTCGGAGAGGTATCTCTGGGCCCTCTCGGTAATGCACATCATAATAAGCCTTGCAAGCAAAAGACTAATGAGTTAGTCATGAGATGATGTATTACGGAACGAGTAAAGAGACTTGCCGGTAACGAGATTGATCTAGGTATAGAGATACCGACGATCGAATCTCGGGCAAGTAACATACCAATGACAAAAGGAACAACGTATGTTGTTATGCGGTTTGACCGATAAAGATCTTCGTAGAATATGTAGGAGCCAATATGAGCATCCAGGTTCCGCTATTGGTTATTGACCGGAGATGAGTCTCGGTCATGTCTACATAGTTCTCGAACCCGTAGGGTCCGCACGCTTAACGTTTGATGACGATCGGTATTATGAGTTTATGAGTTTTGATGTAACGAAGGAGTTCGGAGTCCCGGATGAGACCGGGCACATGACGAGGAGTCTCGAAATGGTCGAGACGTAAAGATCGATATATTGGACGACTATATTCGGACATCGGAAAGGTTCCGACTGATTAGGGTATTTTTCGAAGTATATGGGCCTTATTGGGCCATACGGGAATAGAGGAGAAAGGCCAAAAGGAAGGAGGCGCGCGCCCCCCCCTCTGGTCCGAATTGGACAAGGGGTGCAGCCCCCTTTTCCTTCTCCCTCTCCACCTCTTTCCTTCTCTCCTACTCCCGAAAGGAAAGGGGAATCCTACTAGGACTTGGGAGTCCTAGTAGGACTCCCCACACTTGGCGCGCCCCCTCTAGGGCCGGCCTCTCCCTTGCTCCTTTATATACGGGGGCAGGGGGGCACCCTAGGACACACAAGTTGAATTGTTTTAGTCGTGTGCGGTGCCCCTCTCCATAGAAACACACCTCGGTCATACCGTTGCAGTGCTTAGGCGAAGCCCTGCGCCGGTAGATACATCATATCTGTCACCACGCCGTCGTGCTGGCGAAACTATGCCGTGAAGCTCAACTGGATCAAGAGCTCGTGGGACGTCATCAAGCTGAACGTGTGCTGAACGCGGAGGTGCCGTACGTTCGGTGCTTGATCGGTTGAATCGCGAAGAAGTTCGACTGCATCAACCGCGTCACTTGACGTTTCCGCTCCCGGTCTACGAGGGTACGTAGACACACTCTCCCCCTCGTTGCTATGCATCTAGTAGATAGATCTTGCGTGATCGTAGGAAAATTTTGAAAATACTACGTTCCCCAACAGTGGCATCATGAGCCAGGTCTATGCGTAGATGATATGCACGAGTAGAACACAATGAGTTGTGGGCGATACTAGTCATACTGCTTACCAGCATGTCATACTTTGCTTCGGCGGTATTGTGAGATGAAGCGGCCCGGACCGACATTACGCGTACGCTTACGCGAGACTGGTTTCACCGTTATGAGCACTCGTTACTTAAAGGTGACTGGCGGGTGTCTGTCTCTCTCACTTTAGCTGAATCAAGTGTGGCTACGCCAGGTCCTTGTGAAGGTTAAAACAACACATACTTGACGAAACATCGTTGTGGTTTTTGTATGCGTAGGTAAGAACGGTTCTTGCTAAGCCCGTAGCAGACACGTAAAACTTGCAACAAAAAAGTAGAGGACGTCTAACTTGTTTTTGCAGGGCATGTTGTGATGTGATATGGTCAAGACATGATGAGATATACGGTTTTGTATGAGATGATCATGTTTTGTAAAGTTATCGGCAACTGGCAGGAGCCATATGGTTGTCGCTTTATTGTATGAAATGCAATCGCCATGTAATTGCTTTACTTTATCACTAAGAGGTAGCGATAGTCGTAGAAGCAATAGTTGGCGAGACGACAACGATGCTACGATGGAGATCAAGGTGCCGCGCCGGTGACGAAGGTGATCATGACGGTGCTTTGGAGATGGAGATCAAAAGCACAAGATGATGATGGCCATATCATGTCACATATTTTGATTTGCATGTGATGTTTATCTTATTATGCTTCTTATTTTGCTTAGAACGATGGTAGCATTATAAGATGATCCCTTACAAAATTTCAAGGTACAAGTGTTCTCCCTGAGTATGCACCGTTGCGAAAGTTCTTCGTGCCGAGACACCACGTGATGATCGGGTGTGATAAGCTCTACGTTCAAATACAACGGGTGTAAGACAGTTTTGCACACGCAGAATACTCGGGTTAAACTTGACGAGCCTAGCATATGCAGATATGGCCTCGGAACACTGGAGACCGAAAGGTCGAGCGTGAATCATATAGTAGATATGATCAACATAAGATGTTCACCATTGAAACTACTCCATCTCACGTGATGATCGGACATGGTTTAGTTGATTTGGATCACGTGACCATTTAGATGACTAGAGGGATGTCTATCTAAGTGGGAGTTCTTAAGTAATATGATTAAATTGAATTTTAATTTATCATGAACTTAGTCCTCGTAGTATTAGCATATCTATGTTGTAGATCAATAGCTCACGATGTTGCTCCCCGTTTATTTTTTATATGTTCCTAGAGAAAACTAAGTTGAAAGATGTTAGTAGCAATGATGCGGAATTGTTCCGTGATTTGAGGATTATCCTCATTGCTGCACAGAGAATTATGTCCTTGATGCACCGCTAGGTGACAGACCTATTGCAGGAGCAGATGTAGACGTTATGAACATTTTGGCAAAAGCTCGGTATGATGACTACTTGATAGTTTAAGTGCACCATGCTTTACGGCTTAAAACCGGGACTTCAAAAATGTTTTGAACGCCACGGAGCATATAAGATGTTCCAAGAGTTGAAATTAGTATTTCATACTCATGCCCGTGTCGAGAGGTATAAGACTTCTGACAGTATTTTGCCTACAAGATGGAGGAGAATAGCTCAACCAGTGAGCATGTGCTCAGATTGTCTGGGTACTACAATTACTTGAATCAAGTGGGAGTTAATCTTCCAGATAAGATAGTAATTGACAAAGCTCTCTAGTCACTATCACCAAGTTAGTAGAACTTCGTGATGAACTATAATATGCAAGGGATGACGAAGGTAATTCCCGAGCTCTTCGCGATCCTGAAATCGGCGAAGGTAGAAATCAAGAAAGAGCATCAAGTATTGATGGTTAATAAGACCACTTGTTTCAAGTAATGGGCAAAGGGATAGAAGGGGAACTTCAAGAAGAATGACAAGCAAGTTGTCACTCCCATGAAGAAACCCAAAGCTAAACTCAAGCCTGAAACTAAGTGCTTCTACTGCAAAGGAAATGGTCACTGGAAGTGGAACGGCCCTAGATATTTGGCGGATAAGAAGGATGGCAAAGTGAACAAAGGTATATTTAATATACAGATTATTGATGTGTATTTTACTAGTATTCATAGGAACCCCTAGGTATTTGATACTGGTTCAGCTGCTAAAGAGTAGTAACTCGAAATGAGAGTTGCATAATGAACAGAAACTAGTTAAAGGATGAAGTGACGATGTGTATTGGAAGTAGTTCCAAGATTGATATGATCATCATCGCACACTCCCTATACTTTTGAGATTAGTGTTGAACCTAAATAAGTGTTATTTGGTGTTTGTGTTGAGCATGAATATGATTTGATCATGTTTATTGCAATACGGTTATTCATGTAAGTTAGATAATAATTGTTGTTCTGTTTACATGAATAAAACCTTTTATGGTCATACACCCAATGAAAATGGTTTGTTGGATCTCGATCGTGTGATACATATATTCATAACATTGAAGCAAAAGATGCAAGGTTAATAATGATAGTGCAACTTATTTGTGGCACTTCTGTTTAGGTCATATTGGTGTAAAGCGCATGAAGAAACTCCATGGTGATGGACTTTTGGAATCACTTGATTATGAATCACTTGGTGCTTGCGAACCATGCCTCATGGGCAAGATGACTAAAACTCCGTTCTCCGGAACTGTGGAGCGAGCAACAGAGTTGTTGGAAATCATACATACTGATGTATGCGGGCCAATGAGTGTTGAATCTCGCGGCGGGTATCGTTATTTTCTGACCTTCACTGATGATTTGAGCAGATATGGGTATATCTACTTAATGAAGCACAAGTCTGAAACATTTGAAAAGTTCAAAGAATTTCAGAGTGAAGTGGAGAATCATCGTAATAAGAAAATAAGAGTTTCTACGATATGATCGTAGAGGTAAAATATTTGAGTTAGCGAGTTTGGCCTTCAGTAAAAACAATGTGAAATAGTTTCACTACTCACGCCACCTGGAACACCACAGTGTAATGGTGTGTCCGAACGTCATAACCGTACTTTATTAGATATGGTGCGATCGATGATGTCTCTTACCGATCTACCACTATCGCTTTTGGGGTTATGCATTAGAGACAGCTACATTCACGTTAAATAGGGCACCATCTAAATCCGTGGAGATGACACCGTATGAACTGTGGTTTGACGAGAAACCTAAGCTGTCATTTCTTTAAGTTTGGGACTGCGATGCTTATGTGAAAAAGTTTCAACATGATAAGCTCGAACCCAAATCGGAGAAGTAAATCTTCATAGGATACCCAAAAAAACTGTTGGGTACACCTTCTATCACAGATCCGAAGGCAAGGTCTTTGTTGCTAAGAGTGGATCCTTTCTAGAGAAGGAGTTTCTCTCGAAAGAAGTGAGTGGGAGGAAAGTAGAACTTGATGAGGTAATTGTACCTGCTCCTGAATTGGAAAGTGGAACATCACAGAAACTAGTTCCAGTGATTCCTACACCAATTAGTGAGGAAGCTAATGATGATGATCATGAAACTTCAGATCAAGTTTCTGCTGAACTTCGTAGATCAACCAGAGTTCATTCCGCATCAGAGTGGTACGGCAACCCGGTTCAGGAAGTCATGTTACTGGACCATGATGAACCTACGAACTATGAGGAAGCGATGATGAGCCCAGATTTCGCAAAATGGCTTGAGGCCATGAAATCTGAGATGGGATCCATGTATGAGAACAAAGTGTGGACTTTGGTTGACTTGCCCGATGATCGGCAAGCCATCGAAAATAAATGGATCTTCAAGAGGAAGACTGACGCTGACGGTAATGTTACTGTTTACAAAGCTCGACTTGTTGCGAAAGTTTTTCAACAAGTTCAAGGAGTTGACTACGATGAGATTTTCTCACCCATAGCGATGCTTAAGTCTGTCCGAATCATGTTAGCAATTGCCGCATTTTATGAAATCTAGCAAATGGATAACAAAACTGCATTCTTTAATGGATTTATTAAAGAAGACTTGTATATGATGCAACCAGAAGGTTTTGTCAATCCTAAAGGTGCTAACAAAATGTGCAAGCTCCAGCGATCCATCTATGGACTGTTGCAAGCATCTCGGAGTTGGAATATACGCTTTGATAAGTTGATCAAAGCATATAGATTTATACAGACTTGCGGTGAAGCCTGTATTTACAAGAAGTGAGTGGGAGTACTACAACCTTTTTGATAAGTATATGTGAATGACATATTGTCGATCGGAAATGATGTAGAATTTTCTGGAAAGCATAAAGGAGTGTTTGAAAGGAGTTTTTCAAAGAAAGACCTTGGTGAAGCTGCTTACATATTGGGCATCAAGATCTATAGAGATAGATCAAGACGCTTGATAAGACTTTCGATGAGTACATACCTTGATAAGATTTTGAAGTAGTTCAAAATGGATCAGTCAAAGAAGGAGTTCTTGCCTGACTTTTAAGGTGTGAAGTTGAGTAAGACTCAAAGCCAGACCACGGTAGAAAAATATAGAGAGAATGAAAGTCATTCCCTATGCCTCAGCCATAGGTTCTATAAAGTATGCCATGTTGTGTACCAAACATGTTGTGTACCTTGCCATGAGTTTGTCAAGGGGGTACAATAGTGATCCAGGAATAGATCACTGTACAGCGGTCAAAATTATCCTTAGTAACTGGATGACTAAGGAAATGTTTCTCGATTATGGAGGTGATAAAGAGTTCGTCGTAAAGGGTTACGCCGATGCAAGCTTTGACACTAAATCCAGATGACTCGAAGTATCAATCTGGATGCGTATTGAAAGTGGGAGCAATTAGCTAGAGTAGCTCCATGCAGAGCATTGTAGACATAGAAATTTGCGAAATACATACGGATCTGAATGTGACAGACCCGTTGACTAAACTTCTCTCACAAGCAAAACATGATCACACCTTATTACTCTTGGGTATTAATCACATAGCGATGTGAACTAGATTATTGACTCTAGTAAACCCTTTGGGTGTTGGTCACATGGCGATGTGTACTATGGGTGTTATTCACATAACGATGTGAACTATCGATATTAAATCACATGGCGATGTGAGCTAGATTATTGACTCTAGTGCAAGTGGGAGACTGAAGGAAATATGCCCTAGAGGCAGTAATAAAGTTGTTATTTATATTTCCTTATATCATGATAAATGTTTATTATTCATGCTAGAATTGTATTAACCGGAAACTTAGTACATGTGTGAATACATAGACAAAACAGAGTGTCCCTAGTATGCCTCTACTAGACTAGCTCATTGATCAAAGATGGTTATGTTTCCTAACCATAGACATGAGTTGTCATTTGATCAATGAGATCACATCATTAGGAGAATGATGTGATGGACACGACCCATCCGTTAGCTTAGCACTATGATCGTTTAGTTTTACTGTTGTTGCTTTCTTCATGACTTATACATGTTCCTATGACTATGAGATTATGCAACTCCCGAATACCGTAGGAACACCTTGTGTGCTATCAAATGTCACAACGTAACTGGGTGATCATAAAGATGCTCTACAGGTGTCTCCGAAAGTGTTCGTGGTGTTGGCATAGATCAAGACTAGGATTTGTCACTCCGAGTGTCGGAGAGGTATCTCTGGGCCCTCTCGGTATTGCACATAATAATAAGCCTTGCAAGCAAAAGACTAATGAGTTAGTCATGAGATGATATATTACGGAACGAGTAAAGAGACTTGCCGGTAACGATATTGAACTAGGTATAGAGATACCGATGATCGAATCTCGGGCAAATAACATACCAATGACAAAGGAACAACGTATGTTGTTATGCGGTTTGACCGATAAAGATCTTCGTAGAATATGTAGGAGCCAATATGAGCATCCAGGTTCCGCTATTGGTTATTGACCGGAGATGAGTCTCGGTCATGTCTACATAGTTCTCGAACCCGTAGGGTCCGCACGCTTAACGTTTGATGACGATCGGTATTATGAGTTTATGAGTTTTGATGTACCGAAGGAGTTTGGAGTCTCGGATGAGACCGGGGACATGACGAGGAGTTTCGAAATGGTCGAGACATAAAGATCGATATATTGGACGACTATATTCGGACATTGGAAAGGTTCCGAGTGATTCGGGTATTTTTCGGAGTATATGGGCCTTATTGGGCCATACGGGAATAGAGGAGAAAGGCCAAAAGGAAGGACGCGCGCGCCCCCCCTCTGGTCCGAATTGGACAAGGGGTGCAACCCCCTTTTCCTTCTCCCTCTCCACCTCTTTCCTTCTCTCCTACTCTGGAAAGGAAAGGGGAATCCTACTTGGACTTGGGAGTCCTAGTAGGACTCCCCACACTTGGCGCGCCCCCTCTAGGGCCGGCCTCTCCATTGCTCCTTTATATACGGGGGCAGGGGGCACCCTAGGACACACAAGTTGAATTGTTTTAGCCGTGTGCGGTGCCCCTCTCCACAGAAACACACCTCGGTCAAACCGTTGCAGTGCTTAGGCGAAGCCCTGCGCCGGTAGATACATCATATCTGTCACCACACCGTCGTGCTGGCGAAACTCTGCCGTGAAGCTCAACTGGATCAAGAGCTCGTGGGACGTCATCAAGCTGAATGTGTGCTGAATGCGGAGGTGCCGTACGTTTGGTGCTTGATCGGTTGGATCACGAAGAAGTTCGACTACATCAACCGCGTCACTTGACGCTTCCGCTCCCGGTCTACGAGGGTACGTAGACACACTCTCCCCCTCGTTACTATGCATCTAGTAGATAGATCTTGCCTGATCGTAGGAAAATTTTGAAAATACTACGTTCCCCAACACATCACTATGCAAAGTTTTAATCTCTTCACTCCCACTTTTAGCAATTTTAGCATCAAGATCTAAAAACTCTGAATCATTGGGACACCTTAAAGCAGAATCATCTCCAATCCTATCTTCATCTAGATTAATACTACAAAACAAGGATCTAATAGGAGACACATCAATAACTTTCAGATCTTCATCTTTATTTTCATGATAACTAGAAGAACACAATTTAATATAATCTTCTCTTTTAACACGCAGTCTAGCGGTTCTTTCTTTGTATTCATCAATGGAAATTCTCATGGCTTTGAGAGACTCATTGATATCATGCTTAGGTGGGATAGATCTAAGTTTCAAAGAATCAACATCAAGAGTAATTCTATCCACACTTCTAGCCAATTCATCAACCTTAAGCAATTTCTCTTCAAGCATAGCATTGAAATTCTTTTGCGAGATCATAAACTCTTTAACACTAGTTTCAAATTTAGAATGCATCTTTCCATAAGATTTGTTGTAGGAATTACCATAATTATTAGAGGAATTACTAGGGAAAGGCCTAGGATTAAAATTACCTCTATAAGCATTATTACCAGAATTATTCCTACCAACAAAATTCACATCCAAAGATTCATTGTTATTCTCAATCAAAGTGGACAAAGGCATATCATTAGGATCAGAAGAAGCACTCTTAGCAGCAAACAATTTCATAAGTTCATCCATCTTTCCACTTAAAACACTAATTTCTTCGATAGCATGCAGTTTTTTACTAGTAGTTCTTTCGGTGTGCCATTGTGAATAATTAACCATAATATTATCTAGGAGTTTGGTAGCTTCTCCTAAGGTAGTTTCCATGAAAGTGCCTCTGGCGGCCGAATCTAAAAGATTTCTAGAAGCAAAATTCAAGCCAGCATAAAAGTTCTGAATAATCGTCCATAGATTCAAACCATGTGTAGGGCAATTATGTATCATCAATTTCATTCTGTCCCAAGCTTGTGCAACGTGCCCATGATCTAGTTGCTTAAAATTCATAATATCGTTTCTAAGAGAGATGATCTTAGCAGGAGGGAAATACTTAGAGATAAAAGCATCTTTGCACTTATTCCACGAATCAATACTATTTCTAGGCAAAGAGGAAAACCAAGTTTTAGCACGATCTCTAAGTGAAAACGGAAATAACTTCAATTTAACAATATCGTTATCCGTATACATTTTCTTTTGCATAGCACACAAATCAACAAAGTTGTTTAGATGGGTAGCGGCATCTTCACTAGGAAGGCCGGAGAATTGATCTTTCATGACAAGATTCAGCAAAGCAGCATTGATCTCACAAGATTCAGCATCGGTAATAGGAGCAATCGGATTGCTAATAAAGTCATTGTTTTTGGTATTGGAAAAGTCACACAATTTGGTATTGTTGTGAGCCGTAGTGACAAGCTAGCAATCCAACACACACAAGCAAACAAGAAGCAAGCGAACGATAAACACACGGTAGAAGAAGGGCGAATAAAACGGCAAGGGTGAAGTGGGGGAGAGGAAAACGAGAGGCAAATAAATGTAATGCAAAGGATAAGGGTTTGTGATAGGTACTTGGTATATGACTTTGGCGTAAGCCTCCCGGCATCTGTGCCAGAAATTCTTCTTGCTACCTCTTGAGCTTGTGTTGTATTCCCTCGAAGAGGAAAGGGATATGCTGCATAGTAGCGTAAGTATTTCCCTCAGTTTTTGAGAACCAATGTATCAATCCAGTAGGAGACCACGCGCGAGTCCCTCGCACCTGCAGAAACAAATAAGAACTTCGCAGCCAACGCGATAAGGGGTTGTCAATCCCTTTACGGTCACTTACGAAAGTGAGATCTGATAGATAGGATAGTTTATATTTTTGGTATATTTAGTTTAATAAAACAACAATTAAAAGCGGTAAAAGTAAAGTAGATGTAGATTGATATGTTGAGAATAGACCCGAGGGCCATAGTTTTCTCTAGTGGCTTCTCTCATGATAGTGATATTCTACGGCGGGTAAACAAATTACTGTCGTGCAATTGATAGAAAAGCGAATAATTATGAGACTATCTAGGCATGATCATTGTATATAGGCATCACGTCCGAGACAAGTAGACCGACTCCTGCCTGCATCTACTACTATTACTCCACACATCGACCGCTATCCAGCATGCATCTAGTGTATTGAGTTCATAAGAACAGAGTAACACCTTAAGCAAGATGACATGATGTAGAGGGATAAACTTAAGCAATATGATATAAACCCCATCTTTTTATCCTTGATGGCAACAATACAATACATGCCTTGCTGCCCCTACTGTCATTGGGAAAGGACACCGCAAGATTGAACCCAAAGCCAAGCACTTCTCCCATTGCAAGAACTATAGATCTAGTAGGCCAAACCAAACCAATAATTCGAAGAGACTTGCAAGGATATTATGAGCACACATAAAAAGTTCAGAGAAGAACCAAATATCTTTCATAGATAATCTTGATCGTAAACTCACAATTCATTGGACCTCGACAAACACACCGCAAAAAGAGATTACATTGAATAGATCTCCTCGACGACCGAGGAGAACGTTGTATTGAGATCCAGAGAGAGAGAAGAAGCCATCTAGATACTAGCTACGGACCCGAAGGTCTGAGGTAAACTACTCACAACTCATGGTGAGGGCGATGATGATGATGATGAAGGCCTCCGTGGTGGATCCCCCTCCGGTGGAGCTCCGGAACAGGCTCCAAGATGGGATCTCCACGGGAACATAAGGTACGGCGGTGGAATTAGGGTTTTCTCTCTGTTCATGGAGTTTCTGGGGTACGTGGACTTATATAGGAAGAAGGAGCGCACCAGGGGCCACTTGAGGAGGCCTCGAGGCAGAGGCGCGCCCTGGGAAGGGGGGCGCGCCCCCCACCCTTGAGGGCAGCTCCTCGATCCTCAGACGTGCTTCTTAAGCTTCCTGTGCGTGATTTTTCTCCAAAAATATCTCTCGTGAAGGTTTCATTCCGTTTGGACTCGGTTTGATATTCTTTTTCTGCAAAACCCTGAAATAGACAAAAACAGCAATTTGGACTGGACCTTTGGGTTAGTAGGTTAGTCCCAAAAATGATATAGGGCGAGTTCTTTTGGCGGCTTAAATAATAAGCCGCCTCCTCCCCAGCTTTTGCCATAAGCTGGCTCCCTCATTCATTGGGGCTTCTAACCTAGTTATGGCATTACTAATTTAGAAGCCTCAATAAATTTTAGAAGCGGCTTATTTTTTAAGCTGGGGAGAGGCAGCTTATTTTCTAAGCCGCCCAAAAGAACTGACCCATAAAAGTGAATGATAAAGTCCATTAAACATCCAAGACTTCAAAATAATAGCATGGAATAATCAAAAATTATAGATACGTTGGAGACATATCATGGCGCCCCGGCCTACACGTCCTTTCGGAAATTGTACAAAAGGACACGCCGTCGTCTCACTGACATGTTGGAACGGGACCACATGTCAACGAAACATGGTGTGTAGTTTCTCGTGCAAAATGCGATGTGGCCGCGTTGGCCCGAGGTGCCGCATTAGTTATCGCTGAATAATATAAAATATTATGAGTGCAGACGCTCCACCCCGAGGTTTGTAGCTCCTTCTCGATCGTCGGGAATCTATGTTCTTTCACCCTTTCGTTTTAGACATGAGCTTTGTTCATCCTGTTGCCGGCACGCGGGACATCTATATGCCTCCATTTTACAAAATCATACTATATGCCTTCATGACACGCGGGACATCTAGCAGCATGGTGGTGTGTCATGCAAGAAAATGGAGATATGCAGTGCGTAAGTGACTCGTGCACTTCGATGGCACCTAGTACTACGCAATATTTTTTCTCCTCGATGGCACGTGAATAGTGCATGTACTCAATGACAGAGAACGGGATGGTAGCCATGGACATGGTCGGCCCTTTTTGAAGAGAGTACTAATAAATACTTAACTTTGATGTGTCCCATCAACTCGCAGAACGACAAGAAGCTTGCTTACTACGCCTTCTCCCTCGCCAACGCGTGCGCGGTGGCCCGCAGCACGAGGAGAAACTTTTGCTTACAAGCGGTGGACGTGCAGCAGTTCATTTGGTGTCAGATTGCCAGAAGTAGTACCATCATTATTGTTCGACTTCCGGAAGAGGAGAAGAGCCAAGCGCAAGGTCACCTACTAACCTACAGTACTACTATAGCCAAAGCTGGTCCGCCTTTTTAGAGCATGGTTAATTAAAATAGGCGGCTCTTGCAGTGGCACATCATTTAGAGCAAGTACTCTTTTCATAGGGTCAAAGGAAGTGAAACAAAAGTTGGAGTGGATGCTAGATTGCCAATTAAAACATGATTACATAGGGAAAAAATCCTATAGCATTTTATCATATGAATCAAACGACCAATGTAGGAAAATTATGAGGGGGGTCTCTCCAACAGTGTTCCTCGGCTCGCACCTAGAATCACGGTGGTCGAACTTGGAGTCATTCATCTAGTACACGGGACCACATGTCAATGAAACATGGTGTGTAATTTCTCGTGCAAAATGTGATCTGGCCGCGTTGGCCCGAGGTGCCGAATTAGTTATCGACCTTTATTTTTTTAATGGTGTGTCGTTCAGTTTTGAAGCACGACTAACTGGTATTGTTTGCAGAGAAAATGTAAACTACTCTACCACTACTCCACCTCTAGTACTAGTAGTATAAAAAATATATATAGGCTGGAGCTTCAGAGCTTTCTTGCTAAGGGCTGCCCACTTGCTTCTCACACTATCACTCTCTCTCCAGATCTAAAAAAGACGGCCACTCTATCCCTCGTCACCGGTGGTCATAGATCCGCCGGGGAAGAAAAGGACGTGCAGCGTTGACGCACTCGTCGTCGGCGAGCGAGGTCACGCACTAACGACAAGGCCGTCCTCTCAGACCTAGCGCCCGTGCAGGATGGCCTCCGTCCCCAAGATCGCTGTTGTAGTGCGTGCAGAGGACGACGACCACGAGCGAAGCCAATTCCCGCTGACCCTCAGGTATGCTACCTATTTTCGAACCATACCCTTGTTCTATTGCCCCATCTGCCACGTCGCTGCATGCGGATATTTTTCCACTCCACCATCTTTCCGATTTGCTATCCTCTGCTCTGCTGGTCACGCAGACGAAAACCTTAATTTGCACTATTAAAGGAAACCCTACTTCATGCAGACTAATCCATGTTTGGGTTGAATAAGGAAAGGAAGGGAGACGATACTGTCCAAGAGAGTAGGCATCGAACCCGCATCTAGGTTGAAAAGGGGGAAATCAGTAGCTAAGGAACGAGTCTCGTGTCTCTTGGTTGAAGAAGGGTAGAAAGGCATGACAATGCAATAGAGAATGACCAGGTCGATCGGTTTGTTTTCTTCACATAGGAAAAAGGTGGCTGAACATAACAAAAATGGGACGTAATCCACATATGTTGCCTGGATATTTGTTGCTCTGGGCAACCATACCTCGCTCACCACTCTATGCGTCTGTGGCGGTACATCGTACTGGTGCGCCCACTGTCCGAATGGGTCTCCCATGCTCTTATTGCCACTTTTTTGTTGTTAGTATAACGCCAGCGGTAAAGTCAACCAATGCTACTGCTCAAGTGATGCCACATTTAACTAATGCCGCACTCAGTCTAATGCCACCGATAAATTTAAGCAATGCCATTTAATGTCTCTGGATTATTCCAGGGTTAGCTGTTGATTGTGGATGTATTAAAAAAATTAGCTACGGCATTCTAATGTTGTTGCACAACCAATATACCAAGTTACCAACGATGAAACTTGATACTACCTTCAAATTTTTGCACTGTTAATGCTTATAGATTACATTCCTCACTTTCATGAGATAAGTCAGTTTTTTTGTACAGTGTCACCAAATTGCCAAGGCGCTGATGTCATTTTATTTTGGTTAAACTGCACAAAAAATTATGAAGACAAGAGGAAAGGTCGAGAGTGGGCACCTCCTTATCCGACTGTTTTCTTTGATTCGGTTGGTCAAGTTTTATGTTTAATCGACTATCAAGATTGGGATAGCATTTTTTAGGTCCTCTCGAGTTCGAAATGATATATATCTTCAAGGTACATGGTTTGCAAAAAAATTATACTATCATTAGTTCATAATGCTAGTTACCTTCAGACTTTTGTATTTGGTTTAATGTTGTTGCCAGCTAGTATACCAATGCTGAAACTTGTTACCTTTACATTTTGCATTGTTAATGCTTATAGAAATCTTCAAGTGCTAGCTTATGGAGATCAGTTCAGTAAAACCATTATACTCTACCCCGTAATAAAAAATTACTCCAATGTTCCACTAGCTAGTGGATTAGTGTATATTTGTACTATTTGAATGGTGTTGCATTACCGTATCGACATATATTAGGTGTGGCAAGCTTTCCCAGAGCAACAAGTTTCAGCATTGGTATACTAGCTGTGCAACAAGTTTCAGCATTGGTACAGAGGGTGTAGAGTTCACTCAAATACTGCCAGTAAAGCTAGCCGCACCTTTGTTAAGATTGGGATAGCACTTTTTCATGTTCACCCGAGTTCGAAATGATATTTACCTTGAAGGTACATGGTTTGCAATTTTTTAATACTTTCATTGGTTAATAATGCTAGTTACCTTCAGACTTTCGTATTTGGTTTAATGCTCTTGCAAAACTAGTATACTAATGTTGAAATTTGTTACCTTTACATTTTGTATTGTTAATTCTTATAGCAATCTTCCAGTGCTAGAGCTTATGGAAATCTTCCAGTGCTAGAGCTTATAGAAACCTTTTCCTATTAAGAAATTGGAATGCTTATATTTGTGAGTCTACGCTTCAACTAGTGCCACTTTTATAGTAATCACACTTTCAATATCTATGCAAACAGGGATGCTCGATTTTAGTGGAACTGCATAAAAAGTCCAACTGGTTCAACATTAGGAGCATGTTTTCTTCCAAACCTTTATATCCAATTGGTGGCACTATGAACTATTCATTAAGAAGGTACATGGTTTGCTACTATCTTGCTACTATTTTTGTATTGTCATTAGATAGTAATACTGGTGGTTTGCATGTGAATTTATTGGCAGGGTGGACCTACATTGGAGGTGCAGGACAGGATTCAATGATTGGATGCTCAATTTCGGTTGTATCGATTTTACCTCTTCCATCACTGCGAACATGGATATCCTTGGTCTGATGAAGAACAGGCGTTGTATTTCTGCCATGAACAAGCAAATCAATTCAGTATGAAATTGTCAAGGGAAAAACATGACTGTATCAAATTGTCTAGTGCAAAACATGATCGAGACATGTTTAAACCGAAAATACAAGGTGGGGTATATGTTTACTAGCTGCTTGATATTTGTGCAGGCAGAGATGTCTGCCCGTTGCTATTTGGCAAACACACAAAGTGACCGCAATTTTGGTTGAACTGCACAAGAGAATAGTATAGTCACTGCATGCAGTGCCATTTGAAAATAGACACGGAAAGATTGAATAGTCACTTCATGGACTACAAAAAGTGGTACTATACTATTTATTGACCAACACTAGGTGCTTCATTGCTTTGGCCTGATTATACAATGGGCATCATTTTGCCTAAGTTAAAGTTTGTATTCCGAAAATAGTCTCGTCGTGTGATCGAGAGAAGACCAAATCATATTGCAGTGGATGTTCCTCCATCATGTGTGGTTCATTCTGATGGTTCCAGCTGTTAGTGAAACCACTTACGTTTGCAAGAGAAATTGTAGACTTCACAAACAAATTTGTCTTTCAATCTGTACTGAATGTTGTCCAAGAGAAGCATCCATGTTAGTAGGAAGAACATATGTTTTTTCTAGATCTTTGCTTTTGGAGCTACATATTTGTATATGATCTGTGAATCATTGAGATGCATTAACATGTTGATCTTATGTATGGGAATCGTACTAGTTGGTTTTAGTTGTGGCTGATCTTTGCTTTTGGAGCTACATATTTGTATATGATTTGTGAATCATTGAGATGCATTAACAGTTCCTTATATCTGTTCGCTCAGTGTTTACAAGTTACTAATCGATCACTAGCTAGCCTACTAATGCGCTCCTGGCAGTTTTAGTTTCGACGCAAGATCCGAAGTGGCAGTTTTTTAAATAAAAATGCCGACCTATAAAGAAACTGACAAGCTGCTCCGAAGAAAATGTCATGCGAATCTGAAGAAACTGCGAGCAAAAATGTTCGCAAATGCCTTATCTCCCAGTGAATGTTCATCAGTTAATGCGATCGTACGCGTACTGTCAGACCCTGCATTTTGTAACATGTTATTTGCATCAATGAAGCATGAAAATTTGGACCAACAAAATTTTTTGGCATCATTTGGCCTTTATTTGGAAATTGAGTTTTTCTTCATGTGCTTTTTCATGTGCTCTTTAAGTCAACTATTACCTCTTATAGAATTCATCTCCATACTCAAAACTTCTGCCCAATGATCATGCCAAGTGTTATATAACAGTATAGTATTTTCTTACAAAATTAATTTGGCCAAAATGTATTTTATAAATTTAGTTTTCCAAAAAACCCTGAATTGGGATTTGCACTGCAAGTACTTGATTTAGGGTGAGAAAATTATTTCAAAAAGTATATTTGAGACCTAGTAGTCATAGGACTCCCAGAAACCACAAGAGTATAATTTTAAAAGTTATTTTCCTATTTTATTTAAAAGCTTTTTCTTAAGGCCAGAAATGGTCTTTAATAGGGGAAAATTATTTAAGTATTTCAAAAATATTTGCCAAAATTCAGGGAGACTCAGAGGACATATATTGTCCATATATAAGAGTTTCAACACTTGGTCATGTTCAAAATAATGGGCTAATCCCTCTAAAACCCTTTCTGGATATTTCAAGCTTTTGAAATATTTACAAAGGAAATATTCTCCAAAAATTCCAGGGAAATTCTATCATGTCATATATGACATATATGATGATCTTGCCAAGTCCCATGCCCTGGGAAGCAAGAAAACATCATCAAAACCCTTCATAACCATTCTGTCCATATGTGAAGTTTGAGCAACTCTACATTGCCAAACTTGTCCAAATGCTCTAAAACTTGGTGCACATGCTAGAAATGCCTAATAAGGCATCTAGACCAAATGGCACAAGATTTGGAATAGAGCAACTTGATCGGAACACCCCAAAACCCTTTCTGCTCAAATGCAAATTTGAACAACTTTACATTACCAACTTTTTATCTGGAGCTTCAAACTTTGTGGGCATGATCAATACCCCAAATGATGATGCTACACCAAGTTGTGCATCAAGGGGAGATGATTAGCTTGACTCAAACAAGATGAAGCCATTTCTGTTGATTTCTAGGGTTCACCAAAGTTACATTGGCTAGTTTCTTTAAATGAGCCCAAATTTGGTGAAGCACCCTATTTTCACATGTCATTCAATCCTGTTAAGTGTCATGGCAAGTGGAGACCATTTGCTTGACCAAACACTGATCAAACACC
Source organism: Secale cereale (assembly GCA_902687465.1). Lineage (NCBI taxonomy): Eukaryota > Viridiplantae > Streptophyta > Magnoliopsida > Poales > Poaceae > Secale > Secale cereale. Next base: position 570,744,277 of record LR738710.1, read on the forward strand.
TTCTGGCTTATTGCTAAAACCCTCTTCTTGACCACTTTCACCTTTTACCTTGGCCTCAACTTTCTACCACATGTTCAACCAGTTACTGGCTACCTCCAGTAACTTCCCCAGGACCCCAGCTCCATGATTGAGGGGTAAGAACCCTAGTTTACCCTACTGGACAGCCATTTCCTACCAAGTTACCATCTTCCTCTCTCTCTCACAGCATCTCCAGAGCATCCAAGGCTGCAGACGTACTACTTGCATCACCCTGGATACCCCAGACACGGTGGACGCGTCCAGAGGCCCAATGGCATGCCATGGCATGCGATAAGGGCGCTCCAGAGCACGCTACAGTGCGCCCACGCACTGTAGCTTCAACCAATCGCTGGCCACCGACAGCCTCGGGCTCTCCCCTCGCGCCAGTCGATGCCTCTCGACGTCCGCGACCACCCCAGCGCTGTCCCCCCTCCTCCTGCGCCCTCCAGTAGCCGTCGTCGCACGCGCACCGGCCGCCCGCAGCACCCACTCCTCGGCCTCACACGCGCGCACGGCCTGGAAGGTTCCCCGCTCCTCCTCTCACCTCAAATGGACGTAGAGCTCGTCCAGCAACGCCGTGGACTCATTCCCATCGCCTCCCGTGCGCTGTAGCATCGAGCAGGAGCTCGCCGACGCACTGGACCACGGGGCTCCGTCGTTCCCCTATAAATAGGACCCCCCCGAGCTCCCCGCACAGCACCAGCAGCCTCACCACATCTCCCTGAGTCCTCCAGCACCATCCGTTCCTCCCCAGGAAGCTCCAGTGCTCGGGATCGACCGGAGCTCCGCCGCGTCGGGCTGATCTCGTAGTACGGGCCTCCTCCGCCCTTTCTCTCGCTAGATTTGGAACCCCCACACCTCACTGATGCTTTCCCCTCACTTTCCCCTCTCTGTTGCAGTCGGAAACGGCCGGAGCGACGACCTCCCGAAACTCCTCCGCCGTCCCACCTCGCCGCCGGCGAACCCGACCTCCCCGGCGTGCCGCACCACCACCCCTACCTCCGCAACACGACGTTGAACCCGACCCTGCCCTCCGTTGCCATCGCCGTGGCCGGAATCGCCGCCGGTGAGCTCACCGTCGCCGTGGCTGTGAGGTTGGAGATGACAGGCGGGCCCCGCCTGTCATCCTCACCCCTCTCTCCCCCTCCTCACAGCCACTGACCGTCGGGCCCCGCCTGTCAGGTTTGAAAACCTGACATGCGCGCGCTGGCGCCCGTGCGGCTGGGCTGGTTTGCCCTGGGCCGTGCACTGTGGCCCCTCTGGCCCAGTTGCACAGGGCACTTTCTCTTTTTCTTTTCTGTAAATATTTCAAACATTTTTACAGAAATGAATATTGGTCCAAATGGAATAATTCCAACTCCTAAATTCATGTAATATTCCAACCAATTTAATAGTGTCACTTTCACTTTCATCCATGAAACTTTTCTGTTCTGTTCAAATTTAAATTCAATTTTGAGCAATAAAACTCCTGTTCAAAAATCCTTAGATTCCATTCTGTAGCTCCAAAAGTCCAACTAAGAATTTTCCCCATCTTAGAAATCCCTCTAGTATTTTACAAAAATGAGTTGACATTTTTCTGAGCACTTTGATTTTTCTGTTTCATTTGTGGTCTTATTTTTCCGTTGTCACTATGCGACGTATAGATACCGTATTTGACGAGGTTGCTGAAGAAGGAGAAGGAGAAGGATTTGAAGACTTTGAAGACCAAGCCAATCCAGGCAAGCAGCCATTTGACCATGATACACTTGTTCTTCGGAACCGTTTGTTTCCGATGCATGATGATAGGGTTACGGTGGTAACCTAGTTGAAACACCTCATAAAGCATGCTTTACTCTTGATCTTGCTATGTGCTAGATGACATGCAAATAGTTAGTGATGATGCTTAGTGATGCATGTGTGATTTGAACCTTCATGGTTGAAAACCTTTGCATGAACCCATCGGGTGCCCCTAATGCCCGAGGGTGATGTTGAGTTAGGTCATCACTTGAGGAAGAAGTGATGTGCCGGTAAACCTTGTGCATGGGTGAAATAATGGATTAGATTTATGTGTGACTACCGTCCCAACCAAACATGTGCAACCACACTACCCCTTATGGGACGGGGCTTTATTGATTACTTAGGTCGATACTAGCATGGTGCCCGCATTACTAGTGACGGGAAGACTTGAGGTCTTTCCCGAGACGGGGTCGTGCTTGGATAGACGACCATGACTGTTTTCACAGGGCACCGGACACACCGTTGGTCCCTTCGGGTACGCGTGACATTGAAATTAGGGCAAGTCCCGTGATCTATTGTTTGTACCCGAGGGCCGTGTACCAACGAGTGGACTCTATGTTAGTGTCGTCTAAGGAAAGGTAATGACCGGGTGCTTATCCCGGGTACTTGAGGTACTGCGGGATCGTGGATGACACGAAAGCTTGCCGGATCTTGTGGGTAAAGTGCGCAACCTCTGCAGAGTGTAAAACTATTCGAATAGCCGTGTCCACGGTCATGGACAGTTGGGTGGTGCTACTTAAACTATGTCCAGAATTTTACTTCATCGGTGAAAGAATGTATGTGATGAGTCAAGGTGGTGACTTGACTCGATGAGTTGAAACATATTCATGTTGATATCGGTAACTTGTCTTCGAGGTTACGCGAGATTATTGATGCATAAACTTGATGGTAGAATATTTATTCTAGCCCTTTGCTAGATTGTTCATTATTGTTCAATTGCACTGTTACTTTGAACCACATCATGGGTTGCTTGCGAGTACATTCAAAGTACTCATTGGCTTGCCACTGGTTATTTAATTGGCCAGGCATGGAGGAACAGGAATATGGTGAAGAGTTCTTTGGAGACGAACATGCGAACTAGGACGCTATCCCAGTCAGAATGCCTGTAGGGTTAAGGCAGATGGCATGGGTTCTACCTATTATCGAAGACTTCCGCTACTTGAGTTATTTGCTATTCAGCCCTTGAGGCTTTATCTATGTAAGACTTGGCCATAATGGCCTTAATTTGTGTAAGACGATATGTATGGATGTAAGACTCTTGTTATTCAGCTTCTGTGTGTTCAGTGAGCATTGATCTCTGGGATCACTGTACACTTGCATTCGGTGATCTCGACTTCTAAGTCGGGGTCCCCACACGTACACCATCCGACCTACTCGATCCTACACGTACACTACCTGACCTACTTGATCCTACATGGATAAATAGCGGATCACGCACGTACTACCTCCTTTCCGGTTTGCAGGGCTCAATTCAAAAAATGATCTACTCGATCCTACACAAATAAATATCGGATCACGCACGTACTACCACCTTTTTTATTTGCAGGGCTTAATTCAAAAATCTCACCAACCGAGGTAGATGATGAGTGGTGGAATGATTTTTGACAAGGATGGAGTACCTCATCTGGATGATTCGAGTTCGCAAATGCCTTATCTCCCAGCTAAATGTCTTATCTCCTAGCTAAAGTTCATCAACTAATGCCCTCGGCTGCGACTCGTTGCATGCTGCTCCGTGTACTGGCTGCGAGCGATTTTGAGTGCCTTCATGCAGCCGGCCGTAATTAAGGCGGCTAACTGATGCAAAAAATATGCGCTTTAATTGTTGCGGGCCTTTCAAATCCATGGAATCATTATTGATAAGTAGGGAGATGATTCGAGTGCACTCGTTTGACCGTCATGCCGGCGTGTGACCCAGCACAGATGTGGCGGGACGGCACGGTCAGAATTTCAGTTTCTCTAGTTTTCCACGGCAAGCTGGCGTGCTAAGCCATGCCTCCTTAATTATGCATTGAATTCCGATGACCATCGTGCTACCTTCCGCCTATAAGTATTGTTTCCCGGCCTTCTATGGTGGCATCGTGACCCAACTCGCCCTATCCTCATAAGCCCCCACCGGCCCGACGTCGCTCGCCACTTATCCCCGCTCTCGCCACGTCCACCATGCCCCCGCCCGTTGTGATAGCCTGGCTTATTAGGGATGATAGACTACTCATATCAATAAGGAATTCCTTCTTTTCCGTGAGCCCATTCAGATAGAACTCCAAAGTTAAGCGTGCTCAGCTTGGAGTAGTTTCAGGATGGGTGACCGACCGGGAAGTTGCTCCTCGGTGCGCACGAGTGAGGACAAAGTGCGCAGAAAAGACTAGTATTGATATGTGAGGCCAGTCTAGATCCCGCCAGGAGTAACGACCATCGGCGGGTGTGTCCGGGGCGTTACAAGTTGGTATCAGAGCCGACCCTCGCGGTTACACGGATGTTTGCGGACAGGTGCTCGGTCATGTTGTTCATGACGTTTGTGACCCGTCGTGGCACACGTCATGGCACATGTATCGGACTGGATGCACAGACGGTTGTGCCAAGAGGGAATGTTACTGTGGCCCGACGAGGACGCCGGTTCCTCTGAGTGTGGGTGTATGTGATAGCCTGGCTTATTAGGGATGATAGACTACTCATATCAATAAGGAATTCCTTCTTTTCCGTGAGCCCATTCAGATAGAACTCCAAAGTTAAGTGTGCTCAGCTTGGAGTAGTTTCAGGATGGGTGACCGACCGGGAAGTTGCTCCTGGGTGCGCACGAGTGAGGACAAAGTGCGCAGAAAAGACTAGTATTGATATGTGAGGCCAGTCTAGATCCCGCCAGGAGTAACGACCATCGGCGGGTGTGTCCGGGGCGTTACACCCGTCCACGATAGGCGAGGCCGGAGGCGGTCACCGCCGGAACTAGTGTTCGGTTTTTCACCGGAAGGCAGACGGAGGGAGGAGGCATTCTATCGGTCTTTAGATGGCAATGTGGAGATCGAGGACTTGTTGGAGCGCGACCGCTTGGCGGAGGAGCAGGAGTGGTTGGAGCGTGACCGCTTGGCGGAGGAGCAGCATATCGCCGATTTGCGCCGCCAGCGGGACATGGAGCAGCCGCGCACTGACGCTCTGAGTCACGAGCAGAGCGCCCGTAACTGGGCCGACTACATGGAGGCCGGTGCACGACAAATAGCCCTGGAGGCTGTCGGGCACACACGCGTTCGCCACGCTGATTTTTACTACCAGCCCGTCAAGTGGGTTTCCCGCTTAGAAGCCGAAGCTTCGGTGGACCACGCCGGCATGGAAAGGGCCAACGCGCACGAGCAACGCATCCTATCGCACCTCTGGCAAGTCCGAAGCGAGGTGGAGGACGCCGATGCGGGCGTTTAGCGTGTACCGCAGATGGCGGCCGGCATCGTCTAGTTAGCTAAGAGTAAGTTAGTACTTGTACGCTACTAGAGTATTAGTGGGAGTAGATAGTTAACTTGGCTATGATGGTTGTCAACGTGGAAGTTCAGTACTCTATATGTGGATCAGTCCTGTTACTTTGCTCTGAATGTTGAACTTTCTGTTTGAACGTATGGAATGGGCTGTTATTTTTTTAAATGGGTTGTATTTGTCCTCCACGGGTTTAGAGGCTGACTTGTGGGCCTACCAAGTTAACGCGTACACAATCAGGAGATGATTGTACGTGGAGAGGATGACAGCAGGGACCCGCCAAGGTCATGGCAGTACGCAAGCAAGTGCCTCCTTATTTCAAGCCAATAAAAAATGACTCCTCCTAATGGATTTCTGACATCTGGGTCCCATGCCATTGTCAACATAGTCAATAAACGAAAGAATTGCACAACGAGCGACTGACACCAGGGACCCATTGATAACTGCCACTCCAAATCTGGTGTTTCTGAGAAATGCCACTGCACTTTCCAAACTTCGAAAAATGCCATTTCATGTCATTTCCAATGGCATTTTTCGAAGTCTGGAGTGGCGTTTTTTAAAGTTTGCAAATTGCAGTGGCGTTTTCCAAAGTTTGCAAAAATTGTAGTGTCATTTTCCAAAGTTTGGAAATTGCAGTGGCATTTTTATGAATCGCCATAATTGGAGTGGCGTTTATCTAATTTGTTTTTGAGACAGAAGTAGGGTGTCAACTGGGTTGTGCGGGGCACTCTGGCATGTCTAGACAGCCTTCTCTTTTATGTTTACCACAGACCAGCCAAGTAGTTTTTTTTCTTTCTGAAAATGGCTAGCCCAGTTTTTTTGTGATTTGCCAAGTAAGTCGCTTTGTCGGGCCTGTTGGGCTGCAAATCTTTCAAGACGAGGAGAGCTTCACTCGGCTGGACGAGAAAATGGCCTATCAGTAATGAGAAATAGGATGTACATTTTTAAAACACATGAAACCGGCAATTAGTTTCAAATTTATTTATTTTCATTTCGAGATTTTAAATTGCATTAATTTTTATGCATGGACAATTTGTTGGATTTTATATTGATATACATTTATTTTTAAAATCAGTTTGGATGTGACTCGAAATTTCGGGATTAAAAACAGTTCGGACCGCACCGAAATATGCAAAAATTCGTATAATTTTTTATCCGCGGCCACAATATAAGTTGTAATGCTAACAAAAAGAATATGGGCTAAAAAACCTTAAAAATTAGCAAATGGGTTGTAAATTATTAGAAATAATGGCAGTTGGGATATATGTTGTTTTCCACAGATTTGAGGCTTTCCTAAAAAAAGGTTGACGCACAAGTAGTGACTGTTGGATGTTCATCTAACGGCCGTCGTGCTTCTTCAATCTCTGCTCTTCCTGCTCCAGTCGGTCAAACAAGCGTCGGCGGGACTGCCTGCTCTCTCCTCCCCGCGGTCGGCTGTGCTGCCGCGCAGGCCTCACCGCCCCATCATACTCCCATCGTTGGCCTAGCCATCCCTCTACTCACCCACACCTATTGTTATTCTCCGGCGACGGCAGACGATCCAGTAAACCCTCGTACAGTCATACTCCCCTTCGCGTGGGAAACAACTGCCGAGTCTTCCCTGCCTCCGTGCCGTTCCCTTCCTAGGCCTCGTCATCGTCCACCACCCTGGTGCTCTCAGCGCGACCTGGTCAACGTGGTCAACGACCGACATGCATCTGAACTGGACTGTACGTGGAGAGACTGACAGCTGGGTCCACGGCCGCACGCAAGGGAATGCCTCATTATTACGCGCAAAATAATGATTTCTCCACCTGACATCTGGGACCCATCGAAAGGGCCTCTGTATTTCGCGAAAAAAATATTACCGTCGCTGACAGCTCGGACCCACCAGCTATATCTTCGCATGCAAGGAAGTGTGTCCTTATTACGCACAAAAAAATGAATACTCCCCCTGCTAGCTGGGACCCAGTATAGTGGCAGGCTGACTTGTGGGCCTACTAAGTTGACGGGGATGGATGGCTTTGTCAACTTAGTCAATATTCACGATTCTAGCTGCAGTGACCGTACGATGTCCATCCAATGGCCGTACGTAGTGCTTCTTCAACCTCTGGTCTTCTTGCTCCAGCCGCCCAAACCAGCGTCGGTCGTGCCTCGTGCTCCTGCCTCCCGTGGCCGGCTGCGATGCGGCGGAGGCTTCACCGCCCCCTACTACTCCCACCACTGGCCAGGCCATCCATCTACTCACCCACACCTCCTGTTATTCTGCGGCAACGACAGCCTCACACCGCAGCGAACCAGTGAACCCTCATACTCCTCTACGCATGGGCATCCACTGCCGCATATTCCCCGGCTCCGCGTCGCCCCCTTCCTAGGCCTCGCCGTCGTCCATCGCCCTGGTGCTTTCAGCGCGGCGTGGTCAACGTGGTCAAGGAACGACTTCCATCGGAAGAGTACTGTACGTGGAGAGGCTGACAGCTGGGTCCACGGCAGCCGCAAGGAAGTGCCTCCTTATTACATGAAAAATAATTATTCCTCCACCTGACGGCAGGGACCTATCGGACGGGCCACCGTATTTGGAGAAAAAAATGTTTCCCCCCTGACTGTTGGGACCCACCGGACTGGGCACCGTATTTCGCGAAAAAAACGTTCCCCCGCTGTCAGCTCGGACCCACCGGAAGTGCCGCCTTATTACACATAAAAAAATGAATACCCCCCCTACTAGTTGGGACCCACCTTGGTGGGTGGCTGACTTGTGGGCTACTAAGTTGACAGGGACGGAGTGCTTTGTCAACTTAGTCAATATGAATGATTCTAGCTCCAGTGATCATACGATGTCCATCCAACGGTCGTAGTGCTTCTTTAGCCTCTGGTCTTCTTGATCCAGTCGCCCAAAGTAGCACCGGTCGTGCCGCATGCTCCTGCCTCCCGTGGCCGGTTGTGCTGCCGCGGAGGGCTCACCGCCCCCTACTATTCCCATTGCTGGCCAGGCCCTGCGGCGACGGCAGCCTCACACCACAGCCGAACCAGTGAACCCTCGTACTCCTCTCCGCGCGGGCTTCCACTGCCGCGGCTTCCCCAGCTCCGCGTCGTCCCCTTCCTAGGCCTCGCCGTCGTCCACCACCCTGGTGCTCTCAGCGCGGCGTGGTCAACGTGGTCAAGGAACAACTTCCATCGGAAGAGTACTGTACGTGAAGAGGCTGACAGCTGGGTCCAAGGTCGCAGCATGGAAGTGCCTCCTTATTACGCGCAAAATAATTATTCCTCCACGTGACAGCGGGGACCCACCGGACGGGCCACCGTATTTCGCAAGAAAAAACGTTCCCCCTGACTGCTGGGACCCACCAGCTACATCTTCGCACGCAAGGAAGTGCGTCCATGTAAAAAATGATTCGCCTCCCTGACTGTTGGGACCCACCAGCTACATCTTTGCATGCAAGGAAGTGCCTGACAGTCGGGACCCACCTGGTCGAAGCGTACGTAGCGTTGTCATTCTGGTCGCAAATGTGTACGTACATACTGGTTGATGTAGAGGCGCGCACATGTCATAGTAGAGGCGTGCACGTAGCATGTACACGTACGTACAACGGCCAGTGTGCAAGAAAGAAAATACGGCCATGTGTGTACATATGGGCAGGGTCTCGAATGCCTACTAGCGCATACGTACGGCCAGGGCTTGTGTACATGGTTGTGTCGGAACGGAGAAACATCGTAGTCGTCGTGCTCATGGGGAGCCAACCGGCTGGGTCGGAACGGAATGCGTCGTCGTGTTCATTGGGAGGGCTTGGACGGAACAACCGATGGAAACGAATCCTGGCGTACCGCAGAACGGAGGAAACGGCCTTGCGTTCGACCGACCACAGTCGAAACGGGATCCTGTTCATTGGGAGGGGTCTGGCGTACCGCAAAATGGAGGAAACTGACCTCCTACGGTCGAAACAGGGGTCCTGTTGATCCGGAGGGGTGTGGCGTACCGCAAAACAGAGGAAACGGACTTGTGTTGGAGCGCTACGGTCGAAACGGGCGTCCTGTTCATCAGGAGGGGTGTGGTGTACCGCAAAACGGGACTCCACAGGATACTGTTCATCTCCACCGTCGACCCCCTCCAGCCTTCACGGGCTACTATTCATCCACTGTCGACCTACTCCTGCCTCCACCTGCGACTGTTCAGCCTCCATCGCACGCTACTCCACTGGCTACTGTTCAACCAGCCCTCTCCACGGGCTCCTGTTCAACCACCCATCCACGGGCTACTGTTCATCGAGCCCTCCACCGTCTACTGTTCATCCATCCCTCCACGGGATGGTCCTGTTCATCCAACCCTCCACGGGCCATGTTCATCCATCCCCAATCGGTCGATCGATCAGGGTCCTATTCTTCCATAGGCAACACCACGGGGTCCTGTTCATCCACCCCCATCAGGAACTGTTCATCCAAACCCCCCAGCAACGCTCACTATTCGTGTAGAGGCAGCATCGATCGGCTTCAGTTAGCAGCAGTAGCAAAGGAATCGCTCGCTCAGGTTCAGTTAACAGCCATTGCTCGATCGCTCGGGTTCAGTAATGCGTAGCTTGCAGTGGAATCGCTCGGGTTCAGTTAGAGCCCAACGCGTCACTCGAGTTCAGTTAGAGCCCAATGCCTCGCACCCACGCGCGTGCGTGTATGAGAGAAACGCGCATCGCTCGGCCCCGACCACCCACCGTAACCGGGAACACCCCGATATTTTCCTCGCCCTCGCTTCTACCACGGTTTTTTCCAACATGGACGGCCCAAAGAATGTCATGCAACTGCGTCTCCGGCCCACCCAGGACGAAAAGCCAATTTTTTGTCACGATTTTTTGTCATAGAAGTAGGACCCCACCACATCTATGATGATACCGTGTTTTGTCACAATTATTGTCATAGAAGTGTCACAAGTATGACAAAAAAATCGTTTGGCCCAAAATGTCACGGATGTGTCTTTCTTTTGTAGTGCTTGCTATAAGTTGTCATGTGAATTTGGTATTCGTTCGATATTTTAATGAGATGTATGTTGTCTTTCCTCTAGTGGTGTCATGTGAACGTCGACTACATGACACTTCACTATTGTTTGGGCCTAGAGGAAGGCATTGGGAAGTAATAAGTAGATGATGGGTTGCTAGAGTGAGAGAAGCTTAAACCCTAGTTTATGCGTTGTTTCGTAAGGGGTTGATTTGGATCCATATGTTTCATGCTATGGTTAGGTTTACCTTAATACTTCTTTTATAGTTGCGGATGCTTGCAATAGAGGTTAATCATAAGTGGGATGCTTGTCCAAGTAAGGGCAGTACCCAAGCACTGGTCCACCCACACACCAAATTATCAAAGTAACGAACGCGAATCATATGAACGTGATGAAAACTAGCTTGACGATAATTCACATGTGTCCTCGGAAGCGCTTTTCTTCATATAAGAGTTTGTCCAGGCTTGTCCTTTGCTACAAAAAGGATTGGGCCATCTTGTTGCACATTATTTACTTCTACTATTTGTCACTTGCTACCAATTACCTTATCACAAAACTATCCGTTACCGATAATTTCAGTGCTTGCAGAAAATACCTTACTGAAAAATGCCTATCATTTCCTCTGCTCCTCGTTGGGTTTGACACTCTTACTTATTGAAAGGACTACGATAGATCCCCTACACTTGTGGGTCATCACACATATCCACTTGCTATAGTTACTTGGGATCAGTTTCAGCATGCCTTTCGCACTGCACATGTCTCAGTTGGAGCCATGCACCTGAAGAAGCGTGAGTTTTGCAACTTGCACCAAGGAAATCATACCGTGGGGTGGTACGTGGATGACTTCAGGCAGTTAGCTCGTTGCGCGCCAGATGATATAGCCACTGATGCCGCAAAGCAAGAGAAGTTTCTGGAGGGACTCAACGATGAGTTGAGCATGCAACTGATGGTAGCCACACACAACAATTACCAGGAGTTGGTAGACAAGGCCATCATGATTGAAGAAAAGCAGCAGCAGATTGAGACTCGCAAGAGGAAGTATGGATCAGGGAAGTTTAACTCTGGAGCCCAGCTGAAGCCCCGTTATTCCCCATACTCAGGAGGACATAACCATCCCACCGCTGGAGGCCATTCTCACAATGGAGGTAGTTCACACAACCATAGTGGCGCCAAGAATGGCAATGTGAATGGAGGAAATTGTTGGGGAACGTAGCAGAATTCAAAAAAATTCTACGCTTTCACCAAGATCCAACTAAGGAGACATCTAGCAACGAGCAAATAAGAGTGCATCTACATTCCGTTATGTAGATCGCGAGCGGAAGCTTTCGAAGAAGCGTGGATGAAGTAGTCGTACTCTTCGCGTTCTTCGTCACCGATGATCTAGCGCCGAACGGACGGCACCTCCGCGTTCAACACACGTCCGGTACAGCAACGTCACCTCCATCTTGATCCAGCAAGGGGGGAGGAAAGGTCGTCGGAGATCCAGCAGCGCGACGGCGTGGTGGTGGATGCAGTGGAGAATCCTGCAGGGCTTTGTCGGGCGCCCTGCGTAAGGAGATGGAGGTGTGACGGGAGGGGAGAGGCGCCAGGGGCAAGGGTGCGGCTGCCCTCTCCCCCCCCCCCACATATATATAGGGGGCCAGTGGGGGTGCGCTTGATGGCTTCTCGCCCCTCGTTGGTTACCCCAAGTGGAAGGTTTGAGATGCAGTGTAGCGGTAGTTTTCCCTTGGCAAAGATACCAAGGATCGAATCCCCTGAGACTCCGAGGTTCAACAAGAAGGTGTCAACTGCTAGCGACGCAACTAGCGATTGACCGGACCTGCACACAAATACAAATAACTTTGCTCCCAACGAGTACAGAGAGGTTGTCAATCCCTCCGGCCTTGTCGTTTACAAAGGATCAAACGCAAGAGATAATAGTGATAGGTATTACTGCAACTAGTAAGTAAGAACAGAAAGTAAATAACGGATGTGATCAGTGATGGTAATATGGACCGGGGTCCCATGATGTTCACTAGTGATGTCTCTCTCCCAAAAGACGATAAAACAGCTAAGCGAGGTAAACGAATTACAGCTAGGCAATTGACAGGATTATGTGCGCAAACCAATGCTAACTATGCTGCAAAGAAAGGTAGAGGCTCAAAAGCATGGGCGGTACGCCAAGGCAAGTAGACCGAAATCCATCTGCATCTACTACTAATCATCCACCTTGAGATATCTATCCAGAACATCTCGCTGGTATTAAGTTGCGAGTCCCACCCATAGTGTAAACTCAAAGCAACAGACAACTGCATTAAAAGAACTTTGCGTAAAGTAAACAATCCTTACACCCGCAAGTACAAGCACCGTTGCTTTCCCCCTTGTGGCAACAGCACATCCCCTAGACTCATGTTTCTGTCACTCAAGCTAGTCATCGAGGGGCATGAACCCACAATCAAGCATAATGTTCCCTCTTGGAGTTACTACCTACTACTTGTCCAAAGCAATAAACAACAACGGAGAACATGCAAGAGTTACTCAAGAACATAAATATAAAAGAGGTGAATCAAATATATTACTCACACACAATCTGAACATAATCTCATAATCCATCGGATCCCAGCAAACTCAGCATAGCAACAGCATAAGGATTACATATGTGCCTCGATCATGTAGGGCAGCTCACGAGGTCTAATCGGTGAAGAACAAAGAGGGGAGGAGAACATCACATAGCTACTGGTCATGGACCCATGGTCCAAGGGAGACTACTCACAACTCATCCGGGAGGCGTCCATGGTGGTGGAGAGGCTCCCGGTGGTGATCCTCCCCTCCGGCAGGGTGCCGGGAAGAGTTCTCCTGGTGCTCCCGATCTTGGAAGCGCGGCGGCGGCGGAACAGAAATGAGATCGCGAAAAAGGGTTCTGTCCTCGAGGGTTTCGGGACACGGTGTAAATATATGCCAAAGGGGGGCGTCAGAGGAGGCCAGGGGGGCCCAGGCGCCCTGGCAGCGCGGCCAGGAGGGGGGGCGCGCCCTCTGGCCGCCTGGAGCCCTGGTAGCCCCCCTCCGGCCCTACTTTGGCCGCATGGAAGCTTCCGGAACGCTGATTTTTTATATATTTTTCCCGGAATTTTTCTGGCAGTTTACGTAATGGGAAAACCTGAAATACAAAAACAGCAGAAAACAGAAACTGGCACTGGGGTGCACTGAGTTAATAGGTTAGTCCAAATATGATCAAAAGTGTATGGAAGTGCATAAATATCATAGCAATATCACACAAAAGAGGCATGGAGCAAGCAGAAATTATAGATACATTTTGGACGTATCAACATCCCCAAGCTTAATTCCTGCTCATCCTCAAGTAGGTAAATGATAACAAGCATAATTTTTGTGGTGACATGCTATTAACCATATAAGAACTTTTCACAGTCACATGACAAGTGCTTACTGAGACAATGAGTCTGTAGTAATTAAGTTGCCTCATGAGAACATCACAAAGGACTGAAAGTTCTACAATATGATACTGAAATACTCAATAGATTTGTAGTGAGCATGGTGTGCAAACATGACAAAGTGATATCTCACTTGCCCCCTTTTAGTGAAGCAAAACATAAATGCAGGGGCACCTCCAAAGTTTAAGTGACGACTAGATACAATGATTTCAGAATAAACGATATCATAGTCATGCAGAAGACAATGGTACTTTGGGACAATGCACATTACACTCAGAATGACAATCATGCTCTCAATAGTTGGTGCTTTAAAGAAAGAAGGTGGAGACTCTCGAACCGTGGCTTTTGTTGGCAAAGTTGAAAACCCGTGGTCGGAAACAAAAACTAAACATGTACCAGAGCCCAGAGCTCTTGGTTTTTAAAAACAGAGGTAATAATTATTTTTTTAGAATATGCATATTTCGTCAACGAATGCTAGTAGATAACTCAATTACTTCTTGAGCTGGAAAAGTTTCGAGGAACGGCTCCCGCATGAGGACGATCACATCCTCTTAATCTCCTTTGTTTATCACTGCCAAAGTTTTCTGATTTCTCATGAACAAAGCGTCAAGGAGGGTTTGTTTGTTGTATATTTTTTTAATGATCCGGGCGCACTCTATGCCAGTTCCTTCTCGTATTAGGGGTTTGCACATTAGACATGCAATCCCGGGGTGAAGCTTGTCCAACTTAAAAAGATCATGAATTAACTACTACGTCCTCATGAGCTAAAACAGAGGCACAAAATAGAAATGCTTTTTTGAATAATTTCGAGATGGTACATGAAAGTCTTCGTTAGGAATGGCAGGTAAATACCATGTATAGGAAGGTATGGTGGATTCATATGGCATAACTGGTTTAAAGGATTTTGGATGCACAAGCAGTTAGTCTGCTTAGTACAGGCGGAGGTTAGCAAAAGACTGGGAGCGATCAACTAAAAGAGCAATGACGGTCATAATCATGCAGAGCGACAAAGCAACATTGAATCGGGCATGGAAGTTATATCGCTACTCAGAAATTAAAGATCATCAAGGCTTGATAGACTTTCTTTACAGTCTTAAATATGCGTGAGCATATGCCAAGTCAATCAAAATAAATTCTTGGAGGAAGATACCACTAAACCATACCACATCATAGGCAAACAAATCATGTTGGTACTTCAATAACACATTAAGAACCCCCCAGCTATTTGAGACTAACCATAAGAAAACATGAACTACTAAGCACCATTATGCACATAGCATTTTTATCATAGACATATCAACCAGTGCAACAGAAGCCAACTCTCTTAACAAGATAAGCATGATAACTCAAGAGAGTTCCAGCGACCAACTAAACAAAAGCTCTTCAAAAAGTAAAGCATGAAAACTAAGAGCTGAACATAATAGTAGCTATTGAAAGACAAAGAACATACACAGCAAAGATAAACATGAAAATCCCATGTTATGTTCTAGGTTGAAGTGGAGCGTGTTTCTCTCCCACACAAAGAAAGCTGAGTTCCAACTCGTTATGAACAACAAGCAAAGCTAAAGAAAACTAAAAAGAAAACTAAAAGCAAGACGCTCCAAGCGTAGCACATAACACATGAAGTGATAAAAATATAGTGGAACGAAAGACGAACTGATAATTGTTGATGGAGAAGGGGATGCACGGGGGCATCCCCAAGCTTAGACGCTTGAGTCTTCTTGAATATTTCTTGGGGGTGCACGGGGGCATCCCCAAGCTTGAGCGTTTGACACTCCTGAATCTTTTTATCATCTTCCCTCGCACACTTGAAAACTCCCTTCATACATAACTCATCATAATGTGATTAGCGAGGTTAGTACCCTTAATAAAATAATTTTTCCTTGCTCGAAATAATAATATTCTTGAAGGTCTACTGTTTCTCAAGATTTCCGAAAGATTTTTGCAAAGAAAAAGCAAGCTCAAGGTTTGCAAAACGAAGGAAAGGCAAAACAGGACATAATCTGTGAAAAACAGACCAGCAGGTAGTAAATAATTTTTTCGGGGCACTTCTGCAACTCAAATAAAAAAACTCAGAACAGACGCCCGAAAGCCAATTGTATAGAGCACGCTGTCGAAAAAATTCAGACCAAAAAGATGATCTGGTGATTTTATACGAATTTTTCTGTCCAAGGACAGAATCTGTTTCCTGGACAGCACGTCACAACTTTTGAACTTTCTTGCAATCAGAGGCTACACTTGGCACAAAGCTGAAAAGTAAAGATACAATGATGATGCTACTGTAGTAATAACATCAAGACACAACAAAAGCAAAATAAAATTTTATTCATTGTGGGCTGCCTCCCAAAAGCGCTTTCTTTTATGCCTTTAAGCTAGGCATAATGCAAAGAGATCAAGTTTTATCAAGAGTAAAAGAATAGCTAGCCCGTATAACGGACTCAAAAGGTAACTTAATCTTCTTCCTAGGGAAGTGTTCCATCCCTTTCTTGAGAGGAAATTGGAATTTTATATTCCCCTCTTTCATGTCAATGATGGCACCAACGGTGCGAAGAAAAGGACGTCCCAAAATAATTGGACAAGAAGGTTCACATTCAGTATCCATAATAGTAAAATCAACGGGAACATAATTGTCATTGACAATGATAAGAACATCGTCGATCCTCCCCAAGGGTTTCTTTATGGAAGAATCAACAAGACGAACACCAAAAGAACAAGAATCAAAAGGTTTCAATTTAAGCATATCATATATTCTTTTGGGCATAACGGAGGTACTAGCTCCAACATCACATAAAGCATAGCAAGAGAAGTTATTCAACTTAATTTTAATCATAGAATCCCAACCATCTTCTAGCTTTCTAGGTATGGAGGCTTCTACCCTAAGTTTCTCCTCCCTAGCTTTGATGAGAGCATTAGTGATATGCTCTGTGAAGGCAAGATTAAGTGTGCTAGTGTGGGGATCTTTAGACATCTTGTGAAGGAAATCAATAACTTCGGTAAGGGTGCAATTATCAAAATCAAGGTCACTACTATCAAGTAAAGTGGTAGTGGTGTCCTTTAGGCTCACTTGTTTGGTAGTTTCTATAGTCATAGCATCACCATTAATAGGTCCAATGGGACCAGGAGTGTATTGGGTGCTAAGAGTTTGGATATCCTCAACAACTTGGATAGTAGCAACAGTGTGGTGGGTAGGAAGGTTCTTAATTCTATCTTCTTCCTCCTTTTCTCTAGCCCATCTCTCTTTAAGTTTAGCCAACATCCTAATGTTTTCATTAATTTGCACTTGAATAGCATTCATAGGAGTGGTCTTCCTCTCCTCAAGAGGGGAAGTTCTAATTTTAAGCAACTCTACCTCATGGGCTAAATTGTCTACCTTCGAAGAGAGATTATCTAGTTTGGCTAGTTTTTCTTCTACATTCTTATTGAAGGCTTTTTGGGTAGTGATGAAATCTTTAAGCATAATCTCTAGTACAGAAGTGGAGTTCTTGGTGCTAGGATAAGCATTGTTGTTCCCATAGGAATTAGAGGGGAACGGTCTAGGATTGCTACCAAAATTACTCCTATAAGCATTGTTATTGAAACTGTTTCTAGAGATAAAGTTCACATGTACTTGTTCTTGAGCAATCAAAGAATTTAAAGGAACATCACGAGGATCAACAGAAGATTGCTTGGAAAGTAGAGACATGATCAAGTCAACTTTTTCATTTAGGGAGGAAATCTCCTCGACGGAGTTTACCTTCCTACCTGTTGGAGCGCGTTCGGTGTGCCATTGAGAATAATTGGTCATCATCTCATCGAGAAGCTTCGTGGCAGCACCAAGTGTAGTTGACATAAAGGTTCCTCCCGCGGCTGAATCTAACAAGTTCCGCGAGGTAAAGTTCAAGCCTGCATAAAAAGTTTGGATAACCATCCAAGTAGTCAAACAATGAGTAGGGCAGTTCTTGACAAGAGATTTCATGCGTTCCCAAGCTTGGCAACGTGTTCATTATCCAATTGTTTGAAATTCATTATGTTACTCCTTAGTTGGATAATTTTAGCAGGTGGATAGTACTTTCCAATAAAAGCATCCTTGCACTTGTCCCAAGAATCTATGCTATTTCTAGGCAAAGATTGAAACCAAATTTTAGCTCCTCCTCTCAAGGAGAAAGGAAAAAGCTTAAGCTTAACAATATTACCATCTATTTCTTGGTACTTTTGCATATCACAGAGTTCAACAAAATTGTTTAAGTGTAAAGCAGCATCATCTCCAGCACCGGAGAATTGATCTTTCATAACTAAGTTCAGTAAAGCAGGTTTAATTTCATAAGAAGGTGCTGAAGTGGCAGGTGTAGTAATGGGCGTGCAGATAAAGTCATCGTTGTTATGACTAGTGAAGTCACACAACTTGGTGTTCTCGATGGAACCCATAGCAGCAAGCAAGCAAGATAACTATTTTCGTGATTTTTCATAGAAGACACTAAAGCAAAAACTGAAAGGTAAACTAACAAGACTAAAAAGCAAAGGTAAAAGATAGCGTGCAACTCCCCTATCTTGAAGAGTGGAGTCCCCGGCAACGGCGCCAGAAAACTTTGCTTGATGGCTTCTCGCCCCTCGTTGGTTACCCCAAGTGGAAGGTTTGAGATGCAGTGTAGCGGTAGTTTTCCCTTGGCAAAGATACCAAGGATCGAATCCCCTGAGACTCCGAGGTTCAACAAGAAGGTGTCAACTGCTAGCGGCGCAACTAGCGATTGACCGGACCTGCACACAAATACAAATAACTTTGCTCCCAACGAGTACAGAGAGGTTGTCAATCCCTCCGGACTTGTCGTTTACAAAGGATCAAACGCAAGAGATAATAGTGATAGGTATTACTGCAACTAGTAAGTAAGAACAGAAAGTAAATAACGGATGTGATCAGTGATGGTAATATGGACCGGGGTCCCATGATGTTCACTAGTGATGTCTCTCTCCCAAAAGACGATAAAACAGCTAAGTGAGGTAAACGAATTACAGCTGGGCAATTGACAGGATTATGTGCGCAAACCAATGCTAACTGTGCTGCAAAGAAAGGTAGAGGCTCAAAAGCATGGGCGGTACGCCAAGGCAAGTAGACCGAAATCCATCTGCATCTACTACTAATCATCCACCTTGAGATATCTATCCAGAACATCTCGCTGGTATTAAGTTGCGAGTCCCACCCATAGTGTAAACTCAAAGCAACAGACAACTGCATTAAAAGAACTTTGCGTAAAGTAAACAATCCTTGCACCCGCAAGTACAAGCACCGTTGTTTTCCCCCTTGTGGCAACAGCACATCCCCTAGACTCATGTTTCTGTCACTCAAGCTAGTCATCGAGGGGCATGAACCCACAATCAAGCATAACGTTCCCTCTTGGAGTTACTACCTACTACTTGGCCAAAGCAATAAACAGCAACGGAGAACATGCAAGAATTACTCAAGAACATAAATATAAAAGAGGTGAATCAAATATATTACTCACACACAATCTGAACATAATCTCATAATCCATCGGATCCCAGCAAACTCAGCATAGCAACAACATAAGGATTACATATGTGCCTCGATCATGTAGGGCAGCTCACGAGGTCTAATCGGTGAAGAACAAAGAGGGGAGGAGAACATCACATAGCTACTGGTCATGGACCCATGGTCCAAGGGAGACTACTCACAACTCATCCGGGAGGCGTCCATGGTGGTGGAGAGGCTCCCGGTGGTGATCCTCCCCTCCGGCAGGGTGCCGGGAAGAGTTCTCCTGGTGCTCCCGATCTTGGAAGCGCGGCGGCGGTGGAACAGAGATGAGATCGCGAAAAAGGGTTCCGTCCTCGAGGGTTTCGGGACGCGGTGTAAATATATGCCAAAGGGGGCGTCAGAGGAGGCCAGGGGGGCCCAGGCGTCCTGGCGGCGCGGCCAGGAGGGGGGCGCGCCCTCTGGCCGCCTGGAGCCCTGGTGGCCCCCCTCCGGCCCTACTTTGGCCGCATGGAAGCTTCCGGAACGCTGATTTTTTATATATTTTTCCCGGAATTTTTCTGGCAGTTTACGTAATGGGAAAACCTGAAATACAAAAACAGCAGAAAACAGAAACTGGCACTGGGGTGCACTGAGTTAATAGGTTAGTCCAAATATGATCAAAAGTGTATGGAAGTGCATAAATATCATAGCAATATTACACAAAAGAGGCATGGAGCAAGCAGAAATTATAGATACGTTTTGGACGTATCAACATCCCCAAGCTTAATTCCTGCTCGTCCTCGAGTAGGTAAATGATAACAAGCATAATTTCTATGGTGACATGCTATTAACCATATAAGAACTTTTCACAGTCACATGACAAGTGCTTACTGAGACAATGAGTCTGTAGTAATTAAGTTGCCTCATGAGAACATCACAAAGAACTGAAAGTTTTACAATATGATACTGAAATACTCAATAGATTTGTAGTGAGCATGGTGTGCAAACATGACAAAGTGATATCTCGCTTGCCCCCTTTAGTGAAGCAAAACATAAATGCAGGGGCACCTCCAAAGTTTAAGTGACGACTAGGTACAATGATTTCAGAATAAACGATATCATAGTCATGCAGAAGACAATGGTACTTTGGGACAATGCACATTACACTCAGAATGACAATCATGCTCTCAATAGTTGGTGCTTTAAAGAAAGAAGGTGGAGACTCTCGAACCGTGGCTTTTGTTGGCAAAGTTGAAAACCTATGGTCGGAAACAAAAACTAAACATGTACTAGAGCTCTTGGTTTTTAAAAACAGAGGTAATAATTATTTTTTTAGAATATGCATATTTCGTCAACGAATGCTAGTAGATAACTCAATTACTTCTTGAGCTGGACAAGTTTCGAGGAACGGCTCCCGCACGAGGACGATCACATCCTCTTAATCTCCTTCATCCAGACTCCTTCCTGCGCTGCTTCGGAAGCAGCTATGTACTCCGCTTCACATGTAGATGCCGCCACGACGCTTTGCTTGCAACTGCACCAGCTGACTGCCCCTCCGTTCAAAATATACACGTATCCGGTTTGAGACTTAGAGTCATCCAGATCTGTGTCGAAGCTAGCATCGACGTAACCCTTTACGACGAGCTCTTCGTCACCTCCATAAACGAGAAACATATCCTTAGTCCTTTTCAGGTACTTCAAGATGTTCTTGACCGCTGTCCAGTGTTCCACACCGTGATCACTTTGATACCTCCCTACCAAACTTATGGCAAGGTTCACATCAGGTATGGTACACAACATGGCATACATGATAGAACCTATGGCCGAGGCATAGGGAATGACACTCATCTTTTCTCTATCTTCTGCCGTGGTCAGCGACTGAGCCTTGCTCAATCTCATACCTTGCAAAACAGGCAAGAATCCCTTCTTGGACTGATCCATATTGAACTTTTTCAATATCTTGTCAAGGTATGTACTTTGTGAAAGACCAATGAGGCGTCTTGATCTATCTCTATAGATTTTGATGCCTAATATGTAAGCAGCTTCTCCAAGGTCCTTCATTGAAAAACTTTTATTCAAGTAGGCCTTTACATTTTCCAAGAATTCTATATCATTTCCCATCAGCAATATGTCATCCACATATAATAGAGAAATGCCACAGAGCTCCCACTCACTTTCTTTTAGATACAGGCTTCTCCATAGGTCTGTATAAAGCCAAACGCTTTGATCACATCATTAAAGCGAATATTCCAACTCCGAGATGCTTGCACCAGCCCGTAAATCGAGCGCTGGAGCTTGCATACCTTGTTAGAGTTCTCTGGATCGACAAAACCTTCCGGCTGCATCATATACAACTCTTCCTTGAGGAAGCCATTCAGGAATGTTGTTTTGACGTCCATTTGCCATATCTCATCATCGTAGAATGCGGCAATAGCTAACATGATTCTGACTGACTTCAGCATCGCTACGGGAGAGAAAGTCTCGTCGTAGTCAATCCCTTGAACTTGTCGATAACCCTTAGCGACAAGCCGAGCCTTATAGATGGTCACATTACCATCCGCGTCTGTCTTCTTCTTAAATATCCATTTGTTTTCTATGGCATGCCTGTCATCAGGCAAGTCCACCAAAGTCCATACTTTGTTTTCATACATGGATTCTATCTCGGATTTCATGGCTCCAAGCCATTTATTGGAATCCGAGCCCGCCATCGCTTCCTCATAGTTCGAAGGTTCACCGTTGTCTAACAACATGATTTCCAGGACAGGGTTGCCGTACCACTCTGGTGCGGAACGTGCCCTCGTGGACCTTCGAAGTCCAGTAACTTGATCTGTCTCTTCATGATCATTATCATTAGCTTCCTCCCTTGTCGGTGCAGGCACCTCAGGAACGATTTCCTGCGCTGCGCTACTTTCAGGAGGGGTGACTGTCACCTCATCAAGTTCTACTTTCCTCCCACTCACTTCTTTCGAGAGAAACTCTTTCTCCAGAAAGCATCCATTCTTGGCAACAAAGACTTTACCTTCGGATCTGTGGTAGAAGGTGTACCCAATCGTTTCCTTTGGGTATCCTATGAAGACGCATTTTTTCGATTTGGGTTCGAGCTTTTCAGGTTGAAGTTTCTTGACATAAGCATCGCAACCCCAAACTTTTAGAAACGACAACTTCGGTTTCTTGCCAAACCAAAGTTCATACGGAGTCGTCTCAACGGATTTCGACGGAGCCCTATTTAAAGTGAATGCGGCAGTCTCTAAAGCATAACCCCAAAAAGATAGCGGTAAATCGGTGAGGGACATCATAGATCGCACCATGTCCAACAGAGTACAGTTTTGACGTTCGGACACACCGTCACGTTGAGGTGTTCCGGGCGGTGTCAATTGTGAAACAATTCCATAGCTCCTAAGGTGTGTGCCAAATTCATGACTTAAATATTCACCCCCACGATCTGATCGTAAGAACTTTATTTTTCTGTCACATTGATTCTCAACCTCATTCTGAAATTCCTTGAACTTTTCAAAAGTCTCAGACTTGTGTTTCATCAAATAGATACCCGTATCTACTCAAGTCATCTGTGAGGGTGAGAACATAACGATAGCTTCCGCGAGCCTCAACACTCATTGGACCGCACACATCAGTATGTATGATTTCCAATAAGTTGGTTGCTCGCTCCATTGTTCCGGAGAACGGAGTCTTGGTCATCTTGCCCAATAGGCATGGTTCGCACGTGTCAAATGATTCATAATCAAGAGACTCTAGAAGTCCATCTGAATGGAGCTTCTTCATACGTTTGACACCAACATGACCAAGGCGGCAATGCCACAAGTATGTGGGACTATCATTATCAACTTTACATCTTTTGGCATCTACACTATGAATATATGTATCATCACGTTCGAGATTCATCAAAAATAAACCATTGACCAGCGGGGCATGACCATAAAACATATCTCTCAAATAAATAGAACAACCATTAGTCTCCGATTTGAAAGAGTAGCCATCTCGCATAAGACGAGATCCAGATACAATGTTCATGCTCAAAGCTGGTACTAAATAAAAATTATTAAGGTTTAAAACTAATCCCGAGGGTAGATGTAGAGGCAGCGTGCCGACGGCGATCACATCGACCTTGGAACCATTCCCGACGCGCATCGTCACCTCATCCTTCGCCAGTCTCCGCTTATTCCGCAGCTCCTGTTTTGAGTTACAAATGTGAGCAACCGCACCGGTATCAAATACCCAGGAGCTACTACGAGCGCTGGTAAGGTACACATCAATAACATGTATATCACATATACCTTTGACGTTGCCGGCCTTCTTGTCTGCTAAGTATTTGGGGCAGTTCCGCTTCCAGTGACCCGTTCCCTTGCAATAAAAGCACTCTGTCTCAGGCTTGGGTCCATGCTTTGGCTTCTTCCCGGCAACAGGATTACCGGGCGCGGCAACTCCCTTGCCGTCCTTCTTGAAGTTCTTCTTACCCTTGCCTTTCTTGAACTTAGTGGTTTTATTGACCATCAACACTTGATGTTCTTTCTTGATGTCCACCTCTGCTGATTTCAGCATCGAATACACCTCGGGAATGGACTTCTCCATCCCCTGCATATTGAAGTTCAACACGAAGCTCTTGAAGCTTGGTGGGAGCGACTGGAGGATTATGTCAACGACCGCTTCATCTAGGAGATTCATTCCCAGCTGAGACAAGCGGTTGTGCAATCCAGAAATCTTGAGGATGTGCTCACTAACAGAACTGTTTTCCTCCATCTTACAGCTGTAGAATGCGTCGGAGACATCATATCTCTCGACTCGGGCATGAGCTTGGAAAACCATTTTCAGCTCTTCGAACATCTCATATGCTCCGTGGTTCTCAAAACGTTTTTGGAGCCCCGACTCTAAGCTGTAAAGCATGCCGCACTGAACCAGGGAGTAATCATCACTACGCGACTGCCAGACGTTCAAAACGTCTTGGGTCGCATTGGGACCAGGTGCATCACCTAGCGGTGCTTCAAGGACATATGATCTCTTGGCATCTATGAGGATAAACCTCAGGTTACGGACCCAATCTGTATAGTTGCTACCATCGTCTTTCGGCTTGGTTTTCTCTAGGAACGCGTTGAAGTTGAGGGAAACTTGAGCGTGGGCCATTTGATCTACAAGAGATATTGTAAAGAATTTAGACTAAGTTCATGATAATTAAGTTCATCTTAATCAAATTTTAATGAACTCCCACTCAGAATGACATCTCTCTAGTCATCTAAGTGATACACGATCCGAATCGACTAACCCGTGTCCGATCATCACGTGAGACGGACTAGTCATCAACGGTGAACATCTTCATGTTGATCGTATCTTCTATACGACTCGTGTTCGACCTTTTGCTCTTCCGTGTTCCGAGGCCATGTCTGTACATGCTAGGCTCGTCAAGTGACCCCTAGTATGCGGACGTTAGAGCCTATCACACCCGATCATCACGTGGTGCTTCGGAACAACGAACTTTAGCAACGGTGCACAGTTAGGGGGAACACAATTCTTGAAATTTTAGCGAGAGATCATCTTATTTACTACCGTCGTTCTAAGTAAACGAGATGCATAAACATGATAAACATCACATGCAATCAATTAAAGTGACATGATATGGCCAATATCATCTTGCTCCTTGGATCTCCATCTTCGGGGCATCACGATCATCTTGTCACCGGCTCGACACCATGATCTTCATCATCATGATCTTCATCATCGTGTCTTGAAGAAGTCATCACGCCAACTATTACTTCTACTACTATGCCTAACGTTTAGCAATAAAGTAAAGTAATTACATAGCATTTATTCAGTGACACGCAGGTCATACAATAATTAAGACAACTTCTATGGCTCCTGTCGGTTGTCAAGTTCATCGACATGCAAGTCGTGATTCCCTATTACAAGAACATGATCAATCTCATACATCACATATATCATTCATCACATCTTCTTTTGGCCATACCACGTCACATAGCACATGCTGCAAAAACAAGTTAGACGTCCTCTAATTGTTGTTGCAAGTTTTTACGTGGCTTCTATAGGTTTTCTAGCAAGAACGTTTCTTACCTACGCCAAAACCACAACGTGATTTGTCAATTTCTATTTACCCTTCATAAGGACCCTGTTCATCGAATCCGATCCGACTAAAGTAGGAGAGACAGACACCCGCCAGCCACCTTATGCATCTAGTGCATGTCTGTCAGTGGAACCAGTCTCACGTAAGCGTACGTGTAAAGTCGGTTCGGGCCGCTTCATCCCACAATACCGCCGAATCAAGATTGACTAGTAACGGCAAGAAAGTTGAACAAACTCAAACGCCCACAACTGCTTTGTGTTCTACTCGTGCAAGATGCTACGCATAAGACCTAGCTCAGATGCCACTATTGGGGAACGTAGCAGAATTCAAAAAAATTCTACGCTTTCACCAAGATCCAACTAAGGAGACATCTAGCAACGAGCAAATAAGAGTGCATCTTCATACCGTTATGTAGATCGCGAGCGGAAGCTTTCGAAGAAGCGTGGATGAAGTAGTCGTACTCTTCGCGTTCTTCGTCACCGATGATCTAGCGCCGAACGGACGGCACCTCCGCGTTCAACACACGTCCGGTACAGCAATGTCACCTCCTTCTTGATCCAGCAAGGGGGGAGGAGAGGTTGTCGGAGATCCAGCATCACGACGGCGTGGTGGTGGATGTAGTGGAGAATCCTGCACGGCTTCGCCGGGCGCCCTGCGTAAGGAGATGGAGGTGTGAAGGGAAGGGGAGAGGCGCCAGGGGCAAGGGTGCGGCTGCCCTCTCCCCCCCCCCCCACATATATATAGGGGGCCAGGGGGGTTGCGCCGGCCCTGCAGATCCCATCTGCAGGGTGGGGCGGCGGCCAAGGGGGGATCCATGCCCCCCAAGGCAAGGTGGCGCCCCCTCCCCCCTAGGGTTTCAACCCTAGGCACATGGGGAGGAGGTCCCATGTGGTGCGCCAGCCCACCAGGGCTGGCCACTTCCCCCTAGCGTCCTAGGGGCCCCGCCGGGATGGGTGGCCCCACCCGGTGGACCCCCGGGACCCCTCCGGTGGTCCCGGGACACTCCCGGTGACCCCCAGAGATCACCCGATGGCCGAAACTGGACTTCCTATATATCATTCTTTACCTCCGGACCAATCTGGAACTCCTCGTGACGTCCGGGATCTCATCTGGGACTCCAAACAACTTTCGGGTTTCCAAGTGCATGTATCTCTACGACCCTAGTGTTACCGAACCTTAAGTGTGTAGACCCTACGGGTTCGGGAGACACGCAGACATGACCGAGACGACTCTCCGGTCAATAACCAACAGCGGGATCCGGATACCCATGTTGGTTCCCACGTGTTCCTCGATGATCTTCATCGGATGAACCACCGTATCAAGGATTCACTCAATCCCGTATGTTATTCCCTTTGTCCATCGGTACGGTACTTGCCCGAGATTCGATCGTCGGTATTCCCGATACCTTGTTCAATCTCGTCATGGCAAGTCTCTTTACTCGATCCGTAATCCATCATCCCGTGACTAACTCCTTAGTCACTTTGAGCTCATTATGATGATGTCTTACCGAGTGGGCCCAGAGGTACCTCTCCGTCATACGGAGTGACAACATCCCAGTCTCGGTTCGTACCAACCCAACAGACACTTTCGGTGATACCCGATGCGTACCTTTATAGCCACCCAGTTACGTTGTGACGTTTGGCACACCCAAAGTATTCCTACGGCATCCGGGAGTTGTACAACCTCATGGTCTAAGGAATAAATACTTGACACCGAAAAGCTTATGCATTACGAACTATACGATCTCGTGCTATGCTCAGGATTGGGTCTTGTCCATCACATCATTCTCCTAATGATGTGATCCCGTTATCACCGACATCTTATTTCCATGGTCAGGAAACCGTGACCATCTGTTGATCAACGAGCTGGTAACTAGAGGCTTACCAGGGACTCATTGTGGTCTATATATTCACACATGTATCGCTGTTTCCGTACAATACAATTCAAGCATGAATAACAGACGATTATCATGATCAAGGAAATATAATAATAATACTTTTATTATTGCCTCTAGGGCATATTTCCAACAGAAACAACAATCATAATCGTTCCACTCCATCCACGCCCGCTAAGAGAGATTTGAGTCACATTGTTATTCTTCATCAGATATAGTATATAAATACATCAACATATTTTCTTTCAATGAGCACCTGCTCATTTTTTTAGCATCAATTTTTCTCTTCATTTTTGTTTTACTTTTTTGACATATATTTTTATCCTAAAATTTCAAAAAATATTCATGCAGTGTAAGAAACTGTTGGTTTGACTTTTTGAAAATTTTGATAGCATTCAAAACATGTTCATGCAGCTCAAAAAAATGTTTGCAAAATTATTTTCAAAAAAGAGTACGATGTAGTAAATTGTTTGCATAAATATAAAAAATGTTTCATACCACCCAAAAGGTGGTTATGCAATGTAAAAAAATGTTTGTGTAGTTTAATTTTATTTTCCATAACACTCAAGAAAATTTTCAAAATGTATATAAAATGTTTTACATTTATCAAGAAAATTTAAGCATATGTTTGAAAATAACAATTCATCATGTATTTGAAACAAAGTTTATAAAATTGACAAGAAATGTTCGTGTGTTCTAGCAAAATGTTGCGTACAATTCAAAAAAATTGATGTGATTTAACAAAATTCTTAACATGGATCTGTAAAAAATATCCAAAACATGTATTTTAAAAAATGTTTAAATCATTTATTTGGACAAATATTTGTCATGCATTAGGATAATGTTTGATCTACAAGAAAAAAAGGTTTTGGGTGAAGACAAAAAATGTACAGCATGTATTGAAAAAGCCGGCATGTATTGAAAAAATCCAAAAAAAATGAAAACCCAAAAAATCTGATAAAACACATAGAAATATAGAATGAAAACAAAAAGGCGGCCAGATAGCTGCCACCATGTTCTGAAACAAAGAAAGAAATAAATAGACAAACAACCCGAAATAAACCGCGCACCGAATGGATGCCATGTAAAGAAAACGCTCTCGCTGCACCCTTAGACCTTATACAATGCATGATACTTAGGAGGGCGCATAGAGAGAAAAATTAGTGTTTCTTTAAACACCAGTGCTTATTTATAGATATACTCCCTCCGTTCCAAATTACTTGTCGTGGTTTTAGTTCAAATTTAAACTAAAACCATGACGAGTAATTTGGAACGGAGGGAGTAGATGCTTAATTAGGTGTCTCTCCGGTAGAAATAGACACTACTATTTCAAAAAACAATGATTTGTATTTGTAATCACATCCATATACACCTACCATTGTACAAGGCCTTACTGGAGTGGCCCATACGTGGAGGCGAGAGGGAATCGTGCAGGTGAGAAGTAGTGTGCCATCGCGCTGGGAAGATCCTATTTGCCACTCGATGGTGGCAAACAGTCCAGCCTTCATCATGGGCTTCACGAATGGGCTTCCTTCGATTCCCATTTTTGTATCTCCTTTATCTTTTTATTTGATTTTTTCTTTCTCCTTTTTTCATTTTATTATTTCTGATTTTTTTCTGTTATTTTTTGCACTTTTTACTTTTTTTCTACCTTTTAAAATATCTGGCTGATATCTTTTATAACATGCAATGAATATTTTCTAAATGTACAATTAACTACTTTTAGTATACTGTGAACATTTTACACATACACACTGAACTTTTCTATGATATATGATGAAAAGTGTTTTTGTATACATCCAACTTTGCTAATGCACATTGAACAATTGTTTAATGCATGGTGTACTTTTTATATGTATTGTACTTCTTTTTTGTTATATATGATGACATTTTTGTTGTATACATCGAAAATTTGTTAAAATATGATGGACATTTCATTGTATACATAGAAAAAAGATATAATAAACATTGATCAGTTTTTAATGCACATTAAACCTTTTTTTAATCTATAGTTAACTTCCTTACAAACACATATTTAAGAATTTACTAAAATACATGTTTCAAATTTTCAATAGGATTTTAAATATCCGGCTCCTGAAAATTAACAGGCTGTTTTTTGGAAGGAGAAAAACACGACTAAAAAACCGACGAGAAAAGAAATCAGCTCGCGAGAAGAATGGGTTGGCCGCTACAGCGAAGGCTCGACTACTTATTGCACGCGCAGGCGGCAAATGAAATCACTAATTAATTAAGGAGTACTCCTTCCAAAGATCACGCATACCTTTTTATGTTGTGACAAGTGGTGTGCAGCATGTGCGCCACTTGTCGCAACATGTGAGTTTTCCTTTTTCGTAGATCCGTTTATTCAAAATGTTTTACTTTTTTAACTGTGCATCCAAATCTTGAATCATTTTCACCGTTGGATTCCTCGTGTCGAGATTTTTAAAACAAGATCCCATGTTGATAGGTTTTGATGAGCATTTTTTCACACACAGAAAAACCCAATCGAAATCACGTTTTCCCCTTTCTGGAAGCCATTTCTGAGAGGCACAGCCGTGCCTCTCGCGGAAGAAAAAAGAAGAAAAAATGTTTTCCATTTTTGAGAGGCATGACCATGGCTCTCACGAAAGCAAAAACATGCCTCTCGCGAAAAAAAAACACGTTTTTTTCGTTTCCGAGAGGCAAAACTGTGCCTTTCGTGAAAAAAGAGAAAACTCGTTTTTTTTTCCTTTTACAAGAAGCGCGGTCGTGTCTCCCACGGAAAGAAAAAGTGAAAACGTATTTTTAATTTTTTCTGTTTTCGAGAGGCACGGCCGTGCCACTCACGGAAGCAAAGCCAGGCCTCTCGTGGAAGCAAAACCTGCCTCTTAGGGAAGGGAAAAACACGTTTTTCACGCAAAAAAATAAATTTTTTTTGGGTCCAAAAGCTAAGAAAGACCGTTGGAAAACTGAAAAGTTGAATAAACCTGAAAAAAAATCATCTAAAAAACTGAAAACGCGTGCGGGATTTTTTTTCCGAAGAAATCGCCCGGGGCGCGACACGTGGCGGCAAAGGAGAGCGTGCAAAGTGGCGCGCTCCCAGCCCATCGCAAATAATCATTGCGAGACTTCCGAAGAAGCACTCATCAACTAGTTGCTCTCGGTGGCAAACAGGAGCTCTCATTGCAGTAGGCGAGAGGAGTATACATCTCGCTTCTGTGCGACGCTGTAGTGGGTCAGGCTGTTCGTTACTACGAGCTTTAATTTGTTCGTTCCTTTTGTTTCTTCATTTTTTCATATATTTTTTCTTACTTTTGTTTGTTTTTCATGAAAAGTACATATTTCAAAATTAGTTTAATTGAATTATAAAAGCGTTCATAGCACATTTTAAAAGCTTTCATACAATGTGAAAATAAAAGTTGCTGCAACTTGTAAAAGATGTGGACAGTATTCAAAAATAATTATTGACATTTAGAAAATGTCGCATGTTCAAAACATTGTTTGTGATTTTTTCTTCATATTTTTTCTAAAAACTTAGAGAATAGTCTCATAATTTTAAAAAAAAATTGGTATTATTCAAAAAATGCTCACGCATTTCAAACCATGCCAGTCATATCTCAAGGAATGTTTATACAATGTAAAAAATGTTCGCATGATTTATAAAAATTGTTTTGCACCTTTCAAGAAATGGTTTTTAACAATTTGCCACTAGTTGTGTCACACTACTCTATTTTGCCAGTAGGAGTTTTGACTACTCAAATATGTCATCCTTCCATTACATGTATGCTAAAAAAAGCCACTTGGCACTGCTACCGTTCAGAGAAAGGCCTTTCACTGGGGCAAGAGTGACCAAAATACCCCTAGACCCCACTTTTGTCGGGGCTCCCTATAACCTATAGGTCTTACTTGTCGGCACACAAAGAATTAAATTAGAAGGATAAAATAAAGACACACGGGGATTCGATCACCCATGCGCGGAGCTATTTTTGCTTCTAATTTCATTCTCCGCGTGCCTGAAAAGTTGGATCCGCAAGTTACATTAAGTTGTAGAAGAAACGATGACAAGTGAAGTCTATGAGTATTTTGTTCATTTCATCCCGGTCGATGGCCTTTGATCGGATGATAGCGCTACCGAGTTGCATTTTTTAACACACGCGCTCAATAGAAGGACATTTTTTAGTAGCCGAAACTTTTAGTGTCAAACTTGAGTTGTGTGACACAACTAACGACAAAACTGGTAAAAAAAACCCAAGAAAAAATGATCGTGGCATTTAAGAAAATATTTATACATTTTTAGGATATGGTTGTGACAGTTTAAAACATACTTATACAATTTTAGAAAATGTCAACTTGGTTAATTTTTTGTTTCTTATCATTAAAAAATGTTCAGTGCATATTTAAAAAGTTCAAATACGTATTAAAAATATGTTCATCGTTTATTTGAGAAATTTTCAACGTGTATCAGAAAAAGTTATGTGTATATGAAAAATGTAAAACATGTATTGAAAAAAGTCAAGATAGTATTTTAAAAATAAAAATCTAAAAACAAAGAGAAAGAAATAAACCGAAGAATCTGAAAGAAACCCGATAAAAGAAATAGAAAATGATGAATCTAAAAAAGGCATGGAAGGTTCTAAAACATGTCCGAACTAATTTATAAAACCTTCCCAAAACTGCTAGATGGGCTGGTCGACTAAAGCGTGGGCGCCCACACCACCAGTGATGAGGCGACGATAGGTCTCGCAATATACGAGAAATAACCCTAGTAAGTGATAAATAGCACCGACGGAAGTGATATATAGACGCTCTGGACAAAAGGTTGAGCTTAGATCAATCTAATATATTAGTTGGGTTGTGCTATGTAAGGAAATGGACCTCACAACAAAGTGTTTCCAGAAGAAGAAGAAAACGTGTTTCAGCAAGAATCACTCAACATGAATGTGTCTGTAGCACTGCAAGTCACTTGCATAAAAAAACTTCGATCAAAATGCCTCAACACGGACATCGCAAATGTCTGCGAACACGCCTGTGATATGCCCTAAGGATAGGGGAGGGAGACATCCAAATATATCCCTAAAAATTTCCCATTTGGTCCGGTT
>LR738710.1:570776442-570787352 GCA_902687465.1 Secale cereale
GGGGGGGGGGGGGGCACGTGATCACTTTTGGTTGGATATGTGTGTGGTATGCGGCTAGGAGGAGAGGGTGGAGAGAGAGAGGCCATGTGGTTGGTTGAAGATGCGGGTGTGCGGACTCCAGCAAAGCTTCGGTGGGTTTGTTTTCGCAGAAAAATAAACATGCAGACTAGTCCAGGAACTTTTTGGATGACAAAACCGGTTCAAACAACATGGTCCAGACATGTACGGGCACTTTGAGATCCACTTTGGAGATGCCGGAATCCTTTGCTCCGAAAACAGAACAACCACTTTGAAGGTGACTAGGCACAGTTTCAAGTGCAATAACCACTGTACCACATCAATTTTATTCGTCCATGCCCTATACCCTCTCCAGCAAGCACTTCCGTCTTTCCGATTTATAGGTCCCACACATACTCTAGATTGTCTATTTTATATTAATATAATATAAGTTGTATATCATAAAATTTATAACATTCCCGCAAAAAATAGCATTATGAAACATAACATTTGAAGTTTTTAATTATATATTTTATATGTATATAACTCATATTAGATGTGTCAAATTGCCAATCTAAGAATACATGTCGACCTTACAAATCGGAAAGAAGGTAGTAGTACACTATATTTGATAGAAAGCTAGCATCAAAATAGGTGAGTGTTTCCCCGGGGTAAAAAAGAAGCATGGCTCAGATGGATTGGATTGGCTCTTTGCGGTGTAAATAGCCAGATTCAAATTTAAAGTTGGTATTGGCGCTCACATTTTTTATTTATTTCAGTCTTGTGTGAAATACATCACGAGTGCCTTAACTTGCCCGACACGATCACTTTGGTGGTTAAACTTGTAAAATACATAAAATTAGTGTTATAACTTGTCTGAGTGTTCAAATACGATGCCTTCGCCATCCGGGCATATGCACAACTCACATAGCGTGCCAACGTGGCATCGGCCCACATGTCAATGGATGTGAGAGGAGTGTGCTCGTTGTTTTACAGAAAACTCCTTGTGCTTTGAATAATTTTCACAAAAGCTCTTGACATTTTATTTAAATATACCAAACTGCATTTATCCCACATGTCGGATCTAGGCCCCACATGTCAGCACATGGGATAAAAAAGTAATAACAAAAAAAGCACGGATTCAAACTCACTACCTACCTGCGCACAACCTGCACACATGTGCTAACCACACACACTACTACTCCACCTGTTCATAAATATTTGTCTTTCTAGACATTTCAAATGAACTACAACATACAGATGTATGTAGACATATTTTAGAGTGTAGATTCATCCATTTTGCTTCGTATGTAGTCACTCGTTGAAATCTCTAGAAAGACAAATATTTGGGAACAGTGGGAGTATTTATCAAGGATACCATGCGAAAAAATAAAGAGAAATAAGAAAGAAAAGTTGACTCACTGAAAAATAAAAAAATATATTAAGAAATTACCACGTTTGAAAAAAGAGAACTATTCAACATATTACCTGCCATAAACTTAAAGAAGTGTTAGAACATTTTAAAAAAAGGTCACATATTTTTGGAAAATTCTCAAGTGTATTAAGAAATTGTAAATGTGTTTTAGAAAAATGTTCGTTATGCATAAAAAAATACAACTTATATTTCATCAAATTTTCAATATGTATTAAAAAATTATTGTGTAAAATTATTCTTACATTTCTACAAACACATTTATAGTATATGTTGTTGTTACACAATGATTTTTTAATATATGTTGAATTGTTTAAATCCACATAAATTGTAGAAAAAGTTCATGTCTACCTCTTCGAACTACAAATAATAAATGTATAGTAAAGATTTAAATAGAAAATAATCACATATTGATAATTATTTTATTTTTATGTTGGAAAATTGAAATATATCATAAAAGCAAAACAGTAAATTGAAGAAAAAGCAGAATGGAAATTGCAGGGCGATAGCTAGACTATATGTACAAAAAATACTTTTAGTTTGGGTGGCTAGCGTGCGTGCTACTTAACCTATACTAGGTCCTAGGGTCCAAACCAACTCAAAAGACGCAGTTTATTTTTTCCTCTTATTAGCATACAGAGCAAGGTCTTATTTTTCCTCTTAAATACGATGTTCGTTCAGTGAGATGATACATTTTCGTCGACTATGAGGCATCTATGATGATGCATCAATCTAAAGATGTGGTGTGCCTGCGTGCGTTTATAGTGATGACTGTATGTGTGTATGTAAGCATCGATACTATGCTCCAATTATTTTTGAGAAATTGGTGAGTGATTGTGACTTTAAGTTAGAAAAACATTGCAATTCGTTTTAAATTGCTCTTTCCGCAAAAAAAAATTGCTCTTTCCGCAATTTTTTTTTTTTTTGCTCTTTCCGCAAAAACTACTCGAAACCACCGGACGATTGCGAACGGCGATGCAAACCAGGCAGAGCGGTGAGCCGTCCGTCCGTCCGTCTGTTCTGTGACGATGGTGGACCCGGACCCCAGAAAACAGGTCAAAAAGAGTGTCGATTCTCCCTCACAGACACCTGGCTTGTCGACCCCCACTCTGCCACGCAGAGCATCTAGACGTCCTCGGCCGGCGCGCGTCCCCCTCCCCCCTCCCGTTCTGGTAGCCACCGCCGAATCCATAGACAGTAGTAGCTGTAGAGTAGCAGCAAGAGCACTCTACAACTCCGTGCCACCAGAAAAAGGCCGAGCGAGCGACAGACGCACCAACCAGACTAGATAGGCAGAAGAGGCATCCACCTTCCTGCTGATTTAGCTCCTCCACCAGAACGCGCCCCAAAAGTCAGAAATAGTTTTGGCCCACGGTGGCCGAGCAGTTAAGGAGGGAGGTGTGGTGAGCCGTGGCCGTCAGGCCGCGAGGCCGTCAATGGCCCAGTATATATACGCCACCACCGCCCGCTGCTGCTGCAGCTCCTCCCGCGCCCACCCCGCGATCGCGCTCCAGCCTCCCGCGCCAGCCCCTTCTTCGTCTCGATCGCCGCTCCGTCGGAGCTCGGCCATGGGCGCGAGCGATCGCCTGGCTGTGGCCGCCGCCAAGCCGCGTCACGCGACGCCGTGCGCGGCGACCGTGCTGGGCGAGCCACTGCCGGCGTCCGACGACCACGGCCTCGTCCACCCCAGCGCCGACTTCGCCGCCCAGGCCCTTGTCTCCTCTCCGCAGCAGGTCTCCCTTTTTTCTTTCACTTGCCATTTCGATTCCGTTGATTCGCCCGCAGACGGGTGCCGTACGTTCGAAGCCCTTCCGTTTCGAGGCGCGTAGTATGTGGCTAGTTGCGATCCATCGCTACCCACTCACGGGGTCAGTCGGTGAGATAAGGCAGATAGGGACTGACTGGACATAAGTAGACAAGTACTGAAGTTGTTAGGGTTGGTGAATTGGGAGCGTGGGCCGTGGGTTAATTCCCATTTTCCTAGGGTCTGTGAATTGACTACCGAGTACTGACCACCCAGTAGTATTTGATTTCTGGTCGATATGATGACTGATCTTGGTGTTTTCCTCAATGACTGGCAACCAGTACCGGGAGATGTATCAGCGGTCCATTGACGATCCCGCCGGGTTCTGGTCAGAGATCGCTGAAACATTCTACTGGAAGCAGAAGTGGAACCCTGAGGAAGTCTGTACTGAGAACCTTGATGTCACAAAGGGGCCGATCAAGATCGAAGTAAGCACATGCCTAAGTATGGTGTTTGGTTTCCGTGCTAGCTTGTTTCTGATGGGAGGACAGACTGTCATTGAACGTTGTTGGTGTTTTGGCAGTGGTTTAAAGGGGGCAAAACTAACATATGCCACAATGCCGTGGACCGCTACGTGGAGGCTGGAGACGGTGCGAAGATTGCGATGTATTGGGAAGGGAATGAGCCTGATCAGGATGGGAAGCTCACATACTCAGAGCTCCTGGATAAGGTTTGCCAGGTAAATATGCTGCTATGGTGAAACAATTGCATGTAACATGTCCTGATGTATGCAGACATGGTTTAATTGTTCTGCGGTGCTTTGTTGCAGCTGGCCAATTATTTGAAGAGTGTTGGGGTTGAAAAAGGTGATGCTGTGGTGATATACTTGCCGATGCTCATGGAACTGCCAATTGCAATGCTTGCATGCGCTCGCATTGGTGCTGTTCACTCTGTAAGTTTTACCCAAGTCTGCACTTCCAGTTATTCTGATTTACCCTATACATGTTACCATGTTATGATGCTGAATTATCATTCAGGTCGTGTTTGCTGGCTTCTCCGCCGATGCAATAGCCCAAAGGATAACTGACTGCAAGCCTAAGGTTGTGATTACATGCAATGCTGTGAAAAGGGGGAAGAAACTCATCCCTCTCAAAGATATAGTAGATGCGTCTCTGGTTGAAAGTGCAAAAAATGGTGTCACGGTAGGTAAGATCCATAATACGACTTCCATGAGCACTAGCTATTTTAAGCTTTCCAGGCAGTCTGACATGTGCAATGTTGAATTTAGAGTATACCTCCAATTTTTTTACAAAAATATGTCCATTTCTTTCCTACAATAAAAACACGCAATTGTGTACATTATAGTTCCTGTTTTAGACCCTAAAACTTTCTGCGGCACACAAAGAGTGATTTATTTTGCTCAACATCCCACATTATACATTTGCAATCCAAAAATTGGATTTCCTTTTTCAAAACTCAGAAGTGTAACTGAAAAATAAAATGAAATTACCAGATGTGCGCATGCCCAGGTGCAGAGCAAAAACACTCACCTGTATCCCTCAGATAATTTATCGGTGGCCACTTTTTCACATCTTTCCGGCTTAGCCTCTTAGGGTATATTAAGACATTAAGTCTTGTTGTTCTTCATTGATGCCTTATGCAATGTCTGAACTCTAAAGTGCCAGTATACTCTTGATCATGGATGTTACTTCTTCTGGGAAAAATTGTATTCAATGATCATATGCACAGCATTGCTTTAGAGAAATCTACTCCAAAGTCTGAAGTTTTCTCATGTACAGTGTTTCTTTTGCTGAGCAGGCATTTGTTTGACATATGAAAATCAGTTGGCCATGAAGAAAGAGGACACACAATGGATAGCTGGAAGAGATGTCTGGTGGCAGGTATATCCAAATTAAACAAGTTCAACAATTTCTATGTATCAGATTTTTAAGCACAGAATTCCGGAAACTTCTTTATCAGTCGGAAGATCTCCTTTCAACCTTTTTGTTTTGTGTTGTATATTACAAGTATGCGAGTTTTTTCTTAATACGAGATGATGTGCTCCCAGGATGTTGTGCCCAATTTCCCAACTAGATGTGATGTGGAATGGGTTGATGCAGAGGATCCATTGTTTCTTCTGTACACTAGTGGCAGCACAGGAAAGCCAAAGGTACCCTTAACCCCGTAGACTATTGTATGTCCCTTGGATATAAAATAAAGATACTGTGAAGTGTGCAGGGTGTATTGCATACAACGGGGGGCTATATGGTATATGCCGCTACAACATTTAAACATGCATTTGATTACAAGCCAACAGACATATACTGGTAAGGTGTAAAAAATTTGGGGTCTTCAGGGGGCATAAATTTGGTCTCAGTATTATGGAAGCTGTGTTTTCTTACTGTAGTTTCCCTGTTTCACTTACATCAGGTGCACTGCAGACTGTGGCTGGATTACTGGACATAGTTATGTGACTTATGGTCCTCTCCTGAATGGAGCCACAGTTCTCGTTTATGAAGGGGTAATCTCAGAGGAAAACTAGTTCATATGTTATATAGTCATGATCTAAGGGTGACCCTTTGCTTTCGAGGCTTGTTTAGATTGGACTATGCCTGTAACTTATTTCTTGAATGCAACTTGTAGGCTCCAAACTACCCTGATCCTGGTCGGTGTTGGGACATCGTTGACAAATACGGAGTGACAATATTTTATACTGCACCAACACTTATCCGTTCACTCATGCGTGATGGTTCCGTGGTATGCTGTTTTTTTTCTTTTTTTGTGTGCTCATTTGAACATATAGTTGTGTCATCAGTTAAGTGGTGCAGTGAGACAGCACTTCTTTTCCTCACAAAATGATTTTTTATCTACCGAGAAGCTTTTTTCTACCATATAGTATTCTTTTATGTTGCAAAATAATGGTGCAACAACATATGCTCCAGAGCGAAATCTCTAATAATGTCTGTACGTTTATGAAAATATAAAATTTAATTAGTTAATGTTGTCCCACACACATATCTTTTGTATATATCCCTTTTGTTTTTATGATATATTTTGCAGTATGTTGATCGGTACTCTCGTAAGTCTCTCCGGGTTTTAGGAAGTGTGGGTGAGCCAATTAATCCAACTGCATGGAGGTTTGTGGTTATCTCCTTAGTCTGACAATCTCAATGCGTTAAAAAGATCTTACATGCACTATTGTTCATTCAGGTGGTTCTATAATGTTGTTGGTGACTCAAGATGCCCCATATCGGACACTTGGTGGCAGACTGAAACTGGTGGTTTTATGGTAATTGTGTTTTAAATTGTATGTTGGAATTTCGGAGCTCTCAAAGTGAGTTTCATCTTACTTGTTGAATCGAACTGTAATGCTTGTTCTTGTTAGATTACACCCTTACCTGGCGCTTGGCCTCAGAAACCAGGATCTGCTACATTTCCTTTCTTTGGTGTACAGGTATACATAATACAAGACTTCAATAAAAGGAAGTTTCATTACCCCTCTTGCTTTGTAATTACTGTGCACATGCTGATTCACAGGCAGTGATTGTTGACGAAAAAGGACGGGAAATGACCGGAGAATGCAGTGGATACCTTTGCATAAAGAAGTCATGGCCTGGAGCTTTTCGGACTCTGTATGGAGATAAGGACAGATATGAGACAACATACTTCAAACCGTTTTCTGGCTATTATTTCTCCGGTGATGGTTGTAGGAGGTAACTTGTCAAACATTGATTTAAACTTTGGCCAAAACTTCTTCATAATTGAAGAGGATTGCTGGTAGTCTGGAATAGAAATGTGATCCAGAATTACATGTTCATAGCTGAACAAATTAAATTTGTGTGTCAGGGACAAAGATGGTTACCATTGGCTGACCGGAAGAGTGGATGATGTTATCAATGTCAGGTAATGTAGCTACTTATATTATATGGTTCACGCTTCCTTGAATTGAAATTATTAGATGTCTTTAAAAGGCTTTGAAGCTGCAAATATTTGACCCGTATTTTAAAACTGTAGTGGGCACCGGATTGGTACAGCAGAGGTTGAATCTGCTCTTGTTTCACATCCAAAATGTGCCGAGGCTGCTGTTGTTGGAATTGACCATGAGGTCCGCACCAGTACTTACTTTCCTGTCTTTTTGGC
Organism: Secale cereale; assembly: GCA_902687465.1. Taxonomy (NCBI): domain Eukaryota; kingdom Viridiplantae; phylum Streptophyta; class Magnoliopsida; order Poales; family Poaceae; genus Secale; species Secale cereale. The sequence goes on from LR738710.1 coordinate 570,783,756, forward strand.
GCCATGTCTTGACCCCCACCATCAGGGCCATACCTCAGAATTTGGGGGCCCGGTGCAAAATCGAAGTTCATGCCCTCGTAATTAACAAAAATAGTTAGGGATAGAAGTTTTTAAAATTCATCATATGCGCAGCACAATTTTTCCAATAACTATGTGATGCAGAAAAAAATCAATTATTGCGCAAATGCAAAATTATGAATTAATAAATATCTAATAATCTATATTTTAGTTGGAACGAGCAATCACTGAATATTTTTAAGCACAATTTTGATGTGCTATCTTTGTAAAAACAATTCTCGTCTATTCCATTTTAGTTAAAATGAGACCACAAAAAAGGATCGCGATCCTTTCATAATTGAAGTGCTATTGTAACAAATCAGGAAAAAAATCCACACCAGCATGTTTATTTTTTGTTAGTAGACATTTGTGCTAAATTAGAAATTATTTAATTTGTTTACTTTCTAAAGGATGCGATATGTCTCGATTTAATTGTTGCAACGACTATGATCCGATGTACATGTACACTTTTGGCTAAAAAACAATGCAACTATGGGATATTTTTATATTAAATATACTACTGTAGTTTTGATTTAGATCTTTTCTCTATACATAATTAACCAACAATCAATCTCATCTCTCCGCAGCCACGGAAATCACAAGTTTTAAATAGAATTGGTAGCATTCCGGTTGCATCCTCAACCCCTCCCATCAATGCTGCCGTTGGAAAGACCAAAGGCAAAGAGTGAAAAATGTATGTGTTCCCAAGACAAAAGACCTGGCCCGATTCTCCAGGAGTAAATACTCTTTGTAGCTAGTTCTGTGTGTTCATGATGAATTTGACTAAATTCTTCATTAATAAATTGTTGTAGTAAAAAAATCTAATTTGGGGGCCCCATTTCTTTGAGGGGCCCTGTGCAGTTGCACATACTGCACATGTGCCACATACGGGCCTGCCCACCATGGCTTCGTCAAACTGAGGTCTTACATCAGTAATACTTGTTTCAGGTTAAAGGTCAGGGAATCTACGCATTTGTAACTTTGGTGGATGGTGTTCCTTACAGTGATGATCTACGAAAAAGCCTCATTATGGCGGTCCGCAGCCAGGTATTTTCTTCCGATAGTTTCTTATAGTGATGGTTGCTACTGCAAGATATTCATGTGTGATGGAATGAACCTGGCTAACAATGGCTCCGCTGGTTCTGGAGAAGTTGGTAGCTGATTTTTCTTGCCTTGCCGATCTGAAAAAATAATGCTTGTGCTTTTTCAATGATGGAACCTACAATGTCAACATGCTAGTTTTTCTTTAATCTTTTGAGATTGGATGGAACATTTTCTTCTGAAGGTTTTTTCGGTCAGTGCGACACATTTTTTCTTGACACTAATTTTTTTTAAACGAGTGTAAAGACATACATGGTATCATTTTGTGGCAGATTGGCGCGTTTGCAGCACCTGACAAGATCCACTGGGCACCGGGGCTCCCGAAGACACGGAGCGGCAAGATCATGCGAAGAATATTGCGGAAAATTGCCTCCAGGCAGCTGGATGAGCTTGGTGACACGAGCACGCTTGCTGATCCTGCTGTGGTCGAGCAGCTGATATCGCTTAGCGATAGTTAGCGTGTGACGATGGAGATGGCGCGTTGTCACCTATACTTTTAGCACGTCTCATTTTCTTTCTTGCCCCGGGTGATAAATACAGAGAATCGGTTTATATGCGTCACGCATGGCCTCATGATTCCCCTGATTTATTCAGTACCTTGAGGTTCGGGAGTTGCATCTTGCAAGTCAAGTGAGATGTAAATGTAAATTGTTGGATCACATCACAGAAAAATGCTCCTACGTAGTATATAAACAAATATAAATGTATGCAAGTATGCATTAGCTGCATTAATGTGAGACGAACACTTAAAGGTGACTTGAGTGGATATTGAGTAGAGTTTCCTCTTTATTAAGCAGTTTCCTATATTGTTATTTTTTGAAAAATCAACCGGGCACTTGTGTATATCACTCAAAAGCCTAGAGGGCAAGTACATGCGTAAGACACGGCAACCTTCCTAACCTTCCTATTTACGGGGTCCTTAAATTTGAAGGCCCAAAGCGTAAAATCCAAGATGATGTTGCGAAGAGTATCTAGGGGAGAATGTAGGTCGTTGCGAAAGACACGGGTGTTCCTGGAGTCCCATAGCTTTCAGAGGATGGCGAGGGCGACTATGACTGGTGTTGGAGTCTCCCAAAGGAGGTCGATGGAGCGAGGGAGCTACAGGGCCGCGCATGGGCAATGAATGGCGAGGTGTGTCGCGTCCTCTAGAGTGAGATCGCACCAAGGGCATGCCATAACAGAGGAGATGGTCTTGCGATGTAAGTTCGCCATCGTGCTCAGCCTATCACGACGAAGAAGCCAGCTGAAGATCTTGACCTTGATAGGTGCCATGGATCTCCAGATATACCCGACGTTGAGATCAATCTCGTGGTCGGAAGATAACAGTGAGTAGGCGCACCTTGAGAAGAAAGAGGAGCAGCGGGTGAGGAACATGTCGTCCGTCACATCGTTAGTGGCAACATCCTGCAACAAAGACAAAACAGACGCAAGCTCTACAGAAGCAACATTGGTTAGGCAGTTCTGCAGTAGCGAGTAAACCATTATGCATGACTAATGATACCAGAACCGAGGGTGAGGTGGAGTGGGAGAATAGGTGTTGGTAGGTGTCTGCGAGCTGAGTCGGAAGCAATCAAGCGTTGAGCCAGAAATAGCTGGAGGTGCCATTGTCGGTAAGGACAAAAGAGATTGTGTGGAGGCGGCAAAGTTGTGCGTTTATGATTTTCCAATTGTGGGGTTTAATTTCGAAGTTAAGAGAGTAGTGTTGGAAGAACCAGTTCACCCAAGGTAGGTCATGTTTTTGGAGAAGTTTAGAAGCAAATCTCACGAGGAGGTAGTTGTTTTGGAGAAGAAGGTTTTTCATGCCTAGCCTGTTGGGGAATGTAGCATGCAATTTCAAAAAAAAAAATCCTACGCTCACGCAAGATCTATCTAGGAGATGCATAGCAACGAGAGGGGGAGAGTGTGTTTACATACCCTTGTAGACCGAAAGCGGAAGCGTTTTGACAACGCGGTTGATGTAGTCGTACACCTTCATGATCCGTCCTAATCTAGCACCGAACGTACGGCACCTCCGCGTTCAACACACGTTCAGCTCGATGACGTCCTCGTGAAAGTGCAACTAATCCCCGGGTGGTTTTGGTAATTAATAACAACATATATATCATTGGACTAATATTTACTTGAGAATCATTTCAGAAAAGTTCGATGATATGGGTATGGAAATGTCTGAAGAAGTGGACCCCTCAAAATGCTAAGACAAGCATTGGCAAAAGCTCAAGACTCCTTTTTTGGTTTAGTGATCAAAGATCACATTGAGTCCATAGGAAAAGCCAATACTATTAAAAGGGGATGAGGTTGTGTTAATGATCTAGTTGCTCAAGTGCTTGGTGATCTAGCTCCCTTAACTATCAGCACTCTTCACTATTCAACACACTCATAAGTAATCTCGGACAAACCGATTCTGCAAACTCAGTCCCACCGAGATGAACCACTTCAGTT
>LR738710.1:570787679-570937687 GCA_902687465.1 Secale cereale
CTTCGTGGGTGGAGCCCTCCGTGGACTCGCGCAGCCGTTACCCTCCGTGGGTTGAAGTCTCCATCAACGTGGATGTACGATAGCACCACCTATCGGAACCACGACAAAAATCTTCGTGTCACCAAACTGCGTTTGATCTTCTCCACCTCTCTTTTACATGTGCAATTTACTTTCCGCTGCTTATACTCTAGAATTGCATGTGTAGGGTGATACTTGTGTTGATCTTAATTGTGAAACTGCCAAAAACATTGCATGATCTAAAGGCAGATTTTTATATTGTCAAGTAGTCTAATCACCCCCCCTCTAGACCTACTTTCGATCCTACAAGTGGTATCAGAGCTTTGGTCTCCATTGCCTTGGTTTCCATTGCATTGGACTCCATAAGCTTGGTTTCACAACCTAGGAGAGTATGACGTCTAGTGAGGGTAATTATCGTAGAGGTCCTTACTTTGATGGTACAAATTTTGCTAGTTGGAAGCATAAAATGAAAATGCATATTCTTGGTCATAACCCAGCCGCATGGGGCATTATTTGTGTTGGCATGCAAGGTGATTTCTTTGAAGAAGGAAAAGTTCCGGATCGCGAAGCTACACCCGAAGAGTTGCGGATGTTGCAAAACAATGCTCAAGCTTGTGACATTCTCTTCAATGCTTTGTGTCCCGAAGAGTTCAACAAAATCAGCCGTCTTGAGAATGCTAAAGAGATTTGGGATACTTTGGTTGAAATGCACGAAGGTATTGAATCTGTGAAGGAATCAAAGCTAGATATTCTTCAAGGTTAACTTGACAAGTTCAAGATGAAGGATGGTGAAGGAGTCGCTGAAATGTACTCTAGGCTTGCTCTCATCACAAATGAGATTGCCGGCTTAGCAAGCGAAGAAATGACCGACCGATTCATCATTAAGAAGATTCTTAGAGCTTTGGATGGAAAGTATGACACCGTGTGCACTTTGATCCAAATGATGCCAAACTACAAGACTCTCAAGCCAACTGAAGTCATTGGAAGAATTGTTGCTCATGAGATGACACTTAAGGATAAGGAAGAGCTTCACAACAAGTCAAGTGGTGCTTACAAAGCTACAAGTGATGCTCCTACTACCTCAAGTGACAAGCTAATTTCCAATGAAGAGATAAGCCTAATGGTCAAGAACTTCAACAAGTTCTACAAGAATAGAGGCAAAGAAAGAAGCTCAAAGTCTAGATCATATGATGAAAAGAGATCTTCTAGCCGTGATCGAAACTGCTACAATTGTGGAAGACCCGGACACTTCTCAAATGAGTGTACGGCTCCCCACAAGAGAAGAGAAGAATCTCCAAGAAGAAGAGCAAGAGATGAGTCACCTCGGAGAGAGAGAAGGAGCAGAGATGATCGTTATGAACGAAGACCCTCTCGGAGAAGCAAGGATTCGGAGAGGAAAGACAAGTCATCAAGGAGCTACACAAGAAGAAGACATCAAGCTCATGTTGGTGAATGGGTCTCCGGCTCCGACTCTGACAATCAATCCGATGGAAGCTATCACTCCGACTCCGACTATAGTCAAGATGAAGGTGTTGCCGGACTTGCACTAGTATCCTCCAACTCCAACTCATACGACTTATTTGATTCACCAAATGAGGGAATTGGAAGATGCTTCATGGCTAAAGGCCCCAAGGTAACACACCCTGAATTCATTGACTTTGATAGTGATGAGGATGACTTGCTTGGTGAAGATGAGCTCTTGCATGATAAATCTAGTGAGCTTAGTAATGATGAAAATGCTAGTAGTCTTTATAGTCGAGAAGAGTCGAATGACAATGCTATGAAGGAGATTGAGCGTCTAACTAAAGAACTAAACACTCTTAAGTTAGCTCATGAAACAACTCAAGAAGATCATAGAGAGCTCCTAAGATCTCATGAGAAGCTACGCTTCGAGAAGCTCACTCTAGAGCAAGAACATGAGTTTCTAAAAGCGATCAATGACGATCTTCGAAAGAAGAGTTCTTCATATCTTGCCAAACGACTTCTCTTGTCTAATTTCTTGCCACCTATTAAGACTAGACATGACAAACATAAGAAAAATTCTTCCTCTAGTAGTAACAATAACAATGTTAAATCCAATATTGTTGCTTCTAGTAGTTCTCTTGATTCCACTAACAATGTTTCAAGCCAAGTTACACTTGAGCAAGAAAATAGCTTATTGAAGGAAATCATAGAGAAAGGTGTCTACAAGAGTCTTGCCGGAAGCAAGAACTTTGAGGAGATTGTTCGCAAACAAGGAAGACACCGGAAGAATCAAGGGATTGGTTTTGAGCGAAAGTTCAACGCCAAAGGTGTTGAGTGGGAAGAAGGTCAATACCCTACTCCACAGTTTGTCTCACAAAAGGAGAAGTATGATCCTACTTCTTCCAATGTGGAACAAGCTCAAGATGACCTTCCACCACAAGACCACAAGCTAAAGGCCAAGGACAAGCTTCAAGAAGAGATTGATGCATTCATTGAAGCACCTCAAGCCATGGTCAAGTGGGTTCCCAAGGACACATCAAGTTCTACTTCGTCAAGCTCAACTACAACACCAACGATTCCCATCAAGATGATGTGGATCCCAAAGAAGAAGAACTAGTAGGTTCTTGAGGGTGACTCCGCCAACAAACTTCACTCATATTCATTTTGGCGAGAACTTGTGCAATCAACTTCCACATCATGCACTTGTTCATGGAGTCACAAACCCTCTTGTTGGTAAGTCAAGGGACAAGGTAATCATTGCTTTCATGGACATCATCTTTTGTGTACTTCACTCTATGTCTATGGATATTCTTGTTTGTTCCTTGTGGGACTAACCCATGTAGGTATTGAAAGTGCCCTAATCCAAAGGATTGCTCCCAACTCTTGATGATCTACATCAACATTGAGCATCCACATCTTCAACATCTACATGAAGTCTTCTACGACAACCCAAGGTTAGTTTGACCCTTTAAAAGGGGTTCTCACATCTAGGGGGAGCTTTGCTCTAAAAAATTGAGCTAAAGCATCTCCAAGTGATGTGAACACATAAATGCTTTATGTAAAAGTGGTAACCCCACTTGTGCTTAAACGATGAGTATGACCTATGATCAAATGTTCTCATTTGGCTCCTAAGTCAATATACTCATATATAGATGACCTAGTCATCGACAAATTGTGTGCTAGTAGCTAGAGTGTTGGTTGTGCATGTTTGACACATATTTCAGTTGCTATCTTATTGTGTGAGCATGTTGAATGCATGATTTCATCCATTCAAGGACATCCATTTGTTGTTTTGATTGTTTTGATTTTTCTGGCCAAATGGATGGACAAGAATGCCTAAGCACCTTCCCTAGCTATCTATGCTTTCTTGTCTCAAAATTCTATTCATGCTCATATCACAACTTTGAACAAGTCTTTTCGGACAGTCCGAGTGAGGAGCACTCGGAACCACCGATTCGTCTAAGGCTGACTTCCAAAACCTTCTAAGTCCATTTCGGTCTGACCGGTTTCTCCATCTCGGTCCAACCGAAACGCTTAGACTGATCTAGGTTTCATCTCGGTGAAACCGAGTTCAAACTCTCGGTCTGACCGATATGTGTAACTGCATAGCAGTTATACATCTCGGTGACACCGAGTTTTTCAACTCGGTCCCACCGACAGCATGGGGTTATATATACCTGAGGGGCTGCGCGCGATTTCTTTCTTCAAACCGTTCGCCCCCAAGACCCCTGCTGCCGTCGCCCTGGTCTACGGATCATCGCCTTCGTCGCCTGTGCGCCCTCGCCGCAGGTCTCCGCCGCCGTCAACGGTAATCATCTCCACCGTTGCCGCCGTAGAGGGACACCACCAAGTTAGGGTGTGTCCCGATCCCTTTTTGTGCTCCACTTCCGATTCTTGCACGATAGGTTGCCATGATTCAATCCACGTTTGATATGTTCCCTATACAATAGTTCAGATCTTCTAGTTTCGAGGAAAATTCTTAGGTTTAGGTTTCCACGGAATGCATCTCGGTGATGCCGATTTTTGAAACTCGGAATGACCGATTTGGCCTCTGGCCATTGCACTGCATAATTCGGTTTAACCGAGTTGTGCCAATCGGAACGACCGAAAAGTAGTTTCAGTGAAACCCTAAGTTTTCGGTAGGACCGAAACCCATTTCGGTCTGACCGAAAGTGGTGTGTAGGTTTCTGTTGAGCACTTCGGTTGCACCGAAACCTGAAATCGGTTTGACCGAAATACATTCTGTGAAAACTCAAAACTAAGTTTTGAACTCATTTTTTTTTTGCAAAAACTTCTGCAGTTGTGATAACTCTTCTACTCTGCCTATACCTTATCCTTTCACAGGTTTTTCAGCCATGTCAGATGTCAGTGACAGCCAGAACAGGTCTGAATCACCGTTTGCTGAAATTCCAGAGGCAGATACAAGTCCTGCGAGCAGCTCCAGTGATGATGGTGAGAGGAGCACCCCTAGTGGTTTGCCTCCTGCAGCCACCAGAACCAGGAAGAAGAGAACTTCTGATGATGAGGACTCTGACTTTGTTGCTGAGGAAGTTACCTCCAAGCCAAAGAGGAATGTGGTTGCCAAAGAGCACCAAGGGCAGCAGCCAAGGAAAGGCACAAGCAAAGTGAAGCAGTCAGCAGTTGCAAAGAAGCTCAACTTGGAAGAGCCTACTCCAAGCAAGGTGAAGAAGACTTCCAAAAGGAAGAGGGTAGTATATGCTGAACCTCAAGATGATGCTGCAGAAGAAGAAGAAGAAGAAGCACCCCAGCCTCCTCCTCAGAAAGCTAAGTTCATGGGTGATGCTATTCGAGCTCAAGCCTCCTCTAAGCCCAAGAAGCCTGCTCAAGCCAAAGCAGCTCCAGCCAAGCCCAAGAGAACAACCAGAAGCATTCCAGCTTCTGAGAAGAACAAAGGTGAGATGCCACCGTCTGAATCAGATGAAGAGCATGTGTTGCTTAAGCTCCGTCCCAAGTTGCCACTCCACAATGATGCTCATCCTCAAGCTGAGGACATGAAGGCAAGAAAGGACAAAGGTCTCAGGCTATGGAGACAGTCTGATCCATATGCTGTAAGGAGAAGGACTGCTGTGGACCCCAGATTCCACACCAGAGAGCAGCAGGATTTCTATGAGACCGTGCTAATGGATAAGAAGCCCATTGTTGCTGACACCAGGTATGTTGACTGGAAGTATATTGACAGTGAAGAGCACCGGGACTTCTTTCCCCATGTGCATGAGAGCTTTACTGCATGTGGAGTTGCTGACTTTGTGGGTCAAGAGCTGACAGCATGGAATGACGAGATGATCATGCAGTTCTATGCCACAACCCACTTCTATCCTGATGGCAGGATCACCTGGATGACTGAAGGTCAAAGGTTTTCTTCGACTGTTGAAGAATGGGCAGAACTTCTGAACGCTCCAGTGCAGAGAGAGGACGACATTGATGTCTATGGGATTCCTAAGAAGAGTCATGATTCCATGAAGAATATGTACAAGGAGATCCCAGCTGCTGATTTGGAAGGATGGAAGCTTGGCTCAGTGTATTATCTCCAGGCAGGTCTGACCACCACTAACACTATTCTGAGGCATACATTGATGCCTAAGTCTGGAGACCACCGGATGATACGAGGCTATTCTATCAACATGCTGCACATTCTCGATGAGAAGGCACCTTTTAAGGTGATGGACTTGATGGTAGAGACCATTAAGAGGACTGCAGCTGACCAGAAGAGGTCGTGTGGGTTTGCACCGCAGATACAGATGCTCATCAACGCCAAGTTTGGCACGGGCAAATTCATGCTGGATAGGAAGCACTTGCCACTGCAGCCAGAGCATGAGGACAACGTAGTTGTGATGGATGAAGAGGATCCTACCTCAGTTGAAGGACAAGCCAAAATCGAAGCTGCAAAGAAGGCTAAAGCTGACAAAGAGGCAGCAGCAGCAGCAGCTAAGCCAAAGAGCTTTGGAGAACAAATTCTTGAAGCTACCCAGAGGATTGAACAACGCCTGGCCAGCATTGAGCAATCTCAGGAGAGCCTTGAGAGGATTGTCGAGGACAAGATCCACGCTCTGGACGTGAAGCTGACTGAGATTCAGGTGTCTGTCAACAAGCTTGAGGCAGACATGGAGGAGACAAGGCAGGAGAGAGCAGAGCTTATGCAGGATGATCTAGTCCAGGACTCTCATCGCCAGACTGCTCAGGTTCCCAGAGGATCCAGATCTGCAGCTATCCCAGTGACAGACTCCAGGGCTACCACTTCAGCACCAGCTACAGCTCCAGCAGTTCCTCCAGCTCCAGCATCCACTCCTCCACCGCAGACATCGGCAGAAGTCTTCGCCGATGCAGCTATCTCTACACCGACATCTACCCAGACGGGAGCCGCCAGCAGAGCCCGCAGTGACGTTTAGCTCTATACCTTTTCGAACTTTTTGGAAACTTGTTGCCAAAGGGGGAGAAATTGTTATAGATCATAGGGCTTCGAGAGAGAGAGTGCTCTTTCGTCTTTTTGTTCTTTTGCCGGTTTTTCTTTGTGATACATTGGTTTCTTTTGGTTCCTGAAACTTTAAGTGTGCTTGCTACTAAGTTTGATGCTACCTTAATGAGTGCTTAGTCATACTATGCCTTAATGTGTGCTTATTGCTTATCCTATGCTATTCCTTATTGTATGGCTATTTACTCTTGTCTTGGTGATTGAGTGCATGTTACTCATTCTTATCATTTTGTGCGCTCCACCAAGATGTATGTGACATGGAAGAGTGACCCATAATCCTAATCGATTGTGCATTTGCATTCAAACGCAAATTTTAAATAATGCACAAATTTAGGGGGAGCTCTTGTTTATCACATACTTCTCAAAGCGACGATATTATTCCTTGATTATATCTTTTGTCGAAGCTTTGATCTATATGTTGTCATCAATTACCAAAAAGGGGGAGATTGAAAGTGCAACTAATCCCCGGGTGGTTTTGGTAATTAATAACAACATATATATCATTGAACTAATATTTACTTGAGAATCATTTCAGAGAAGTTTGATGATATGGGTATGGAAATGTCTGAAGAAGTGGACCCCTCAAAATGCTAAGACAAGCATTGGCAAAAGCTCAAGACTCCATTTTTGGTTTAGTGATCAAAGATCACATTGAGTCCATAGGAAAAGCCAATACTATTAAAAGGGGATGAGGTTGTGTTAATGATCTAGTTGCTCAAGTGCTTGGTGATCTAGCTCCCTCAACTATCAGCACTTTTCACTATTCAACACACTCATAAGTAATCTCGGACAAACCGATTCTGCAAACTCAGTCCCACCGAGATGAACCACTTCAGTTGTTTCCCCAAACCCTAATTTCTCGGTCCATCCGATTCTGAGTTTCGGTCTCACCGAAAATGTTCTGCCAACCTTCTGTAACCAAATGACAGCATTTCGGAATATCCGAGTTGTTGTTTTTGGTCACACCGAGATGGCAAACCCTAACCTTTGACTCACTTCGGACACACCGAGATGGTATTTTCGGTCCCACCGAAAATCCCAACGTTCACTATATTTGAACTTTCGGTCTGACCGAGTTTTCACTTCGGTCTCACCGAGATTGGTCAAATGTGTGTGTAACGGTTGGATTTTGTGTGGAGGCTATATATACCCCTCCACCCCCTCTTCATTCGTGAGGAGAGCCATCAGAAAGTACCACCACTTCTACCATACACTTTCTGAGAAGTGAACCACCTACCCTTGTGTTGAGATCAAGCCATTCCATTCCTACCATATGAAACTTGATCTCTAGCCTTCCCAAGTTGCTTTCCACTCAAATCTTTCTTCCACCACAGTCATATCAGTGAGGAGAGTTGAGTGTTGGGGAGATTATCATCTGAAGCACAAGAGCAAGGAGTTCATCATCATCAACACCGTCTATTACCTTTTGGGGGGTGGTGCCTCCTAGATTGGTTAGGTGTCGCTTGGGAGCCTCCGTCTTTGAGATGTGGAGTTGAACCAAGAAGTTTGTAAGGGCAAGGAGATCGCCTACTTCGTGAAGATCTACCCCGAGTAAGGCTAGTCCTCCGTGGGCGTAGGACGTGATGGAATAGACAAGGTTGCTTCTTCGTGGACCCTTCGTGGGTGGAGCCCTCCGTGGACTCGCGCAGCCGTTACCCTCCGTGGGTTGAAGTCTCCATCAACGTGGATGTACGATAGCACCACCTATCGGAACCACGACAAAAATCTTCGTGTCACCAAACTGCGTTTGATCTTCTCCACCTCTCTTTTACATGTGCAATTTACTTTCCGCTGCTTATACTCTAGAATTGCATGTGTAGGGTGATACTTGTGTTGATCTTAATTGTGAAACTGCCAAAAACATTGCATGATCTAAAGGCAGATTTTTATATTGTCAAGTAGTCTAATCACCCCCCCTCTAGACCTACTTTCGATCCTACACCTCGCCTTCTTGATCCAGCAAGACGGGCGAAGTAGTAGATGAGTTCCGACAGCACGACGACATGGTGACAGTTGATGGTGAAGAACAATCTCCGCAGGGCTTTGCCAAGCACTACAGAAACTAGACGGAGAATAAACTAGAGGGACAGGCTTGCCGGCACACGGCTTGGTGAATCTTGATGTGTCTTGGGTGCTAGCCCTGCCCCTCTATTTATATGTTGAGCCCTGGGGTCGAAATTTGGAGTAAAAGCCCCCTCAAAGTCGGTTTTGCCCGAAAGGCAAGAGTCCCACTCGGACTCCAGGGCTAGACGCCAGGGTTCCTGGCGTCTACCCCCTAGACGCCGGGTTCCTGGCGTCTAGCCAGTGGTCTCCGCAAAACTTCTTTTTACGCTTTCCAAAATCCTTGTGGGCTTTCCCCTTTGGCCCAAATAAAGTGTTCTCGTACCCAAACATTTCGGAAAACATCCGGAACCCCTTCCGATGAATTCCGGAACCCTTCCGGAGGCCAAACACTATTATCCCATGAATCAATCTTTATCTTCGGACCATTACGGAGTTCCTCGTCATGTCCGTGAACACATCCGGGACTCCGAACAATATTCGGTCACCAACATACATAACTCATATAGTACTTTATTGTCAATGAACGTTAAGCGTGCGGGCCCTATGGGTTCGAGAACTATGTACACATGACCGATACATCTCTACGGTCAATAACCAATAGAGAAACCTGGATGCCCATATTGGCCCCTAAATATTCTACGAAGATTTTTTATCGATCGAACCGCATAACAACATACGTTGTTCCCTTTGTCATCAGTATGTTACTCGCCCGAGATTCGATCGTCGGTATCATCATACCTAGTTCAATCTCGTTACCGGCAAGTCTCTTTACTCGTTCCGTAATACATCATCTCGTGACTAACTCATTAGTCATTTGCCTGCAAGGCTTATTATGATGTGTATTACCGAGAGGGCCCAGAGATACCTCTCCGACACTGGAGTGACAAATCCTAATCTTGATCTATGCGAACACCACAAACACTTTCGGAAACACCTGTAGAGCATCTTTATAATCACCCATTTACGCTGTGACGTTTGATAGCTCACAAGGTGTTGATGTCTACACACGCTTCTACTCTTGTAGACTATGTTGGGCCTCCAAGCGCAGAGGTTTGTAGGACAGCAGCAATTTCCCTCAAGTGGATGACCTAAGGTTTATCGAACTCAGGGAAGTAGAGGTTGAAGATGGTCTCTCTCAAGCAACCCTGCAACTAAGATACAAGAAGTCTCTTGTGTCCCCAACACACCTAATACACTTGTTAGATGTATAGGTGCACTAGTTCGGCGAAGAGATGTTAAATGGCAAGTGATATGGATGTCAAAACAAAGTAATATAAATCTGTAATAAAAAGTGCAGCAAGCAAACAAGTGGTAAACGTGAGCACAAATGGTATTGCAATGGTGGAAACAAGGCCTAGGGATCATACTTTCACTAGTGGCAACTCCCAACAACATTAACATAATCGAATCACATGATATTTCCCATAAAACATGCAATGGAGACGCACCCGGAGGTCATTCCTTCGTGGTCAAGAGAGGACGAGAATTATGTAGGGCTACAAAAGCACACCTCAAAGTTCGTAGTTCTCAATCTAAGGATTTCCCAATGTCACCGCGGCCATCCAAAGAGAGTCCCACAATCACCACAACATATCTAAAGGATAGTCAAAGACAAACACCAAGAGACTCTCAATCTTCAATCAACACACAAGAGAGGAAATCACTCATGAAAATATTTTTCTAATCCATGTCCAATAGACCGCTGTCACCTTGGTCTCGGGGATTATACTAGATAAAGACAAGTGAGTACATCAATCCAATACATAGAGGAAGGGGAAATATCATTGGATCACCCTAGATTAACATAGCCTATGATCACAACGAAGATCACATCATGGGAGAGAGAGATAACCACATAGCTACACGTACGAGCCCTCGGCCCCGGAGAAGACTGCTCACACATGGACATGGTGAGGGGGAGGTTGATGATGGTGTTGATGGAGAGGTGCAGCCCCGCGAGGAGGCGGCGACCGGCGGCGGTCACGGAGGCGGCGGCGGCGAGGAGGAGACGGCGGCGGCCCTAGGGGGCGGCGGCGGCCCTTGGGGGCGGCGGCGGCCCTAGGGGCAGCGGCTCCTTGGCCCCCCTTCTTCCTTGTGGATGGTGCTGCAATGGTGCTGGTCCTCCCCTCCAAGACGGCGGCTTGGGAGGAGGAAAATTCATGGCCCTTGGCGACCTAGGTTTTCTCTCTTTATATAGACTCTCGGATTCCCGTCATCAGATTTTGGGCCTCAGTAAAACGGGCTTTACTCGGCCGTCCGGACTCCGATTTGGACGAATTTTATATCCAGAAGCATCGCCTAGAAATTCCCCACAAGTTTCGCAACTAGACTTTTTCCGTTTGACGTCGTCTTCGGGCCGGAACGTGACCATCTTTAAAAAACGTTCTCAGACAGATTTCAGGAAAGTCAGAGTCCTACTCCAATACGACTCATTTTGCGTTTTTGTCAATTTCCAAGTAATTCCTACACAATAAAGTGTAAAACAAGAACATTGTGCACTTTTGCAACCATTAGTAGGTTAGTCCAAATATGATCAAAAAGTGTATGGAAGTGCATAAATATCATAGCAATATCACACAAAAAGGGCATGGAGCAAGCAGAAATTATAGATACCTATTGGACGTATCAACATCCCCAAGCTTAATTCCTGCTCGTCCTCGAGTAGGTAAATGATAACAAGCATAATTTCTGTGGTGACATGCTATTAACCATATAAGAACTTTTCACAGTCACATGACAAGTGCTTACTGAGACAATGAATCTGTAGTAATTAAGTTGCCTCATGAGAAAATCACAAAGACCTGAAAGTTTTACAATATGATACTGAAATACTCAATAAATTTGTAATGAGCATGGTGTGCAAACATGATAAAGTGATATCTCGCTTGCCCCCTTTAGTGAAGCAAAACATAAATGCAGGGGCACCTCCAAAGTTTAAGTGACGACTAGATACAATGATTTCAGAATAAGCGATATCATAATCATGCAAAAGACAATGGTACTTTGGGACAATGCACATTACACTCAGAATGACAATCATGCTCTCAATAGTTGGTGCTTTAAAAGAAGGTGGAGACTCTCGAACCGTGGCTTTTGTTGGCAAGGTTGAAAACCCGTGGTCGGAAACAAAAACAAAACATGTACCAGAGCTCTTGGTTTTAAAAACAGAGGTAATAATTATTTTTTTAGATTATGCATGTTCCGTCAACGAATGCTAGCAGATAACTCAATCACTTCTTGAGATGGACAAGTTTCGAGGAACGGCTCCCAAATGAGGACGAACACATCCTCTTAATCTCTTTTGTTTATCACTGCCAAAGTTTTCTGATTTCTCATGAACAAAGCGTGAAGGAGGGTTTGTTTGTTACATTTTTGAGCCGGGCGCACTCTTTGCCAGTTCCTTCTCGTATTATGGGTTTGCACATTAGACATGCAATCCCGGGGTGAAGCTTGTCCAACTTAAAAAGATCATGAATTAACTACTACTTCCTCATGAGCTAAAACAGAGGCACAAAAGAGAAATGCTTTTTTGAATAATTTTGAGATGGTACATGAAAGTCTTCGTTAGGAATGGCAGGTAAATACCATGTATAGGAAGGTATGGTGGACTCATATGACATAACTGGTTTAAAAGATTTTGGATGCACAAGTAGTCAGTCCGCTTAGTACAGGCGAAGGTTAGCAAAAGACTGGGAGCGACCAACTAAGAGAGCAATGACGGTCATAATCATGCAGAGCGACAAAGCAACATTGAATCAGGCATGGAAGTTATATCGCTACTCAGAAACAAAAGATCATCAAGGCTTGACAGACCTTCTTTACAGTCTTAAATATGCGTGAGCATACGCCAAGTCAATCAAAATAAATTCTTGAAGGAAGATATTACTAAACCATACCACATCATAGGCAAACAAATCATGTTGGTACTCCAATAACACATTGGGAACCCCCCAGCTATTTGAGACTAACCATAAGAAAACATGAACTACTAAGCACCATTATGCACGTAGCATTTTTATCATAGACATATCAACCAATGCAACAGAAGCAAACTCTCTTAATAAGATAAGCATGATACTAAAGAGAGTTCAAGCAACCAACTAAACAAAAGCTATTTAAAAAGATAAGCATGAAAACTAAGAGCTAAGCATGATAGTAGCTATCGAAAGACCAAGAACATACACAGCAAAGATAGACATAAAAATTCTATGTTGTGTTCTAGGTTGAAGTGGAGCGTGTTTCTCTCCCACACAAAGTAAGCTGAGTTCCGACTCGTTATGAAAAGCTAAAGAAAACTAAAAAGGAAACTAAAAGCAAGACGCTCCAAGCATAGCACATAACACATGAAGTGATAAAAATATAGTGGAACGAAAGACGAACTGATAATGTTGATGGAGAAGGGGATGCACGGGGGCATCCCCAATCTTAGACGCTTGAGTCTTCTTGAATATTTCTTGGGGGTGCATGGGGGCATCCCCAAGCTTGAGCGTTTGACACTCCTGAATCTTTTTATCATCTTCCCTCGCACACTTGAAAACTCCCTTCATACATAACTCATCATAATCTGATTAGCGAGGTTAGTACCCATAATAAAATAATTGTTCCTTGCTCGATATAAGGATATTCTTGAAGGTCTACTGTTTCTCAAGATTGCCAAAAGGTTTTTGCAAAGAAAAAGCAAGCTCAAGGTTTGCAAAATGAAGGAAAGGCAAAACAGGACAGAATCTGTGAAAAACAGACCAGCAGGTAGTAAATGATTTTTTCGGGGCACTTCTGCAACTCTAATAAAAAACTCAGAACAGACGCCCGAAAGACAATTGTATAGAGCACGCTGTCGAAAAAATTCAGACCAAAAAGATGATTTGGTGATTTTATACGAATTTTTCTGTCCAAGGACAGAATCTGTTTCCTGGGCAGCACGTCACAACTTTTGAACTTTCTTGCAATCAGAGGCTATACTTGGCACAAAGCTGAAAAGTAAAGATACAATGATGATGCTACAGTAGTAACAACATCAAGACACAACAAAAGCAAAATAAAATTTTATTCATTGTGGGCTGCCTCCCAAAAGCGCTTTCTTTTATGCCTTTAAGCTAGGCATAAGACTTTAATGATGCTCTCGTAGGAATAAGAGTTGAAAAACAAAAGAGAGCATCAAGAAGCAAATACCAAACACATTTAAGCCTAACATGATTCCTATGCATAGGAATATTACAATAGAATAATTCATTGAAGCACAAAGCAATAAGCATAGGAAGACAAAACAAGTGCAGCTTCAAAACCTTCAACATAAAGAGAGGAAACTTCTTATTATTAAGATATTTAGAACCATGTCTCCGTCTCTCATTATAAATTTCAGTGGCATCATGGATGAACTCAACAATATAACTATCACATAAGGCATTATTTCCATGATCCAAAAGCATAAAAGTGTCATTACTCTTCATATAAGCAAAATCTTTCTTATTAGGAATAGTGAGAGTAAGACTATCATAATCATCATGGTAATCATCGTATTTAGGAGGCATATCATAATCATAATAAATTTTATCCTCAATAGTAGGTGGACTGAAAATATCATATTCATCATTGTAATCATCATATATAGGAGGCATAGTATCATCAAAGTAAATTTTCTCCTCAAAAGTTGGGGGACTAAAAATATCATGTTCATCAAACGTGTCATCCCCAAGCTTTGAGCTTTCCATGTCATTAGCAATATTGATATTAAATAAAAACATACTAATAACATCACCACCATCATGATTGTTATGCAAATAAAGTTCCAAAGGTTTTTTAATTTTCTCTTCGAACACATCATGTCCAAGTTCAAGGTAGAGCTTATAAAGCTCTCTCATATTTTTGTTGTTTTCCATTAAGCAAAACTAGTGAAAATAAAAACAAGAAACAAAAAGATTTAATTGCAAGATCTAAAGATATACCTTCAAGCACTCACCTCCCCGGCAACGGCGCCAGAAATAGCTTGATGTCTACACACGCTTCTACTCTTGTAGACTATGTTGGGCCTCCAAGCGCAGAGGTTTGTAGGACAGCAGCAATTTCCCTCAAGTGGATGACCTAAGGTTTATCGAACTCAGGGAAGTAGAGGTTGAAGATGGTCTCTCTCAATCAACCCTGCAACTAAGATACAAGAAGTCTCTTGTGTCCCCAACACACCTAATACACTTGTTAGATGTATAGGTGCACTAGTTTGGCGAAGAGATGTTAAATGGCAAGTGATATGGATGGCAAAACAAAGTAATATAAATCTGTAATAAAAAGTGCAGCAAGCAAACAAGTGGTAAACGTGAGCACAAATGGTATTGCAATGGTGGAAACAAGGCCTAGGGATCATACTTTCACTAGTGGCAACTCCCAACAACATTAACATAATCGAATCACATGATATTTCCCATAAAACATGCAATGTAGACGCACCCGGAGGTCATTCCTTCGTGGTCAAGAGAGGACGAGAATTATGTAGGGCTACAAAAGCACACCTCAAAGTTTGTAGTTCTCAATCTAAGGATTTCCCAATGTCACCGCGGCCATCCAAAGAGAGTCCCACAATCACCACAACATATCTAAAGGATAGTCAAAGACAAGCACCAAGAGACTCTCAATCTTCAATCAACACACAAGAGAGGAAATCATTCATGAAAATATTTTTCTAATCCATGTCCAATAGACCGCTGTCACCTTGGTCTCGGGGATTATACTAGATAAAGACAAGTGAGTACATCAATCCAATACATAGAGGAAGGGGAAATATCATGGGATCACCCTAGATTAACCTATGATCACAACGAAGATCACATCATGGGAGAGAGAGATAACCACATAGCTACACGTACGAGCCCTCGGCCCCGGAGAAGACTACTCACACATGGACATGGTGAGGAGGAGGTTGATGATGGTGTTGATGGAGAGGTGTAGCCCCGCGAGGAGGCGGCGGCCGGCGGCGGTCACAGAGGCGGCGGCGACGAGGAGGAGACGGCGGCGGCCCTAGGGGCAGCGGCTCCTTGGCCCCCCTTCTTCCTTGTGGATGGTGCTGCAATGGTGCTGGTCCTCCCCTCCAAGACGGCGGCTTGGGAGGAGGAAAATTCGTGGCCCTTGGTGACCTAGGTTTTCTCTCTTTATATAGACTCTCGGATTCCCGTCATCAGATTTTGGGCCTCAGTAAAACGGGCTTTTACTCGGCCGTCCGGACTCCGATTTGGACGAATTGTATATCCAGAAGCATCGCCTAGAAATTCCCCACAAGTTTCGCAACTAGACTTTTTCCGTTTGACGTCGTCTTCGGGGCGGAACGTGACCATCTTTAAAAAACGTTCTCAGACAGATTTCTGGAAAGTCAGAGTCCTACTCCAATACGACTCATTTTGCGTTTTTGTCAATTTCCAAGTAATTCCTACACAATAAAGTGTAAAACAAGAACATTGTGCACTTTTGCAACCATTAGTAGGTTAGTCCAAATATGATCAAAAAGTGTATGGAAGTGCATAAATATCATAGCAATATCACACAAAAAGGGCATGGAGCAAGCAGAAATTATAGATACGTTTTGGACGTATCAGGTGTTCCTCCGGTATTCGGGAGTTGCATAATCTCATAACCAGAGGAACATGTATAAGTCATGAAGAAAGCAATAGCAATAAAACTAAACGATCATTGTGCTAAGCTAACGGATGGGTCTTGTCCATCACATCATTCTCCTAATGATGTGATCCCGTTGATCAAATGACAACACATGTCTATGGTTAGGAAACACAACCATCTTTGATTAACGAGCGACTCTAGTAGAGGCATACTAGGGACACTCAGTTTTGTCTATGTATTCACACATGTAGCAAGTTTCCTGTTAATACAATTCTAGCATGAATAAAAGACATTTATCATGATATATAAGGAAATATAAATAAAAACTTTATTATTGCCTCTAGGGCATATTTCCTCCAGTCTCCCACTTGCACTAGAGTCAATAATCTAGATTACATAGTAATGATTCTAACACTAATGGAGTCTTGGTGCTGATCATGTTTTGCTCGTGGAAGAGGCTTAGTCAACGGGTCTGCGACATTGAGATCCGTATGTATTTTGCAAATTTCTATGTCTTTCTCCTTGACTTGATCGCGGATGGAGTTGAAGTGTCTCTTGATGTGCTTGGTTCTCTTGTGAAACCTGGATTCCTTCGCCAAGGCTATTGCTCCAGTGTTGTCACAAAAGATTTTCATTGGACCCGAGGCACTAGGTATTACACCTAGATTAGATATGAACTCCTTCATCTACACTCCTTCATTTGCTGCTTCCGAAGAAGCTATGCACTCCGCTTCACACATAGATACCGCCACTACGCTCTGCTTGGAACTGCACCAACTGACAGCTCCACCGTTCAACAAAAGTACATATCCAGTTTGGGACTTAGAGTCATACGGATCAGTGTCAAAGCTTGCATTGACGTAACCGTTTACGACGAGCTCTTTGTCACCTCCATAAACGAGAAACATATCCTTCATCCTTTTCAAGTACTTCAGGATGTTCTTGACCGTTGTCCAGTGATCCAGTCCTGGATTACTTTGGTACCTTCCTGCTAGACTTATAGGAAGGCACACATCAGGTCTGGTACACAGCATTCCATACATGGTAGAACTTATGGCTGAAGCATAGGGAATGACTTTCATTTTCTCTCTATCTTCTGCAGAGGTCGGGCATTGAGTCTTACTCAACTTCATGCCTTGTAACACAGGAAAGAACCCTTTCTTTGACGGATCCATTTTGAACTTCTTCAAAACTTTATCAAGGTATGTGCAGTCCAATTAAGAGTCTTGATCTATATCTATAGATCTTGATGCCCAATATATAAGCAGCTTCACCGAGGTCTTTCATTGATAAATTCTTATTCAAGTATCCTTTTATGCCATCCAGAAATTCTACATAATTTCCAAACAATAATATGTCATCCACATATAATATCAAAAATGCTACAGAGCTCCCACTCACTTTCTTGTAAATACAAGCTTCTCCAAAAGTCTGTATAAAACCATATGCTTTGATGACCTCATCAAAGCGTACAGTGGCGGTGGCAGGATTTTAATCATGTGTAGTCAACTCAATCTTGTGCAGTCAAAATCTATGTATTTCTACAAATTTTGTATTATTTTCTGCATGATTTGTGCTTATATATAATACTTTTTCCACAAAGCTATGTAGTCATTTGACTACACAACCTATACATGGCTTTGCCACTGAAAGCGTATATTCCATCTCCGAGATGCTTGCACGAGTCCATAGATGGATCGCTGGAGCTTGCACACTTTGTTAGCACCTTTAGGATCGATAAAACCTTATGGTTGCATCATATACAACTCTTCTTTGAGATACCCATTAAGGAATGCTGTTTTGACATCCATTTGCCAGATTTCATAATCATAAAATGCAGCAATTGCTAACATGATTCGGACAGACTTAAGCATCGCTACGGGTGAGAAAGTCTCATCATAGTCAACTCCTTGAACTTGTCGAAAACCTTTTGCAACAAGTCGAGCTTTGTAGATAGTAACATTATCATCAGCGTCAGTCTTCTTCTTAAAGATCCATTTATTTTCAATGGCTTGCCGATCATTGGGCAAGTCAACCAAAGTCCACACTTTGTTCTCATACATGGATCCCATCTCAGATTTCATGGCATTAAGCCATTTTGCGGAATCTGGGCTCATCATCGCTTCCTCATAGTTCGTAGGTTCATCATGGTCTAGTAACATGACTTCTAGAACAGGGTTACCATACCACTCTGGTGCGGAACGTACTCTGGCTGACCTACGTGGTTCAGTAGTAACTTGATCTGAAGTTTCATGATCAACATCATTAGCTTCCTCACTAATTGGTGTAGGCATCACCGGAACTAATTTCTGTGATGAACTACTTTCCAATTTGGGAGAAGGTACAATTACCTCATCAAGTTCTACTTTCCTCCCACTCACTTCTTTCGAGAGAAACTCCTTCTCTAGAAAGGATCCATTCTTAGCAACGAGTATCTTGCCTTCAGATCTATGATAGAAGGTGTACCCAACAGTTTCCTTTGGGTATCCTATGAAGACACATTTCTCTGACTTAGGTTTGAGCTTATCAGGTTGAAGCATTTTCACATAAGCATCGCAGCCCCAAACTTTAAGAAACGACAACTTGGGTTTCTTGCCAAACCACAGTTCATAAGGTGCCGTCTCAATGGATTTAGATAGTGCCCTATTCAACGTGAATGCAACTGTCTCTAAAGCATAACCCCAAAACGATAGTGGTAAATCGGTAAGAGACATCATAGATCGCACCATATCTAATAAAGTACGGTTACGACGTTTAGACACACCATTACGCTGTGGTGTTCCAGGTGCTGTGTGTTGTGAAACTATTCCACATTGTTTCAAATGAAGACCAAACTCATAACTCAAATATTCGCCTCCGCGATCATATCGTAGAAACTTTATTTTCTTGTTACGATGATTCTCTACTTCACTCTGAAATTCTTTGAACTTTTCTAATGTTTCAGACTTGTGTTTCATCAAGTAGGTATACCCATATCTGCTCAAATCATCTGTGAAGGTCAGAAAATAATGATACCCGCCGTGAGCCTCAACACTCATTGGACCGCATACATCAGTATGTATGATTTCCAATAAGTCAGTAGCTTGCTCCATTGTTTCGGAGAAGTCATCTTGCCCATGAGGCATGGTTCGCAAGGACCAAGTGATTCCAAAAGTCCATCAGTATGGAGTTTCTTCATGCATTTTACACCAATATGACCTAAACGGCAGTGGCACAAATAAGTTGCACCATTATTATCAACTTTGCATCTTTTGGCTTCAATATTATGAACATGTGTATCACTACGATCGAGATCCAACAAAAATAGACCATTCATCAAGGGTTCATGACCATAAAAGATATTACTCATATAAATAGAACAACCATTATTCTCTGATTTAAATGAATAACCGTCTCGCAACAAACAAGATCCAGATATAATGTTCATGCTCAACGCTGGCACCAAATAACAATTATTTAGGTCTAAAACTAATCCCGATGGTAGATGTAGAGGTAGCGTGCCGACGACGATCACATCGACTTTGGAACCATTTCCCACGCGCATCGTCACCTCGTCCTTAGCTAATCTTCGTTTAATCTGTAGCCCTGTTTCGAGTTACAAATATTAGCAACCGAACTAGTATCAAATACACAGGTGCTACTACGAGCATTAGTAAGGTACACATCAATAACATGTATATCAAATATACCTTTTTTCATTTTGCCATCCTTCTTATCCGCCAAATACTTGGGGCAGTTCCGCTTCTAGTGACCAGTCCCTTTGCAGTAGAAGCACTCAGTTTCAGGCTTGGCTCCAGACTTGGGTTTCTTCGCGGGAGTAGCAACTAGCTTGATATTCTTCTTGAAGTTCCCCTTCTTTCCCTTGCCCTTTTTCTTGAAACTAGTGGTCTTGTTAACCATCAACACTTGATGCTCCTTTTTGATTTCTACCTCCGCAGCTTTGAGCATTGAGAAGAGCTCGGGAATAGTCTTCTCCATCCCTTGCATATTATAGTTCATCATGAAGCCTTTTATAGCTTGGTGGCAGTGATTGAAGAACTCTGTCAATAACACTGTCTTCATCAACTTTGACTCCAAGTTGAGTCATGTGATTGTAGTACCCAAACATTATGAGTAAGTGTTCATTCATAGAAATGTTCTCCTCCATCTTGCAGCTATAGAACTTGTTGGAGACTTCATATCTCTCAACTCGGGCATTTTGTTGAAATATTAACTTCAACTCTTGGAACATCTCATATGCTCCATGACGTTTAAAATGTCTTTGAAGACCCGATTCTAAGCCGTAAAGCATGGCACACTGAACTATTGAGTAGTCATCAGCCTTGCTCTGCCAGACGTTCATAATGTTAGGAGTTGCTCCTGTAGCAGGCCTGTCACCTAGCGGTACTTCAAGGACATAATTCTTCTGTGCAGCAATGAGGATAATCCTCAAGTTACGGACCCAGTCCGTGTAGTAGCAACCATCATCTTTCAACTTAGTTTTCTCTAGGAACGCATTAAAATTCAAGGGTACGGTAGCACGAGCCATTGATCTACAAAAACATAGATATGCAAAAACTATCAGGACTAAGTTTATGATAAATTGAGGTTCAATTAATTATATTACTAAAGAACTCCCACTTAGATAGACATCCCTCTAGTCATCTAAATGATCACGTGATCCCAATCAACTAGACCATGTCTGATAATCACGTGAGATGGAGTAGTTTTCAATGGTGAACATCTTATGTTGATCATATCTACTATATGATTCACGCTCGACCTTTCGGTCTCCAATGTTCTGAGGCCATGTCTGTACATGGTAGACTCGTCAAGTTTAACCTGAGTATTCTGCATGTGCAAAACTGTCTTACACCCGCTGTATTTGAACGTAGAGCTTATCACACCCGATCATCATGTGGTGTCTCGGCACGACGAACTATCGCAACGGTGCATACTCAGGGAGAACACTTGTACCTTGAAATTTAGTAAGGGATCATCTTATAATGCTACCGTCGTACTAAGCAAAATAAGAAGCATAATAAGATAAACATCACATTCAATCAAAATGTGTGACATGAGAAGGCCATCATCATCTTGTGCTTTTGAACTCCATCTCCAAAGCATCGTCATGATCTCCATCGTCATCGGCTTGACACCATGATCTTCATCATAACGTCATGGTCGTCTCGCCAACTATTGCTACTACTACTATCGCTAACTCATAGTGGTAAAGTAAAGCACTTACATGGCTTTCACAATTCGTACAATAAAGAGACAACCATAAGGCTTCTGTCGGTTGCCGATAATTTACAAAACATGATCATCTCATACAATATTGTATAACTCATCACGTCTTGACCATATCACATCACAACATGCCCTGCAAAAACAAGTTACACG
Source organism: Secale cereale (assembly GCA_902687465.1). Classification (NCBI taxonomy): domain Eukaryota; kingdom Viridiplantae; phylum Streptophyta; class Magnoliopsida; order Poales; family Poaceae; genus Secale; species Secale cereale. Next base: position 570,809,197 of record LR738710.1, read on the forward strand.
TCCTCTACTTTGTTGCTGCAAGTTTTACGTGGCTGCTACGGGCTTAGCAAGAATCGTTCTTACCTATGCATCAAAACCACAACGATTTTTCGTCAAGTGTGGTGTTTTAACCTTTAACAAGGACCGGACATAGTCACACTCGATTCAACTAAATTCACACTTGATTTAATATAAGTGATACGATATGGCCATCATCATCTTGTGCCTTTGATCTCCATCTTCAAAGCACCGTCATGATCATTGATACGTCTCCAACGTATCTATAATTTTTGATTGTTCCATGCTATTATTTATGATGTTTTGGATGTTTAATGGGCTTTTTCATACACTTTTATATTATTTTTGGGACAAACCTACTAACCCAAAGGCCCACTCCAGATTGCTGTTTTTTGCCTGTTTCAAGGTTTTGCAGAAAAGGAATATCAAACGGAGTCCAAACGGAATGAAACCTCCGGGGGAGATATTTTTGGAGAAAATCACGCACGGGAGACTTGAGAACCACGGAATAGGGGCCACGAGGTTCCCATGAGGGTGGGGGGCGCACCCCCCTAGGGCGCGCCCCCTACCTCGTGGGTCCCTCGTAAGGCCCCCGGTGCCCTCCTTCCTCATATATAAGCCGATGTACCCCAAAACCAACAGACGAACAGAGAAAACCCTAGTTCCACCGCCGTAACCTTCTGTTCCCATGAGATCCCATCTTGGGGCCTGTTCCGTAGCTCCGCCGGAGGGGGGATCTACCACGGAGTGCTTCTATATCATCATCATCGCCTCACCATGAGCTGTGAGTAGTTTACCACAGACCTTCGGGTCCATAGCTAGTATCTAGATGGCTTCTTCTCTCTCTTTGGATCTCAATACAAAGTTCTCCTCGGTCTTCAAGGAGATCTATTCGATGTAATCTCTTTTTGCGGTGTGTTTGTCGAGATCCGATGAATTGTGGGTTTATGATCAAGATTATCTATGAGAAATATTTGGTTCTTTTCTGAACTCTTTATGTGTGCTCATAATATCCTTGCAAGTCTCTTCTAATTATTGGTTTGGTTTGGCCTACTAGATCTATAGTTCTTGCAATGGGATAAGTGCTTGGCTTTGGGTTCAATCTTGCGGTGTCCTTTCCCAGTGACAGTAGGGGCAGCAAGGCACGTATGTATTGTATTGTTGCCATCGAGGATAAAAATATGGGGTTTATATCATATTGCTTGAGTTTATCCCTCTACATCATGTCATCTTGCTTAAGGCGTTACTCTGTTCTTATGAACTCAATACACTAGACGCATGCTGGATAGCGGTCGATGTGTGGAGTAATAGTAGTAGATGTAGGGAGGAGTCGGTCTACTTGTCTCGGACGTGATGCCTATATATAATGATCATGCCTAGATAGTCTCACAATTATTCGCTTTTCTATCAATTGCTCGACAGTAATTTGTTTACCTGCTGTAGAATATCGCTATCATGAGAGAAGCCACTAGAGAACACTATGGCCCCCGGGTCTATTCTCAACATATCAATCTACATCTACTTTACTTTTTCCGCTTTTACTTTCTGTTCTTATAATAAAAAATACCCAAAATATAAACTATCATCTCTATCAGATCTCACTCTCATAAGTGACCGTAAAGGGATTGACAACCCCTTATCGCGTTGGCTGCGAAGTTCTTATTTGTTTGTGCAGGTGTGAGGGACTCGCGCATGGTCTCCTACTGGATTGATACCTTAGTTCTCAAAAACTGAGGGAAATACTTACGCTACTGTGTTGCATCTCCCTTTCCTCTTCGAGGGAATACAATGCAAGCTCGAGAAGTAGCAAGAAGAATTTATGGCGCCATTGCCGGGGAGGCTTACGCAAAAGTCATATACCAAGTACCTATCAAAAATCCTTATCCTTCGCATTACATTTTTTGCCTCTCGTTTTCCTCTCCCCCACTTCACCCTTGCCGTTATATTCACCCTTTTCCGTTCGCCTTTCTGTTTGCTTGTGTTACTATGTGCCTTCTATTAGCTTGCATCTTCGCTTGCTAAAGTATGGGTCCTCATCCACTTTCTAACCTCTTTAAGAGATCCAATTATGTTGAACCTATTGCTAGTGAGCTGTGTGCACTAGATTATCTTTATGGGGTTTTGCTTGAAATTCATGAATCTGGAAATTGTGAGGAATTGTTAAAAGAAAAAGTGATTCATGATAGCTTGTTAAATAAAAAGCATGATTGCAATGATGTTAATGTAAATTCTATTAATGTAAATTGTGTTAATGACATGCAAAAGCCTAAGCTTGGGGATGCTTATTTTGCTATGCCCACTACTTGTTGCAATGATCATGATTGGGGTGATGATTCTTACGATCTTGAAAATTTATTTAAACCCTATAATGAATATGAGATTGATAATACTGTTTGCCATAATATTGAAAGTGGATTTGAAAGAATGTCAACTTTTGAGCCCACTACTTTAGATATTGATCAATCTTCTGAAATTATTGATAAAAGTGGGTTTGGAAAGGTCATGACTTTAGTTAATGTTGATCCCACTATTTTGGAAGAGTGTCAACTTCGCATGCATGTGGATCGTGTTGAGAATATGTTATGTGATAGCTATATTGTTGAATTTGCTTATGATCCTACATGCAATTATTATGAGAGAGGAAAATATGGTCATAAAAAACTTCATGTTACTAAATTACCTCTCTTCATGTTGAGATTGATCTTGTTTCTTTCTTCTTCCTTGCATACGCTAGATCTTGCTTGCTATGATAATTTGTTTGCTTATAAAATGCCTATGCATAGGAAGTATGTTAGACTTAGATGTGTTTGTCACATGTTTTACGATGCTCTCTTTGTGTTTCAATTCTTATCTTTCATGTGAGCATCATTGAATTCTCAAGCCTATCTTAATGGCTATAAAGAAAGAGCTTGTTGGGAGGCAACCTAAGTTTATATATTTTTTATTTTTGCTTCTGTTTAGGAATAAATATTGCATCTAGCTTCTGTTTAGATGTGGTTTTGTGTTTTGTTTAGTGTTTGTGCCAAGTAGAACCTTTGGGAAGACTTGTGTGAAGTTTATGTGATCTTGCTGTGAAAAACAGAATCGTTAGCGCTCGCTAGAATGGTCATCAGATTTTACTAGAGTGTGCTATTTAGTTGATTATTTTTGCATATGATTAATAGACAAATTCCTCACGTTTACCAATTTAGTTTGGATTTTTTGGAGTTACAGAAGTATGCGAAACCTGCAGATTACTACAGACTGTTCTGTTTTTGGCAGATTCTGTTTTTCGTGTGTTGTTTGCTTATTTCGATGCATCTATGAGTAATATTGGGAAGTATGAACCATAGAGAAGTTGTAATACAGTAGGTTTAACACCAATATAAACAAAGAATGAATTCATTGCAGTATCTTTTGTTGGGGAACGTAGTATTTTAAAATTTTCCTACGATCACGCAAGATCTATCTACTAGATGCATAGCAACGAGAGGGAAGAGTGTGTCTACGTACCCTCGTAGACCGGAAGCGGAAGCGTCAAGTGACGCGGTTGATGTAGTCGAACTTCTTCGCGATTCAACCGATCAAGCACCGAACGTACGGCACCTCCGCGTTCTGCACACGTTCAGCTTGATGACGTCCCACGAGCTCTTGATCCAGTTGAGCTTCACGGGAGAGTTTCATCAGCACGACGGCGTGGTGACGGATATGATGTATCTACCGGCGCAGGGCTTCTCCTAAGCACTGCAACGGTATGACCGAGGTGTGTTTCTGTGGAGGGGGGCACCGCACACGGCTGGAACAATTCAACTTGTGTGTGTTTGGGTGCCCCCTTGCCCCTGTATATAAAGGAGCAAGGGGGAGGCCGGCCTGCCCTTCTATAGTGCGGCTAGGAGTGCAATCCTACTAGGAATAGGATTGCAATCCTATTCCTAGTAGGAACTACCAAAGAAGGAAGAGAGGGAAAGGAAAAGAAGGAGAGGTGGCGCCCCCCAATCCTAGTCCAACTAGGAACCCTAGGTGGGGCGCCGGCCAGCCCCTATGGGCTGCCTCTCTCTTTTCCATAAGGCCCACTATGGACCATCCCCCCTCGTAGGGGGTTCCGATAACCCCCTCCGGCAATCCCGTTAAATTCGAAACTTTTCCGGAACACTTTCGGTGTCCGAATATAGTCGTCCAATATATCAATCTTTATGTCTCGGACATTCCGAGACTCCTCGTCATGTCCGTGATCTCTTCCGGGACTCCGAACTACCTTTGGTACATCAAAACTCATAAACTCATAATACCGATCGTCATCAAACGTTAAGCGTGCGGACCCTACGGGTTCAAGAACTATGTAGACATGACCGAGACTCATCTCCGGTCAATAACCAATAGCGGAACCTGGATGCTCATATTGGCTCCTACATATTCTACGAAGATCTTTTATCGGTCAAAACCGCATAACAACATATGTTGTTCCTTTTGTCATCGGTATGTTACTTGCCCGAGATTCGATCGTCGGTATCTCCATACCTAGTTCAATCTCGTTATCGGCAAGTCTCTTTACTCGTTCCGTAACACATCATCTCGTGACTAACTCATTAGTCTTTTGCTTGCAAGGCTTATTGTGATGTGTGTTACCGAGAGGGCCGAGAGATACCTCTCCGACACTCGGAGTGACAAATCCTAATCTTGATCTATGCCAACACCACGAATACTTTCGGAGACACCTGTAGAGCATCTTTATGATCACCCAGTTACGTTGTGACGTTTGATAGCACACAAGGTGTTCCTACGGTATTCGGGAGTTGCATAATCTCATAGTCATAAGAACATGTATAAGTCATGAAGAAAGCAATAGCAATAAAACTAAACGATCAAGTTGCTAAGCTAACGGATGGGTCTTGTCCATCACATCATTCTCCTAATGATGTGATCCCGTTGATCAAATGACAACTCATGTCTATGGTTAGGAAACATAACCATCTTTGATCAATGAGCTAGTCTAGTAGAGGCATACTAGGGACACTCTGTTTTGTCTATGTATTCACACATGTACTAAGTTTCCGGTTAATACAATTCTAGCATGAATAATAAACATTTATCATGATATAAGGAAATATAAATAACAACTTTATTATTGCCTCTAGGGCATATTTCCTTCATCTTTGAGTAGTGGTTTGCTTTCTTATACTAACGGAGCTCATGAGATTTTTGTCTAAGTTTTGTGTTGTGAAGTTTTCAAGTTTTGAGTATTGCTTTGATGGACTATGGAACAAAGAGTGGCAAGAGCCTAAAGCTTGGGGATGCCCATGGCACCCCAAGGTAAAATTCAAGGACTACCAAAATCCTAAGCTTGGGGATGCCCCGGGAAGGCATCCCCTCTTTCGTCTTCATCCATCGCTAACTATACTCGGAGCTATATTTTTAGTCACCACATGATATGTGTTTTGCTTGGAGCATCTTGTATAATTTGAGTATTTGCTTGTTAGTTTGCCAAAATTATCTTCGCTGGACACACCTATTTGAGAGAGTTAAATATGGCCTAGGAATTTTTAGAACACTATGTGCTTCACTTATATCTTTTGAGTTGAATAGTTTTTGCTCTAGTGCTTCACTTATATCTTTTAGAGCACGGTGGTGATAATATTTTGAAGAAATTGTTGAACTCTCATGCTTCACTTATATCTATTTGTGAGTCTATTAAAACAGCATGGTAATGTGTTTAGGCTATAAAACTTGTCTTCACATGATAGACATCCAATATCAATGTAGTAAAAACTTTCACACTATGTGCATTGAATATGATGAGAAGTTGGATGCTTGATAAATGTTTTGAGATATGAGGATAGTGATATTAGAGTCATGCTAGTGGAGTTATTATGAAATTGATAAATTCTTGTGTTAAAGTTAGTGATTCCCGTAGCATGCACATATGGTGAACCGCTATGTGACGAAGTTAGAGCATGAGGTATTTGTAAAGTGTCAACCATTGTGTGGAGGTCGGGGGCACGCAATGATTAACTCCTACCAACCTCCCCCCTAGGAGCATGCGTTGATTGCTTTGTTTTGATGACTCGTAGATTTTTGCAATAAGTATATGAGTTCTTATGACTAATGTTGAGTCCATGATTATACGCACTCTCACCCTTCCACCATTGCTAGCCTCTCTTGTATCGCGCAACTTTCGCCAGTACCATACACCCACTATATATCCTTCCTCAAAACAGGCACCATACCTACCTATCATGGCATTTCCATAGCCATTCCGAGATATATTGCCATGCAACTTTCCACCGTTCCGTTCATATGACACGCTTCATATTGTCATATTGCCATGCATGATCATGTAGTTGACATCGTATTTGTGGCAAATCCACCATGCATAATTTTTCATAGATGTCACTCTTGTTTCATTGCACATCCCGGTACAGCGCCGGAGGCATTCATATAGAGTCATACTTTGTTGTAGTATCGAGGTGTAATATCGAGTTGTAATTCAATGAAAGTGTGATGATCATCACTATTAGAGCATTGTCCCATGGGAGGAAAGGCTAAATCTATAAAGCCCCTCCACAAAAAAAGAAAAAAAAAGAAAGGCCAAAGAAAAAAAAAGAAAGGCCAAAAAAGAAAAAAGGGATAATTGCTACTATCTTTTTCCACACTTGTGCTTCAAAGTAGCACCATGTTCTTCATGATAGAGAGTCTCATGTTTAGTCACTTTCATATACTAGTGGGAATTTTCATTATAGAACTTGGCTTGTATATTCCAACGATGGGCTTCCTCAAATGCCCTAGGTCTTCGTGAGCAAGCAAGTTGGATGCACACCCACTAGTTTCTTTTGTTGAGCTTTCATACATATTTAGCTCTAGTGCATCCGTTGCATGGCAATCCCTACTCACTCACATTGATATCTATTGATGGGCATCTCCATAGCCCGTTGATACGCCTAGTCGATGTGAGACTATCTCCCTCCTTTTTGTCTTCTCCACAACCACCTCTCTATTCCACCCGTAGTGCTATGTCCATGGCTCACGCTCATGTATTGCATGAAAGTTGAAAGGTTTGAAAGAATAGAGTATGAAAACAAGTGCTTGGCTGAAATCGGGGTTGTGCATGATATGAATATTTTGTGTGGTGAAGAGGGAGCATAGCCAGACTATATGATTTTGTAGGGATAACTTTCTTTAGCCATAGTATTTTGAGAAGAATTGATTGCTCTGTTAGTATGCTTGAAGTATTATTGTTTCTTATGTCAATATAGACTTTTGTCTTGAATCTTTCAGATCTGAACATTCATGTCACAATTAAGAGAATTACATTGAAAAACTATGTTGGTTAGCATTCCACATCAAAAATTCTGTTTTTAACATTTACCTACTCGAGGACGAGTAGGAATTAAGCTTGGGGATGCTTGATACGTCTCCAACGTATCTATAATTTTTTATTGTTCCATGCTATTATTTATGATGTTTTGGATGTTTAATGGGCTTTGTCATACACTTTTATATTATTTTTGGGACTAACCTACTAACCCAAAGGCCCAATCCAGATTGCTGTTTTTTGCCTGTTTCAGGGTTTTGCAGAAAAGGAATATCAAATGGACTCCAAACGGAATGAAACCTTCGGGAGAGATATTTTTGGAGAAAATCACGCACGTGAGACTTGAGAACCACGGAGTAGGGGCCACGAGGTGCCCACGAGGGTGGGGGGCTCCCCCTAGGGCGCGCCCCCTGCCTCGTGGGTCCCTTGTAAGGCCCCCGATGCCCTCCTTCCTCCTATGTAAGCCTACGTACCGCGAAACCAACAGACTAACAGAGAAAACCATATTTCCACCGCCGTAACCTTCTGTTCCCATGAGATCCCATCTTGGGGCCTCTTTCGGAGCTCCGCCGGAGGGGGGATCTACCATAGAGTGCTTCTACATCATCATCATCGCCTCACCATGAGTTGTGAGTAGTTTACCACAGACCTTCGGGTCCATAGCTAGTATCTAGATGGCTTCTTCTCTCTCTTTGGATCTCAATACAAAGTTCTCCTCAGTCTTCGAGGAGATCTATTCGATGTAATCTCTTTTTGCGGTGTGTTTGTCGATATCAGATGAATTGTGGGTTTATGATCAAGATTATCTATGAGAAATATTTGGTTATTTTTTGAACTCTTTATGTATGATTATATTATCCTTGCAAGTCTCTTCAGATTATTGGTTTGGTTTGGCCTACTAGATCTATAGTTCTTGCAATGGGAGAAGTGCTTGGCTTTGGGTTCAATCTTGCGGTGTCCTTTCCCAGTGACAGTAGGGGAAGCAAGGCACGTATTGTACTGTTTCCTTCGAGGATAAAAAGATGGGGTTTATATCACTATGTTTGAGTTTATCCCTCTACATCATGCATGTTGCTTAAGGCGTTACTCTGTTCTTACGAACTTAATACTCTAGATGCATGCTGGATAGCGGTCGATGTGTGGAGTAATAGTAGTAGATGCAGGCAGGAGTCGTTCTACTTGTCTCGGACGTGATGCCTATATATAATGATCATGCCTAGATAGTCTCATAATTATTCGCTTTTCTATCAATTGCTCGACAGTAATTTGTTTACCCGCTGTAGAATATCTCTATCATGAGAGAAGCCACTAGAGAACACTATGGCCCCTGGGTCTATTCTCAACACATAAATCTACATATACTTTACTTTTTCCGCTTTTACTTTCTGTTCTTATAATAAAAAATACCAAAAATATAAACTATCATCTCTATCAGATCTCACTCTCGTAAGGGACCGTAAAGGGATTGACAACCCCTTATCGCATTGGTTGCGAAGTTCTTATTTGTTTGTGCAGGTGCGAGGGACTCGCGCGTGGTCTCCTACTGGATTGATACCTTGGTTGTCAAAAACCGAGGGAAATATTTACGCTACTGTGCTGCATCTCCCTTTCCTCTTCGATGGAATACAACGCAAGCTCGAGAAGTAGCAATCACCATCGTCACCGGTGCGACACCTTGATCTCCATCGTAGAATCGTTGTCGTCTCGCTAACTATTGCTTCTACGACTATCACTACCACTTAGTGATAAAGTAAAGCAATTACATGGCGATTGCATTTCATACAATAAAGCGACAACCATATGGCTCCTGCCAGTTGCCGATAACTCCGTTACAAAACATGATCATCTCATACAATAAAATTTAGCATCATGACTTGACCATATCACATCACAACATGCCCTGCAAAAACAAGTTAGACGTCCTCTACTTTGTTGTTGCAAGTTTTACGTGGCTGCTACGGGCTGAGCAAGAACCGTTCTTACCTACGCATCAAAACCACAACAATATTTTGTCAAGTATGTGTTGTTTTAACCTTCACAAGGACCAGGCGTAGCCACACTCAATTCAACTAAAGTTGGAGAAACTGACACCCGCTAGCCACCTGTGTGCGAAGCACGTCGGTAGAACCAGTCTCGCGTAAGCGTACGTGCTACCTCTTGAGGTTGCGTTGTATTCTCTCGAAGAGGAAAGGGAGATGCAACACAGTAGCGTAAGTATTTCTCTCAGTTTTTGAGAACCAAGGTATCAATCCAGTAGGAGACCACGCGCGAGTCCCTCGCACCTGCACTAACAAATAATAACTTCGCAGCCAACGCGATAAGGGGTTGTCAATCCCTTTACGGTCACTTACGAGAGTGAGATCTGATAGAGATGATAGTTTATATTTTTGGTATTTTTGGTTTAATAAAACAGCAAATAAAAGCGGTAAAAGTAAAGTAGATGTAGATTGATATGTTGAGAATAGACCCAGGGGCCATAGTTTTCTCTAGTGGCTTCTCTCATGATAGCGATATTCTACGGCTGGTAAACAAATTACTGTCGAGCAATTGAAAAGTGAATAATTATGAGACTATCTAGGCATGATCATTGTATATAGGCATCACGTCCGAGACAAGTAGACCGACTCCTGCCTGCATCTACTACTATTACTCCACACATCGACTGCTATCCAGCATGCATCTAGTGTATTGAGTTCATAAGAACAGAGTAACGCCTTAAGCAAGATGACATGATGTAGAGGGATAAACTCAAGCAATATGATATAAACCCTATCTTTTTATCCTTGATGGCAACAATACAATACGTGCCTTGTTGCCCCTACTATCACTGGGAAAGGACACCGCAAGATTGAACCCAAAGCCAAGCACTTTTCCCATTGCAAGAACTATAGATCTAGTAGGCCGAACCAAACTGATAATTCGAAGAGACTTGCAAGGATATTATGAGCACACATAAAAAGTTTAGAGAAGAACCAAATATCTTTCATAGATAAACTTGATCATAAACTCATAATTCATCGGATCTCGACAAACACACCGCAAAAAGAGATTACATCGAATAGATCTCCTCGAAGACCAAGGAGAACTTTGTATTGAGATCCAGAGAGAGAGAAGAAGCCATCTAGATACTAGCTATGGACCCGAAGGTCTGTGATAAACTACTCACAACTCATGGTGAGGGCGATGATGATGATGATGAAGGCCTCCGTGATGGATCCCCCTCCGGTGGAGCTCCGGAACAGGCTCCAAGATGGGATCTCCACGGGAACAGAAGCAACGGCAGTGGAATTAGGGTTTTCTCTCTGCGTATGGAGTTTCTGGGGCCTCGAGGTAGGGGGCGCGCCCTGGGAAGGGGGGCGCGCCCCCACCCTCGAGGGCCACCTCTCTGTCCCCTGACTTGGTCCTCAAGCTCTGCGTGTGTGATTTTCTCCAAAAATATCTCTCGCGAAGGTTTCATTCCGCTTGGACTCCGTTTGATATTCCTTTTCTGCAAAACCCTGAAATAGGCAAAAAACGGCAATCTGGACTGGGCCTTTGGGTTAGTAGGTTAGTCCCAAAAATGATATAAAAGTGAATGATAAAGCCCATTAAACATCCAAGACTTCATAAATAATAGCATGTAACAATAAAAAATTATAGATACGTTGGAGACGTATCAAGCATCCCCAAGCTTAATTCCTGCTCGTCCTCGAGTAGGTAAATGATAAAGAAGGAATTTTTGATGTGGAATGCTAACCAATATAGTTTTTTAATGTAATTCTCTTAATTGTGGCATGAATGTTCAGATCTGAAAGATTCAAGGTAAAAGTCTATATTGACATAAGAAATAACAATACTTCAAGCAATACTAACAAAGCAATCATGTCTTCTCAAAATACCATGGCTAAGGAAAGTTATCCCTACAAAATCATATAGTCTGGCTATGCTCCCTCTTCATCGCACAAAATATTCATATCATGCACAACCCCGATTTCAGCCAAGCATTTGTTTTCATACTCTATCTTTTCAAACCTTTCAACTTTCACGCAATACATGAGCGTGAGCCATGGATATAGCACTATGGGTGGAATAGAGGTGATAGTGGAGAAGACAAAAAGGAGGGAGATAGTCTCACATCGACTAGGCGTATCAAAGGGCTATGGAGATGCCCATCAATAGATATCAATGTGAGTGAGTAGGGATTGCCACACAACGGATGCACTAGAGCTAAATATGAATGAAAGCTCAACAAAAGAAACTAGTGGGCGTGCATCCAACTTGCTTGCTCACGAAGACCTAGGGCATTTGAGGAAGCCCATCGTTGGAATATACAAGCCAAGTTCTATGAAAAGTGACTAAACATGAGACTCTCTACAATGAAGAACATGGTGCTACTTTGAAGCACAAGTGTGGAAAAGATAGTAGCAATTGTCTCCTTTTTTTCTTTTTTTTTTCCTTTTTTCCTGGGCCTTTCTCTTTTTCTTTTTCTTCTTTTTTTTTGCGGAGGGGCTTTATAGATTTAGCCTTTCCTCCCATGGGACAATGCTCTAATAATGATGATCGTCACACTTTCATTACAACACGAAATTACAACTCGATACTACAACAACAAAGTATGACTCTATATGAATGCCTCCGGCGGTGTACCGGTATGTGCAATGAAACAAGAGTGACATGTATAAAAATTATGCATGGTGGCCTTGCCACAAATACGATGTCAACTACAAGATCATGCATGGCAACATGACAATATGATGCGTGTCATATGAACGGAACGGTGGAAAGTTGCATGGCAATATATCTCAGAATGACTATGGAAATGCCATGATAGGTAGGTATGGTGGCTGTTTTGAGGAACAATATGGTGGCTGTTTTGAGGAAGGATCTATAGTGGGTTTATGGCACCGGCGAAAGTTGCGCGGTACAAGAGAGGCTAGCAATGGTGGAAGGGTGAGAGTGCGTATAATCCATGGACTCAACATTAGTCATAAGAACTCATAAACTTATTGCAAAAATCTATGAGTCATCAAAACAAAGCAATTAACGCATGCTCCTAGGGGGGAGGTTGGTAGGAGTTAACCATCGCGTGCCCCCGACCTCCACACAAAGGTTGGCACTCTACAAATACTTCATGCTCTAACTTCGTCACATAGCGGTTCACCATACGTGCATGATACGGGAATCACTAACCTTAACACAAGTATTTCTCAATTTCATAATAACTCCATTAGCATGACTCTAATATCACTATCCTCGTGTCTCAAAACAATTATCAAGCATCCAACATCTCATTCTATTCAATGCACTTGGTTTGAAAATTTTACTACATTGACATTGGATGTTTATCATGTGAAGACTAATTTCTTTAGCCTAAACACAATACCATGCTGTTTTAATAGACTCTCAAATAGATATAAGTGAAGCTTGAGAGTTCAACAATTTCTACAAAATATTACCACCACCATGCTCTAAAAGATATAAGTGAAGCGCTAGAGCAAAAACTATTCAACTCAAAAGATATAAGTGAAGCACATAGAGTGTTCTAACAATTTCTAGGCCATATTTAACTCTCTCAAATAGGTGTGTCCAGCAAGGATGATTGTGGCAAACTAACAATAAAATACTCAAATTTTACAAGACGCTCCAAGCAAAACACATATCGTGTTGCGAATAAAAATATAGCTCCAAGTATAGTTACCGATGGATGAAGACGAAAGAGGGGATGCATTCCCGGGGCATCCCCAAGCTTAGGATTTTGATTATATTGAATTTAATTGGGGTGCCATGAGCATCCCAATCTTAGGCCTTTGCTACTCCTTGTTCCATAGTCCATCAAAGCAATACTCAAAACTTGAAAACTTCACAACACAAAACTTAGACAAAAATTCTCGTGAGCTCCGTTAGTATGAGAAAGCAAACCACTACTAAAAGGTACAACAATGAATTCATTCTTTGTTTATATTGGTGTTAAACCTACTGTAATCTAACTTCTCTATGGTTCATATCCTCCAATATTACTCATAGATGCATCGGAATAAGCAAACAACACACGAAAAACAGAATCTGTCAAAGACAGAACAATCTGTAGTAATATGCAGGGTTCGCCTACTTATGGAACTCCCAAAAATTCAAACTAAATTGGTAAATTTGCGAAATTTATCTACCAATCAGCATAAAAAAGAATCAACTAAAAAGCAAACTCCAGTAAAATCCCACGACTACTTTAGCAAGCGCTAACGATTCTGTTTTCACAGCAAGATCATATAAACTTCACACAAGTCTTCCCAAAGGTTCTACTTGGCACAAACACAAAACAAAACATGAAACCACATCTAAACATAGGCTAGATGCAATATTTATTCCCTAACAGAAGCAAAAACAAAAAAACAAAAAATTGGGTTGCCTCCCAATAAGCGCTATCGTTTTACGCCCCTAGCTAGGCATGATACAAGATAGATCTAGGTATTGCCATCTTTGGAAGGCAATCCATTAGTGGCTCTCATGATATATTAATATAGTAATTTGATTTTCTTTCTAGAAAAGTGTTCCATACCTTTCCTTAATGGAAATTGTAATCTAATATTTCCTTCCTTCATATCAATAATTGCACCAATCGTTCTAAGGAAAGGTCTACCAAGAATAATATGACATGAAGGATTGCAATCTTTATCAAGAACAATGAAATCTACGGGCACATAATTCCTATTGGCAACAATAAGAATATCATTAATTCTTCCCATAGGTTTCTTAATAGTGGAATCCGCAAGATGCAAATTTAAAGAACAATCATCAAGCTCATGGAACCCTAACAAATCACACAAAGTTTTTGGGATAGTGGAGACACTTGCACCCAAATCACACAAAGCATAACATTCATGATCTTTTATTTTTATTTTTTAGTAGGTTCCCACTCATCATAAAGCTTTCTAGGTATAGAAACTTTCAACTCAAGTTTTCCTTCATAAGATTGCATCAAAGCATCAACTATATGTTTAGTGAAAGCTTTATTTTGACTATAAGCATGCAATTAATTTAGCACGGATTGCAACAAGGAGATACAATCAATCAAAGAGCAATTATCGTAATTGAATCCCTTGAAATCCAAAGTAGGGGGTTCATCACTATGCAAAGTTTTAATCTCTTCACTCCCACTTTTAGCAATTTTAGCATCAAGATGTAAAAACTCTGAACCATTGGGACACCTTAAAGCAGAATCATCTCCTATCCTATTTTCATCAAGATTAATACTAGAAAACAAGGATCTAATAGGAGACACATCAATAACTTTCAGATCTTCATCTTTATTTCATGATAACTAGAAGAACACGATTTAATATAATCTTCTCTTTTAGCACACATTCTAGCGGTTCTTTCTTTGCATTCATCAATGGAAATTCTCATGGCTTTGAGAGACTCATTGATATCATGCTTAGGTGGGATAGATCTAAGTTTCAAAGAATCAACATCAAGAGTAATTCTATCCACACTTCTAGCCAATTCATCAACCTTAAGCAATTTCTCTTCAAGCATAGCATTGAAATTCTTTTGCGAGATCATAAACTCCTTAACACTAGTTTCAAATTCAGAAGGCATCTTTCCATAAGAGTTGTTGTAGTAATTTCCATAATTATTACAGGAATTACTAGGGAAGGGCCTAGGATTAAAATTACCTCTATAAGCATTGTTACCAAAATTATTCCTACCAACAAAATTCACATCCAAAGATTCATTGTTATTCTCTATCAAAGCGGACAAAGGCATATCATTAGGATCAGAAGAAGCACTCTTAGCAGCAAACACTTTCATAAGTTCATCCATCTTTCCACTCAAAACACTAATTTCTTCGATAGCATGCACTTTTTTACTAGTAGATCTTTCGGTGTGCCATTGAGAATAATTAACCATAATATCATCTAGGAGTTTGGTAGCTTCTCCTAAGGTGGTTTCCATGAAAGTGCCTCCGACGGCCAAATCTAAAAGATTTCTAGAAGCAAAATTCAAGCCAGCATAAAAATTCTGAATAATCATCCATAGATTCAAACCATGTGTAGGGCAATTACGTATCATCAATTTCATTCTCTCCCAAGCTTGTGCAACATGCTTATGATCTAGTTGCTTAAAATTCATAATATCGTTTCTAAGAGAGATGATCTTAGCAGGTGGGAAATACTTAGAGATAAAAGCATCTTTGCACTTATTCCATGAATCAATGCTATTTCTAGGCAAAGAGGAGAACCAAGTTTTAGCACGATCTCTAAGTGAAAACGGAAATAACTTCAATTTAACAATATCGTTATCCGTATCCCTTTTCTTTTGCATATCACACAAATCAACAAAGTAGTTTAGATGGGTAGTGGTGTTGAAAATATGCTCTAGAGGCAATAATAAAAGGATTATTATTATATTTCCTTGTTCATGATAATTTTCTGTTATTCATGCTTGAATTGTATTGTACGGAAACAACGATACATGTGTGAATACATAGACCACAACGTGTCCCTGGTAAGCCTCTAGTTACTAGCTCGTTGATCAACAGATGGTCACGGTTTCCTGACCATGGA
This sequence comes from Secale cereale, assembly GCA_902687465.1. Classification (NCBI taxonomy): domain Eukaryota; kingdom Viridiplantae; phylum Streptophyta; class Magnoliopsida; order Poales; family Poaceae; genus Secale; species Secale cereale. Next base: position 570,825,022 of record LR738710.1, read on the forward strand.
CATTGGATGTCATTGATAACGGGATCACATCATTAGGAGAATGATGTGATGGACAAGACACAATCCTAAGCCTAGCACAAGATCGTGTAGTTCGTAATGCTTAAGCTTTTCCAGTGTCAAGTATCTGTTCCTTAGACCATGAGGTTGCCTCTACCGTAAGGGATCGAGATAGTCTTCGCGGGTAAGAATAACCCAATTTATTGATTCGACACACGGGGAGCCAAAGAGTATTTATAAGCTTTGACAGTTGAGTTGTCAATTCAACCGCACCTGAAATATACTTACTTGCAACAAAAGATAAGTGGTAATAGTGATGATAGTAATAGTAAAAGTAGACAGCAAAAAGTAAATAGCAGTAGTAAATGGCAAAAGTAGCAACTAGTGACAAGCAGGGTTTAAAATACTGTAGGCTAGGGAGATGGATGGTTGGGCGCTGCATGGATGAGATAGATTTAACTTGGGGCATGGCACACGGAAAAGTAATGATCATCTAGGCAAATATCAAACATTAGGCATGTATCCCGTAGGTAGTTGTACGTGCTTGCAATAAGAACTTGCACAACATCTTTTGTCCTACCATCCCGCTACAAACGGGGCCAAAAGGAACTTATGGATATTAAGGTGCTCCTGTCAAAGAGCACCGGAACAAAGCAATGAACTCAATGGATACATGTAATCCTCAAACAACGGACTATCCCCTTTGGTGTCCCAAGTTGTCACTTTTGGGATCGCCGGTTCCGGACCGTAACAGGTGCAAACAACTCATAGATAGGATCACGAACACAAATATATTCATACAAACACATATGGTTCAGATCTGAAATCATGGCACTCGGGCCCTAAGTGTCAAGCATTAAGAATAACAGGTTGAAGCAAAGATGATAAACACCATAGTAGATGATAGGCAACATGCCCCCAACAATCTGATAAACTATTACATGATCTAACTCATCCAATCCCTACCATCCCCTTCGCCTACAGCGGGGGAATTACTCACACATGGAGGGAGAAGTCATGGAGGGATGATGGAGTGGTGATGATGATGAAGATGGCGACGATCTCCCCTCTCCGGAGGCCAATTCAGCCTCCAGATTAGCCCTCCCGAGGAAGAACAGAGGGTGGCGGCGGCTCCGCGACGAAAAACTACGAAAGAACTTCCGATCTGGGGTTTCTGCGTCGGGAGTAAAAATACTGGCTAAAGTAGGGCACCAGGGGGCGTGGGACCTACCCAGGCGCCCCCCCGGCGCGGCCCAGGGGGGGGGGGGCGCCCACAGGGCGCCTGGGCACCCCCTGGCCCCCCTTTGGCCCCACTTCTGGTTCCTGGTTCCTTCGGGTGCGTGGATTTTCTGTGATTTTTCGTGGATTTTTCTGAGGTACCTAAAAATCCGTTTTCCTGCACACAGATAAACCATACAGGCAGCTCTGCTGAAAACAGCGTCAGTCCGGGTTAGTTTAGTCCAAATCATGCAAGAATGAGGCCAAAACAATATCAAAAGTGTTTAGAAAAGTAGATACGTTTGAGACGTATGAACTCCCCCAAGCTTAGCATATTGCTTGTCCTCAAGCAATTCAGTTCAACGAACTGGATGCGACAAAGAAAACTTTGACAAACTCTTTTGCTTCATTAGATGTATATAAGCATGTACTACGAAAAGAGTTTAGCGAGTATTGAAACAGTACTATGAGGACAATGCAAAGATCAATCCTTCTTTCAAGTGACCAGTCACAAATACTTAAGGTAAATAATATATTACTGAAAATCAAGACAAGATTACATTGCACATAGCTTGAGCATATTAGGGTGGTATCTCGCTAGCCTCCATGAGTGAAGCAAAACATAAATGCAGAGACTCCTCCAGAGTTTTAAAGAAGACTAGAACTAAGAATTTCAGAATAAATCATATCACAAGTATGCAGAAGACAATGTAATACTTTGGGACAATGCACATTACACTCAGAATGACAATTATGCTCTCATAGTTGGTGCTTTTAAGAAAGAAGATGAGACTCTCGAACCGTGGCTTTTATTGGCAAGGTTGAAAACCCGTGGTCGGAAACAAAAACTAAACATGCACCAGAGCTCTTGGTTTTAAAAACAGAAGTAAACATGTTTTGAGAAATGCATATTTCGTCAACGAATGCTAGCAGATAACTCAATCACCTTTTAAGTGGACAAGTCTCGAGGAACGGCTCCCGCATGAGGACGATCACATCCTCTTAATCTCCTTTGTTTATCACTGCCAAAGTTTTCTGATTCCTCATGAACAAAGCGTGAAGGAGGGTTTGTTTGTTATATTATCTTTTTGAGCCGGGCGCACTCAATGCCAGTTCCTTTTCATATTAGGGGTTTGCACATTATACATGCAATCCAGGGGTGAAACTTGTCCAACTTAAAAAGATCATGAATTAACTACTACTTCCTCATGAGCTAAAACATAGGCACAAAAAGGAAATGCTTTTGATTAGTTTCGAGATGGTACATGAAAGTCTTCGTTAGGAATGGCAGGTAAATACCATGTATAGGAAGGTATAGTGGACTCATATGGCATAACTGGGTTTAAGGATTTGGATGCACAAGCAGTCAGTCCGCTTAGTACAGGTGGAGGTTTAGCAAAAGACTGGGAAGCGACCAACTAAAGAGCAATAACGGTCATAATCATGCAGAGCGACAAAGCAACATTGAATCGGGCATGAAAGTGATATAACTATTCTAAAACTCAAAGATCATCAAGGCAAAGTAGACTTTTTAGTCTTAAACATGTGTAAGCATGTGCCAAGTCAATCCAAAAATTCTCTAAAGGGAAATACCACCTTAGTATACCAGACTATGAACAGTGCAATGCATGGAGATCATTTCAATAACACATTATATATTCTAGTTATTCGAGACTAGCCACAAGGAAAGCATGAACCACTGGAAGAGCATTGTAAACATAGCACTATGTCGCTACAAGCTGGTCTCTAGATCATAAGTACATGCATATGTACAAAAGTAGAAACAATAAGAGTTCATACCGGTCTTCCCTGTTGCTTCCCTTCAGTCGATCTTCGTCATTACTGCTTGTTACTTGCATGATCGAACGTAGGAAATATAATTAAATGCCATCACGGACTCGAGCTGATCTCTGAAAACAAAGCAAACTAAAGAGAGAAGGAAAATCTTTTTGGGTTTTTCAAAGGTTGAATAAAAAGCAAAAGAAAGAGAAAATCTTTTTGTTGTTTTTGCAAAGAGAGAAATAAAGAAGAACGGGCAAAAACTTCGAAAAGATCAAAGCGAATAAAACGGATAATACAATGGAAAAGTGAGAAGGGCACGTACTCCCCCACGCTTAGGCTTTTGGCCTAAGTTGGTAGCAGCTACTGCCCCCAGGAGCCTCCTGCTCCAGGGGTATGGTGGTGAGTCCACGGGTCGTAGAAGGATGCTGGCGCGTACAACGAACTCCTCGGAGTCTCCCACGAGGAAGGTTCCGAACGCCAAACAGAGGAAGACCCGTCACCAAACTCGGTGGCGGTCTCTTGCTGAAAATGTGGTATCTCACCGTGCCTCTCCTCGTCGGGCACAACCCCCTCCATGGGGTTATGAAACTGATGCTGGACCATGAACTCATCGAACTGAACAACATCAAAGGACCATCCATTCCTGCGAGAAAAATCAAACAAGAGAGGTGCAGGTAGACGGATCTCGCGTTCCGTGGCAGTTCCGAAACGCAAGATATAGATAAGATTATTAAGTTCAGAACCCATGGTAACAAACTTATGCCTTTTCATAGCAGCAAGATCAAAGCTTAAATAAGTAAAAGGAGTATCATCAGGGTGTGGGGTGCCTCCAAGATGTGGGCCCAAATTATGGAAATTTTTATTATATTTTTTTGGAATTTTTCTGGAAACTTCACTGTTGAATTTTTTTCGAAGTTCAAAAAGCTGCGAAACTCTCTGAAAACTTGAAGCAGTTAGTAGTATTGTGAAGCTTCAAAAACATAAATACTTGGTACATCAAGTAGGACAAAACTAAAAACAAGTGAAAACATAACAGGCTCAACTTTTTATCCATATAAAACATATTTGTTAATAAGGTTGATCAAGTCTTACCAACAAACAGGCGATATATAGAGCAAAAAGTCTCACCTCTCACGAAGTAATCACTGAACCTTTACCTTGATGGACATTGTCCCTACCATGATAGTTTTGTATTTGTGAGGCACATGTAGTGGACAATCCCATTCTCCAATCTTCACGGTCTCGATATTCTCTATAGAGTTGAGGGCATGCCTCCTGTCGGTCTTCTTCGGAAAATATACCGTGTGTTCTTTATCATTCACATAGAAGGTAACCTTCCCTTTATTGCAATCAATAATAGCACCTGCGGTGTTAAGGAAAGGTCTACCAAGAATAATGGACATGCTCCCATCCTCGGGCATGTCAAGCACAACAAAATCAGTAAGAATTAAACAATTAGCAACTTCAATTGGAACATCCTCACAAATACCTATCGGAACAGCGGTTGACTTGTCAGCCATCTGAAGGGAGATATCTGTAGGAATTAGTTTCTCTAAACAAAGCCTCTCGTAAAGAGAGAGAGGCATAACACTCACTCCTGCTCCAAGATCACATAAAGCAGTTTTGACATAATTATTCTTTATGGAGCAAGGAATGGTGGGTATACCTGGATCACCGAGCTTCTCAGGAATCTTTCCACCGAAAGAATAGTTAGCAAGCATAGTAGATATTGCATCATTAGGAACTTTTCTTTTATTAGTGACAATATCTTTCATATATTTTGAATAAGGAAGTAACTTAATAGCATCAGTCAAGGGTATCTGAAGAAAAAGAGGTTTAATCCACTCACAAAATTTATTATAATGCTCTTCTTCTTTGGATTTGATGGACTTACCTGGAAAGGGCATGGGTTTCTATACCCATGGTTCTCTTTCCTTCCCATGTTTTCTTGCGATGAAGTCTTCTTTAGTGTACCTCTTACGTTTGTCAGGTGCTTCTTCTTCTCAAACTTCAGGCGGATCATTCTTCTCATTATTATTACCTTCAGGTTCAGCACCGTATTCTGTCTCAGCATCGGAGATAGATACACTGTTGGGATCAATAGCTGGTTCTTCATCTGCAATAGGATCATTAGAATTGTCAGTTTCCTTATGTTTCTTCTTTTTCTTTGGAGAGCCAACAATTTCTTCTTCCTGCACTTGAGAATCCTGCTCGATTCTCTTCGGATGCCCCTCTGGATAAAGAAGATCTTGAGTGCTAGTTCCTCCTCGGGTCTTAATTCCGAAAGCCTGCAAATTATCTTGTTTGGCATTGTTAGCAAGCAAATCTCTTTGCACATTAGAAATTTGATCAAGCTGAGTTTGAACCATATGAAAATGCTTCACAAGACATTGAACATCATTAACTGTTCTATCTAAAACATCAAGCAGTTTTTTGATAGCAAGGGAATTATCATGCAACTGACTTTCTATCCTCTCATTAAAATGATTTTGTTTCATAATAAAATTATCAAACTCATCTAAACATTGATCAGGAGGCTTACCATGAGGGATGTCACTTGCGTTGAAATCTAAAAGAGAGTGTACCTCTACCATAGGAGGGTGAGTAGTAGGCTCACACAGCTTCTCAATGGGGGGTAGATTCTTCACGTCTTCAGCTTTAATACCTTTCTCTTTAATAGACTTCTTTGCTTCTCGCATATCCTCGGGGCTCAGAACAAACATGCCCCTCTTCTTTGTTGGTGGAGGTGGTTCAGGGACGGACCAATCTTCATGGTTTTTGGCAATCCTGCCCATTAAATCTTCCGCATCGTCCGGTGTTCTTTTCCTGAAAACACAACCAGCACAACTGTCCAAATAGGATCTGGATTCATCAGTTAGACCAGCATAGAATATATCGATTAATTCATTCTTAGGGATTTCATGTCCTGGTCTAGCCCGAATCAGACCGCAGTACCTCCCCCAAGCTTTAGGGAGGGACTCATCCTGCAACTGTTTAAAGTTATAAATTCTTTGTAAAGCAGCATGTTACATATGAGTAGGAAAATACTTATCAACAAAAGAGTGAGCTAAGTCCTGAGGACTCTTAATGGAACCGCATGGGAGTGAATCATACCATGCTTTAGCACCCTCCTTCAAGGAGAAAGGAAGAAGCTTGGTCACATAAAAGTATCGTATCTTCTCATCTGTGGTAAACAGGCTACCCAACTCACCGAGTTTAGTCAGGTGTGCAATAGCATCATCATTTTCTCTGCCATAAAAGGGGTCAGCTTCAACCATAGGTATAAGTGAAAGATCAACAGAGAAATCATAATCAGGATCATCAATGCATATAGGGGATGTAGCAAATTCAGGATTAGGAACGGTTTTGTTCTTCAGAGAGTGTTTTTCAAACAGTTTCTTAATAGCTTCAGGGTCAGAGCCAGAAAAGTCTGCCAGTTCCCTACATAATTCTTCATCTAGTATATAGTAATCATCATCAAGGAGCCTCTCTTTGAGTTTACTTAAATCAGGATAATCATAAGTTTCACCAATAGGGTAGCGAGTAACAGGAAGTTCAATTCCAGACTTTTTAGCAGCAGCAGCAATTTGTTTCTCAAGAGCATAACCAAGCGAACTAATATCATCATCAAAAGTAGTAGAAGCATCATCAAGAGTATCAAACATTGTAACATATTCAGTAGTAGCATCATGTGGTGGTGGTGAGGCAAACTTACTCATAACGGAAGGTGAATCAAGTGTAGCACTAGTGCTCAGAGCAGTACCTCTTCTTGTAGTAGATAGTAAGATAGGAACCTTGGGGTCTCCTTTCTTACCCATAGTGAATAAAGTGCAGCGGGTAGGATACCTCAAGTAGACTTGTAAATATTGCTATGCTCCCCGGCAATGGCGCCAGAAAACAGTACTTGATAACCCTCAACCATAAGGGATCGAGATAGTCTTCGCGGGTAAGAATAACCCAATTTATTGATTCTACACACGGGGAGCCAAAGAGTATTTATAAGCTTTGACAGTTGAGTTGTCAATTCAACCGCACCTGAAATATACTTACTTGCAACAAAAGATAAGTGGTAACAGTGATATGATAGTGATGATAGTAATAGTAAAAGTAGACAGCAAAAAGTAAATAGCAGTAGTAAATGGCAAAAGTAGCAACTAGTGACAAGCAGGGTTTAAAATACTGTAGGCTAGGGAGATGGATGGTTGGGCGCTGCATGGATGAGATAGATTTAACTTGGGGCACGGCACACGGAAAAGTAATGATCATCTAGGCAAATATCAAACATTAGGCATGTATCCCGTAGGTAGTTGTACGTGCTTGCAATAAGAACTTGCACAACATCTTTTGTCCTACCATCCCGCTACGAACGGGGCCAAATGGAACTTATGGATATTAAGGTGCTCCTGTCAAAGAGCACCGGAACAAAGCAATGAACTCAATGGATACATGTAAGCCTCAAACTACGGACCATCCCCTTTGGTGTCCCAAGCTGTCACTTTTGGGATCGCCGGTTCCGGACCGTAACAGGTGCAAACAACTCATAGATAGGATCACGAACACAAATATATTCATACAAACACATATGGTTCAGATCTGAAATCATGGCACTCGGGCCCTAAGTGTCAAGCATTAAGAATAACAAGTTGAAGCAAAGATGATAAACACCATAGTAGATGATAGGCAACATGCCCCCAACAATCTGATAAACTATTACATGATCTAACTCATCCAATCCCTACCATCCCCTTCGCCTACAGCGGGGGAATTACTCACACATGGAGGGAGAAGTCATGGAGGGATGATGGAGTGGTGATGATGATGACGATGGCGACGATCTCCACTCTCCGGAGGCCAATTCAGCCTCCAGATTAGCCCTCCCGAGGAAGAACAGAGGGTGGCGGGGGCTCCGCGACGAAAAACTGCAAAAGAACTTCCGATCTGGGGTTTCTGCGTCGGGAGTAAAAATACGGGCTAAAGTAGGGCACCGGGGGGCGTGGGACCTGCCTAGGCGCCCCCCCGGCGCGGCCCAGGGGGGGCGCACCCACAAGGCGCCTGGGCACCCCCTGGGCCCCCTCTGGCCCCACTTCTGGTTCCTGGTTCCTTCGGGTGTGTGGATTTTCTGTGATTTTTCGTGGATTTTTCTGAGGTACCTAAAAATCCATTTTCCTACACACAAATAAACCATACAGGTAGCTCTGCTGAAAACAACGCCAGTCTGGGTTAGTTTAGTCCAAATCATGCAAGAATGAGGCCAAAACAATATCAAAAGTGTTTGGAAAAGTAGATACGTTTGAGACGTATCAGTTGTGCAACTCCCGGATACTGTAGTAATACTTTGGGTGTGCCAAACGTCACAACGTAACTGGGTGGCTATAAATGTACGCAACGGGTATCTCCGAAAGTGTCTGTTGGGTTGGCACGAACCGAGACTGGGATTTGTCACTCCGTATGACGGAGAGGTTGTAATGCCCCGGATGTAATACTTTCCCTTTTGGGCATATAATATATCTCCGGCTTCATCAATTCCATTTCCGGGCTCTTTGTCTTTCGGGTTTTCGTTCTTTTGTCGTGTGCGTGTGTTCATTCATTCATATCATGTAGTCATGTGCATCGCATTACATTTGTGTTGTCGTTTGCATCCGGTCCCACGCGTTCCTTCCCGTTGTCCGTTTCGCGTTCCGGAGCTCCTTCACGTGTCCGTGGCGTCCCGTAGGCCTACTTTGGTGTTTGGCCGTGTAACAATACCGGTTTGGCGTGAGACTTGTCGTGTGTGGTTGTTTTGGTGTGTATAACCCGCCTGTCAAATCTCGTCGCGTTTGGGGTCCGTTTGCTACCCCAACAGTTATTCTCGTGGGCTCAAAGTGCCTCCACTTTGCGGCCCAAGACACCCCTCCAACTATTGGAACTATGCCCTAGAGGCAATAATAAAAGTATTATTATTATATTTCCTTGTTCATGATAATCGTCTGTTATTCATCCTTGAATTGTATTGTACGGAAACAGCGATACATGTGTGAATACATAGACCAAAATGAGTCCCTGGTAGGCCTCTAGTTACCAGCTCGTTGATCAATAGATGGTCACGGTTTCCTGACCATGGACATGGGATGTCGGTGATAACGGGATCACATCATTAGGAGAATGATGTGATGGACAAGACCCAATCCGGAGCATAGCACGAGATCGTATAGTTCGTAATGCATAAGCTTTTCAGTGTCAAGTATTATTCCTTAGACCCTGAGGTTGTACAACTCCCGGATGCCGTAGGAATACTTTGGGTGTGCCAAACGCCACAACGTAACTGGGTGGCTATAAAGGTACGCATCGGGTATCTCCGAAAGTGTCTGTTGAGTTGGTACGAACCGAGACTCGGATGTTGTCACTCCATATGACGGAGAGGTACCTTTGGGCCCACTCGGTAAGACATCATCATAATGAGCTCAATGTGACTAAGTAGTTAGTCACGGGATGATGGATTACGGATCGAGTAAAGAGACTTGCCATGACGATATTGAACAAGGTATTGGGAAAACCGACGATCGAATCTCGGGCAAGTACCGTATCGATGGACAAAGGGAATAACATACGGGATTGAGTGAATCCTTGACACGGTGGTTCATCCGATGAAGATCATCGAGGAACACGTGGGAACCAACATGGGTATCCAGATCCCGCTGTTGGTTATTGACCGGAGAGTGGTCTCGGTCATGTCTATGTGTCTCCCGAACCCGTAGGGTCTACACACTTAAGGTTCGGTAACGCTAGGGTCGTAGAGATACATGCACGTGGAAACCCGAAAGTTGTTCGGAGTCCCGGATGAGATCCCGGACGTCACGAGGAGTTCTGGAATGGTCCGGAGGTAAAGATTGATATATAGGAAGTCAGGTTTCGGCCATCAGGTGATCTCCGGGGGTCACCGGGAGCGTCCCAGGACCACCGGAGGGGCCCAGGGGGTCCACCGGGTGGGGCCACCCATCCCGGTGGGGCCCCTAGGCTGCAAGGGGAAGTGTCCAGCCCTAATGGGCTGGCGCACCACTAGGGGCCGACCTCCCCATGCGCCTAGGGTTGAAACCCTAGGGGGGAGGGGGCGCCCCACTTGCCTTGGTGGGCAAGGACTCCCCCCTTGGCCGCCGCCCCCCCTGCAGATTGGATCTGCAGGGCCCTGGCGCACCCCCTGGCCCCCTATATATATGAGGGAGGGGAGAGGGCAGCCGCACCCAAGCCCTGGCACCTCTCCCCCTCCCGTCACACCTCCATACTCCCAACGCAGGGCGCCCGGCGAAGCCCCGCTGCGATCTCCACTGCATCCACCACCACGCCGTTGTGCTGCTGGATCTCTGACGACTTCTCCTCCCCCCCTTGCTGGATCAAGAAGGAGGTGACGTTGCTGCACCGGACGTGTGTTGAACGCGGAGGTGCCGTCCGTTCGGCGCTAGATCATCGGTGACAAAGAACGCGAAGAGTACGACTACTTCATCCACACTTCTTCGAAAGCTTCCGCACGCGATCTACATAACGGTATGTAGATGCACTCTTATTTGCTCGTTGCTAGATGTCTCCTTAGTTGGATCTTGGTGAAAGCGTAGAAATTTTTTGAATTCTGCTACGTTACCCAATAGTGGCATCTGAGCTAGGTTTTATGCGTAGCATCTTGCACGAGTAGAACACAAAGCAGTTGTGGGCGTTTGAGTTTGTTCAACTCTTACCTTTACTAGTCAATCTTGATTTGGCGGTATTGTGGGATGAAGCGGCCCGGACCGACTTTACACGTACGCTTACGTGAGACTGGTTCCACCGACAGACATGCACTAGATGCATAAGGTGGCTGGTGGGTGTCTGTCTCTCCTACTTTAGTCGGATCGGATTCGATGAAAAGGGTCCTTATGAAGGGTAAATAGAAGTTGACAAATCACGTTGTGGTTTTGGCGTAGGTAAGAAACGTTCTTGCTAGAAATCCTATAGAAGCCACGTAAAAATTTGCAACAACAATTAGAGGACGTCGAACTTGTTTTTGCAGCATGTGCTATGTGACGTGGTATGGCCAAAACGAAGATGTGATGAATGATATATGTGATGTATGAGATTGATCATGTTTTTGTAATAAGGAATCACGACTTGCATGTCGATGAACTTGACAACCGGCAGGAGCCATAGGAGTTGTCTTAATTATTGTATGACCTGCGTGTCACTGAATAACGCCATGTAATTACTTTACTTCATTGCTAAACGTTAGCTATAGTAGTAGAAGTAATAGTTGGCGTGACGACTTCTTCAAGACACAATGATGAAGATCATGGTGTCGAGCCGGTGACAAGATGATCATGGTGCCCCGAAGATGGAGATCCAAGGAGCAAAATGATATTGGCCATATCATGTCACTTTAATTGATTGCATGTGATGTTTATCAGTTTTATGCATCTTGTTTACTTAGAACGACGGTAGTAAATAAGATGATCTCTCACTAAAAATTTCAAGAATTGTGTTCCCCCTAACTGTGCACCGTTGCTAAAGCTCGTTGCTCCGAAGCACCACATGATGATCGGGTGTGATAGGTTCTAATGTTCGCATACGACGGGTGTAAGCCAGATTTACACACGCGATACACTTAGGGTTCACTTGACGAGCCTAGCATGTACAGACATGGCCTCAGAACACGGAAGACCGAAAGGTCGAACACGAGTCGTATAGAAGATACGATCAACATGAAGATGTTCACCGTTGATGACTAGTCCGTCTCACGTGATGATCAGACATGGGCTAGTCGATTCGGATCGTGTATCACTTAAGATGACTAGAGAGATGTCATTCTGAGTGGGAGTTCATTAAAATTTGATTAAGATGAACTTAATTATCATGAACTTAGTCTAAATTCTTTACAATATCTCTTGTAGATCAAATGGCCCACGCTCAGGTTTCCCTCAACCTCAACGCGTTCCTAGAGAAAACCAAGCTGAAAGACGATGGTAGCAACTATACGGATTGGGTCCGTAACCTGAGGATTATCCTCATAGCTGCCAAGAGATCATATGTCCTTGAAGCACCGCTAGGTGATGCACCTGTTCCCGATGCGGCCCAAGACGTTTTGAACGTCTGGCAGTCGCGTAGTGATGATTACTCCCTGGTTCAGTGCGGCATGCTTTACAACTTAGAGTCGGGGCTCCAAAAACGTTTTGAGCACCACAGAGCATATGAGATGTTCGAAGAGCTGAAAATGGTTTTCCAAGCTCATGCCCGAGTCGAGAGATATGATGTCTCCGACGCGTTCTATAGCTGTAAGATGGAGGAGAACAGTTCTGTCAGTGAGCACATCCTCAAGATTTCAGGATTGCACAACCGCTTGTCTCAGCTGGGAATGAATCTCCCAGATGAAGCGGTCGTTGACAGAATCCTCCAGTCGCTCCCACCAAGCTTCAAGAGCTTCGTGTTGAACTTCAATATGCAGGGGATGGAGAAGTCCATTCCCGAGGTGTATTCGATGCTGAAATCAGCGGAGGTAGACATCAAGAAAGAACATCAAGTGTTGATGGTCAATAAAACCACTAAGTTCAAGAAAGGCAAGGGTAAGAAGAACTTCAAGAAGGACGGCAAGGGAGTTGCCGCGCCTGGCAAGCCTGTTGCCGGGAAGAAGCCAAAGTATGGACCCAAGCCTGAAACAGAGTGCTTTTATTGCAAGGGAATGGGTCACTGGAAGCGGAACTGCCCCAAATACTTAGCAGACAAGAAGGCCGGCAACGTCAAAGGTATATATGATATACATGTTATAGATGTGTACCTTACCAGCACTCGTATTAGCTCCTGGGTATTTGATACCGGTGCAGTTGCTCACATTTGTAACTCAAAACAGGAGCTGCGGAATAAACGGAGACTGGCGAAGGATGAGGTGACGATGCGCGTCGGGAATGGTTCCAAGGTCGATGTGATCGCCGTCGGCACGCTACCTCTACATCTACCCTCGGGATTAGTTTTAAACCTCAATAATTGTTATTTAGTACCAGCTTTGAGCATGAACATTGTTTCTGGATCTCTTCTTATGCGAGATGGCTACTCTTTCAAATCGGAGAATAATGGTTGTTCTATTTATTTGAGAGATATGTTTTATGGTCATGCCCCGCTGGTCAATGGTTTATTTTTGATGAATCTCGAACGTGATGATACACATATTCATAGTGTAGATGCCAAAAGATGTAAAGTTGATAATGATAGTCCCACATACTTGTGGCATTGCCGCCTTGGTCATATTGATGTCAAATGAATGAAGAAGCTCCATTCAGATGGACTTCTAGAGTCTCTTGATTATGAATCATTTGACACGTGTGAACCATGCCTCTTGGGCAAGATGACCAAGCCTCCGTTCTCCGGAACAATGGAGCGAGCAACCAACTTGTTGGAAATCATACATACCGATGTGTGCGGTCTAATGAGTGTTGAGGCTCGCGGAGGCTACCGTTATGTTCTCACCCTCACGGATGACTTGAGTAGATACGGGTATATCTATTTGATGAAACACAAGTCTGAGACCTTTGAAAAGTTCAAGGAATTTCAGAATGAGGTTGAGAATCAACGTGACAGAAAAATAAAGTTCTTGCGATCGGATCGTGGGGGTGAATATTTAAGTCATGAATTTGGCACACACCTTAGGAGCTGTGGAATTGTTTCACAATTGACACCGCCCGGAACACCTCAACGTAACGGTGTGTCCGAACGTCGAAATCGTACTCTGTTGGACATGGTGCGATCTATGATGTCCCTCACCGATTTACCGCTATCTTTTTGGGGTTGTGCTTTAGAGACTGCCGCATTCACTTTAAATAGGGCTCCGAAATCCGTTGAGACGACTCCGTATGAACTTTGGTTTGGCAAAAAACCGAAGCTGTCGTTTCTAAAAGTTTGGGGTTGCGATGCTTATGTCAAGAAACTTCAACCTGAAAAGCTCGAAGCCAAATCGGAGAAATGCATCTTCATAGGATACCCAAAGGAAACAATTGGGTACATCTTCTACCACAGATCCGAAGGCAAAGTCTTTGTTGCAAAGAATGGATGCTTTCTGGAGAAAGAGTTTCTCTCGAAAGAAGTGAGTGGGAGGAAAGTAGAATTTGATGAGGTGACAGTCACCCCTCCTGCACCGGAAAGTAGCGTAACGCAGGAAACTGTTCCTGAGGTGCCTGCACCGACAAGGGAGGAAGTTGATGATAATGATCATGAAGAAACAGATCAAGTTACTACTGAACTTCGAAGGTCCACAAGGGCACGTTCCGCACCAGAGTGGTACGGCAACCCTGTACTGGAAATCATGTTGTTAGACAACGGTAAACCTTCGAACTATGAAGAAGCGATCGCGGGCCCGGATTCCAATAAATGGCTTGGAGCCATGAAATCCGAGATAGAATCCATGTATGAAAACAAAGTATGGACTTTGGTGGACTTGCCTCATGATAGGCACGCCATAGAAAACTAATGGATATTTAAGAAGAAGACAGACGCAGATGGTAATATGACCATCTATAAGGCTCGGCTTGTCGCTAAGGGTTATCGACAAGTTCAAGGGATTGACTACGACGAGACTTTCTCTCCCGTAGCGATGCTGAAGTCAGTCAGAATCATGTTAGCTATTGCCGCATTCTATGATTATGAAATATGGCAAATGGACGTCAAAACAACATTCCTTAATGGCTTCCTCAAGGAAGAGTTGTATATGATGCAACCGGAAGGTTTTGTCGATCCAAAGAACGCTAACAAGGTATGCAAGCTCCAGCGCTCGATTTACGGGCTTGTGCAAGCATCTCGGAGTTGGAATATTCGCTTTGATAAAGTGATCAAAGCGTTTGGATTTATACAGACTTATGGAGAAGCATGTATTTACAAGAAAGTGAGTGCGAGCTCTGTGGCATTTCTCATATTATATGTGGATGACATATTGCTGATGGGAAATGATATAGAATTCTTGGAAAATGTAAAGGCCTACTTGAATAAAAGTTTTTCAATGAAGGACCTTGGAGAAGCTGCTTACATATTAGGCATCAAAATCTATAGAGATAGATCAAGACGCCTCATTGGTCTTTCACAAAGTACATACCTTGACAAAATATTGAAGAAGTTCAATATGGATCAGTCAAAGAAAGGATTCTTGCCTGTTTTGCAAGGTATAAGATTGAGCAAGGCTCAGTCGCCGACCACGGCAGAAGATAGAGAAAAGATGAGTGTCATTCCCTATGCCTCGGCCATAGGTTCTATCATGTATGCCATGCTGTGTACCAGACCTGATGTGAACCTTGCCATAAGTTTGGTAGGGAGGTACCAAAGTGATCCCGGTACGGAACACTGGACAGCGGTCAAGAACATCCTAAAGTACCTGAAAAGGACTAAGGATATGTTTCTCGTTTATGGAGGTGACGAAGAGCTCGTCGTAAAGGGTTACGTCGATGCTAGCTTCGACACAGATCTGGATGACTCTAAGTCTCAAACCGGATACGTATATATTTTGAATGGAGGGGCAGTCAGCTGGTGCAGTTGCAAGCAAAGCGTCGTGGCAACATCTACATGTGAAGCGGAGTACATAGCTGCTTCCGAAGCAGCGCAGGAAGGGGTCTGGATGAAGGAGTTCATCACCGACCTAGGAGTCATTCCAAGCGCGTCAAGCCCGATGACTCTCTTCTGTGACAACACTGGTGCTATTGCCATTACCAAGGAGCCCAGGTTTCACAAGAAGACCAAGCACATCAAGCGCCGTTTCAACTCCATCCGGAATTATGTTCAGGATGGAGACATAGATATTTGTAAAGTGCATACGGATCTGAATGTAGCAGACCCGTTGACTAAACCTCTTTCACGGGCAAAACATGATCAACACCAGAACTCTATGGGTGTTGGATTCATCACAATGTAACTAGATTATTGACTCTAGTGCAAGTGGGAGACTGTTGGAAATATGCCCTAGAGGCAATAATAAAAGTATTATTATTATATTTCCTTGTTCATGATAATCGTCTGTTATTCATGCTTGAATTGTATTGTACGGAAACAGCGATACATGTGTGAATACATAGACCAAAATGAGTCCCTAGTAGGCCTCTACTTACCAGCTCGTTGATCAATAGATGGTCACGGTTTCCTGACCATGGACATGGGATGTCGGTGATAACGGGATCACATCATTAGGAGAATGATGTGATGGACAAGACCCAATCCTGAGCATAGCACGAGATCGTATAGTTCGTAATGCATAAGCTTTTCAGTGTCAAGTATTTATTCCTTAGACCATGAGGTTGTACAACTCCTGGATGCCGTAGGAATACTTTGGGTGTGCCAAACGTCACAACGTAACTGGGTGGCTATAAAGGTACGCATCGGGTATCTCCGAAAGTGTCTGTTGAGTTGGTACGAACCGAGACTGGGATGTTGTCACTCCATATGACGGAGAGGTACCTCTGGGCCCACTCGGTAAGACATCATCATAATGAGCTCAATGTGACTAAGTAGTTAGTCACGGGATGATGGATTACGGATCGAGTAAAGAGACTTGCCATGACGAGATTGAACAAGGTATTGGGAATACCGACGATCGAATCTCGGGCAAGTACCGTATCGATGGACAAAGGGAATAACATACGGGATTGAGTGAATCCTTGACACGGTGGTTCACCGATGAAGATCATCGAGGAACACGTGGGAACCAACATGGGTATCCAGATCCCGCTGTTGGTTATTGACCGGAGAGTGGTCCCGGTCATGTCTACGTATCTCCCGAACCCGTAGGGTCTACACACTTAAGGTTCGATAACGCTAGGGTCGTAGAGATACATGCACGTGGATACCCGAAAGTTGTTCGGAGTCCCGGATGAGATCCCGGATGTCACGAGGAGTTCCGGAATGGTCCGGAGGTAAAGATTGATATATAGGAAGTCAGGTTTCGGCCACCAGGTGATCTCCGGGGGTCACCGGGAGCGTCCCAGGACCACCGGAGGGGCCCCGGGGGTCCATCGGGTGGGGCCCCTAGGCCGCAAGGGGAAGTGTCCAGCCCTAATGGGCTGGCGCACCACTAGGGGCCCACCTCCCCATGCACCTAGGGTTGAAACCCTAGGGGGGAGGGGGCGCCCCACTTGCCTTGGGGGGCAAGGACTCCCCCCTTGGCCGCCGCCCCCCCTGCAGATTGAATCTGCAGGGCCGTGGCGCACCCCCCTGGCCCCCTATATATATGAGGGAGGGGAGAGGGCAGCCGCACCCAAGCCCTGGCGCCTCTCCCCCTCCCGTCACACCTCCATACTCCCAACGCAGGGCGCCCGGCGAAGCCCTGCTGCGATCTCCACTGCATCCACCACCACGCCGTTGTGCTGCTGGATCTCTGACGACTTCTCCTCCCCCCTTGCTGGATCAAGAAGGAGGTGACATTGCTGCACCGGACGTGTGTTGAACGCGGAGGTGCCGTCCGTTCGGCGCTAGATCATCGGTGACGAAGAACGCGAAGAGTACAACTACTTCATCCACGCTTCTTCGAAAGCTTCCACATGCGATCTACATAACGGTATGTAGATGCACTCTTACTTGCTCGTTGCTAGATGTCTCCTTAGTTGGATCTTGGTGAAAGCGTAGAATTTTTTTGAATTCTGCTACGTTACCCAACACCAACAACCCACCAAACCAGCCCAAACCCCTTCCTTCATCTAGGCCATCCAAATCTAATCGTGTGGACGAAAACCGCACTCCATTTGGACAACCCTAGCTCTTTGTGCCTATATATTTCTCCACTTCCCCCAATTTTTTCCCCAAATCAAGGAAACCCTAGCCCCCACCTTCTCCTTCCTCCAGCCACCACCACCTCGCCGGAGTTTCGCCGGAATCTCGCCGGAGTTCGCCAGAGCTCCACCACCTCGCCGGAAAAACACCTCTCCTCCACCTCATCCTCTCCTCCGCGCCGTTCCACTTCTCCCCGCAGCAAACCGCCGCCCCACGCCTCAGATCCGGCCACCCCGCAGCCTCTCCGGCCGGCCAGGTTGCCGGAGCCGCTGCTCCCGGCTCCCGAAGCCTTCCAGCGCCGCCCGAAGGATCGACAGCCGCCGCCAGATCGGTCAACGAGCGGCTGAGCCTCCTCCCTCGTTGCTTCTGGCCAGATCCGCCTCCCTCTTCCAGATCGAGGCCCGACCGGCCTCCCTCTCCGACCGCCTGGGCCGATCGCCTCCAGGCCAGGCCGGCCGCCTCCCACCGACGCCAGGCGCCAGCCTCCCATCGGCCCGTCCCGCCTTCCACCGCGCGCCTCCGCGTGGGCCACCCGAGCCGCCTTCCACCGCAGCCCGCCAGGCTCCCACCTCTCTCCAGCCAGGCGCCCGCCTCCTGGGCCCGAGGGACAACCTCCAGCCACCGCCACCAGGTGGGCCGCCTCCCCGCCTAGGCCGGCCCCTCCTCCGCGTCGCCTTCGCCGCTCGACCGAGGCCGCCTGGGTCTCCTGTGCCTCCCTACCGCGGGCCCGCGCCGCCTCCTTCCGCCGCGGCCCGTCTTCGTCGCCTCCGCCGGGCCCGATCTGCTCAGCCGCCGGATCCGCGGGCCCGTAGCCCGTTGACCTTTTATTCCAGATCTGAGGTTGACTTCAAATTCCTCCAAGTCCCAGTTTTTGTGTTGTCTGATGCAATATTCAAATGATGATATCTTTTTGTGTGGTGCTCCGTTTTGCGCAAATGACATGTCCAGACGTTCGTGGTGTCGTGTACTACATTTCATTCCTTTGTGCCATGCATGTTTGAGATCATCTAGAGGCTTAAAAATCTGTTGCAAGAGTGCATCGTGATAAAAACTGATGTTAGTGTTGTTTTTCATGCCATCTTTGCATAGTGATAACTTGGTGCTCGTATCGTCTTGCCATGCTCTACATGTTGTATGCTTAGGTTCGCATGATAGAATTAATCTTGCCATGTTTATCTCCGTTGCAAAGTGCTATGTGGCTGTTAAGTTTTAAGCTTGTTATGAAATGCCAACTTGAGGAGCTCATTGCTATCATTGTGTTTATCTCCGTGATGCATGCTTAGGTGTTTTGGAATCACCATCATATGTACTTTGATGTGGTGCTTACCACTTGCCATGTTTAGTTTTGAGGTGACTTGAACTTGCTCTCAAAGATGCCATGATGAAACTGCTGTTTTAACACTTAGTGAAATTTCACTAAGTCTGGAATCTGTAATTTCCAGATGCCATGTTTGCTTGCTGTTCTAGGCCAATCCATGATAGTTTTGGGGTGACTCTTGATGATTCCTTGTAGTATATATTGTTGGCTATCCATTCATGCTCTCACATGCTTATTTGAGTGGCTGTAGCAGAATTATCTTTTGCTCCAAAGTTGCAATAAATTACTGCTGTCAGGATTTTGTTGTCAAGTTCAATATGTCCAAGCTTGTTGCTATTGATCCGTGGCTCCTTTGGGGGTGCACCAATGGACTTATTTGCTGTAGGATATGTCTAGTTTATGTTCATGCTCTTTACCATGATGTTTGAGTGCTGTAGCTTATTTATCTAGTGCTCCGAAGTTGCTATGTTGCTGTAATTTTCAGCTTTCGCATGTTTATTGTTTTGTGTGTAACTTTTAGCCCGTAGCTCCGTTTGCAGCAAGTCTTATATGAAACTTGATTGATTTTCTGTGTAGATTCATAATATCCTATTGTTATCATGTTTTGAGGTATTTTGATTGAGTGCTATTTTCCGTGCTCCGTGTGCTCTCATAGTGCATCAATCATGCATCCATCATTTTTGTGTGCGCATTGCATCTTGTTGATTCGTGCCTTGTGTGATTGCATTGTTTAGAGCCGGAAGCTGAGACCGAGTACGAGTACGAGCACGAGCCTACTACCGAGCTTGAGAACGAGGACCCCTCTTACGTTCCGAACGACAACTCTTCAGGCAAGATGACCGAACCCGGATACCATTACTATTTTTGCCTATTGCTAGAAGTCTCGATCTATAGTTTTGCCTCGATGCCCATGTCTTTCATGTCAGCCTCCTACTTGTAACCATGATCATGTCTAACCACCCTACCTATGCAAACCATTGATTGGCTATACGTAGGCTTCGCTCAGCCCCTCTTATAGCGTTGCTAGTTGCAGGTGAAGTTGAAGATGCTTGCTTCTTGTTGAAGTTTTGTTGGGTTATATCACACTATATAAATGCTTAAAATGAAATCATCTATATATTGGCAATGGGCGGAAGTCTAAGCCTTTTGCTTGGTGATTTGTTCCACTGATGCCGCTAGGAACCGTATAAACCGGTGTTATGTTCCTTGATTATGCGTTCCTCACACGGTTGGGGTTTATGGGGCCCCCTCGATAAACCGCTAAGTGCTAAGTCTTTTCCAGCAAGTCCCAACATTGGTACTATTTGCCTAACAACTAATAAACTTGCATAGGGAGTAATTAACCCTCTTTCTTAATCAACAACCCCGGGCCAGTGCTCCACATGAGTGTTGGTCCGAAACGGGGAGCCTGCGGGGCCACCACGAGGAAACTCGAGGTTTGGTAAAAACCCGTAGCCTCGCCCATCCGGTCGTGGCCTGAGACGAGATACGCGCGGCTACTATCAGGGTGTCGGCACGCCGGTAGGATTTGCTGGATTAGCCTTACCTTAGTTCGGAGTATCTTGAGCACGGGATTCCGAGAATACTCGGGTCTTCCCACCTTGGAGTTGCGACTCCGCGGATCGTGGGCTTGTCATGGGCCAAGTTGGAACACCCCTACAAGGTTATGAACTTTTGAAAGCCGTGCCCGCGGTTATGTGGCAGATGGGAGCTTGTTAATATCCGGTTGTAGATAACTTGACACCATGTTCTAATACACTACCAGCGTGCGTGCCGTGACTGTCATTTTCCGAATAGGGTTTCGGGAGATGAACACGGTGGGGTTATGTTTGACTTGATTAGTTTAGGATCACTTAGTGATCATATCTCGACCGAGGCGCCTTCTCTTCTCGCTCTCTTATACGTAAGCTAGTGCTAGTTGCTGCTGCAAACACTTGTTCTTTCCTCAGCCTTGTTCCACACCCAAGGCTTAAATAGTCATCTTACCCGGGAACGAGATTGCTGAGTCCTCTGTGGCTCACAGTTACTTCACCACACCAGATGCAGGTCCGATGGTGAGCTATCCAGGTGATGGCACCGAGCTAGACTGGTAGTACGACGAGGAGCGTAGCCGTTACTATGTTCGTTATCCTAATGATCAGTAGTGGAACTTCTACTAGGATTCGATCCGACCTGTGGATTTAAATTATGTTTGGTATCTTGTCATTTGGATTTTACCCTTAGATGGGCTGTGATGTTTTATTGAATGATGATTTGGATATGTAATGTATTTGTGTGACGTGGCGAGTGTAAGCCAACTATTTTATGTTTTCCATCCCCATCTTTTACATGAGTTGTGCAAAGATACCAAACTTGCGATCACTCTAGCATGGGGTTATGTCTCTAAGTCGTGCCTCGACACGTAGGAGATATAGTCCCATCCTGGGCATTACAAGTTGGTATTCAGAGCCTTCTCCGACCTAGAAGCCCCCACTGATTGATCGAATCGTTGACGGTCGAGTCTAGGCACACACTGAAAATATTATTGAGTCCTATATTTATATCGGAGAGTAGGATTTCTTTGCTTCTCATCCCCTTTCTCTCTGGTGAGGACTCCTAACGTCTACTCTTGCCTCTTCTACTTTCAAAAATTGCACCAATTTTTTTTAGGAATCTCGCGAGTATTGTGGGATTGTTTCATTTTTCTTGTGACGAGAATATTGTTCTCGATGCCTCCTGACATTAGGGGTTGTGGCAGTGTCCCGGGGAGTTGAGCTTCGGGGTATTGTCGTCACAAGCATATCGCGACAGTACTAAATACTTAAGACGGCCGACATCGAAAATCTCTCCTATACGGTTAGTGGCAAGATAACCGCGACATCACCCAGTACCGGGGAGGTAGTTCGGGAGTATTGTCATAGCTTGGTATAGTGGATGCTTTTCGTAGGTCCAAGGTAGACAGTTTCCGAGAAAGACTGGTTATGTGTTGAAGGATGGATACAGCTGGATGTAGGTTTAGAGTTGATTGCGCGGTGCTTCCCCTGTATCCCCAACACCTGATTGCATAACTGGAAACTTTCGGAAATTAATAGGTGGGTTTATCCAGTAGATCGTAGGCATTCTTCCAACGAATGCAGGTTAGCGAGTTCGGGGTTCTACATTGAGTGAAGTGGTTTTATGACCGTTGTTCCGATCGGGAGTTGCATCTTAAAGGGTCCTTGGCTATGCTGATCCGGGGATTGCAAAACCCTTTTGTAACGCGTTCATAAGCTTTCAGCACAAAGATGTTAGAACGAAGCTCCTATCTTGTGTTTGTTTCCGTCTGTACCTTGTTGTTTTTCTTATTTACCTTTTGTCCCCTATGTGGCTTCTCGTGAAGATTGATGTTATCATTTAAGTGAGAATTTCATTCGTTCCTCTTGTTCGAATGATTATTGTGAAGACTATGTTGCATTCATTCCATTGATTCAGCTTTATCTTCTTTCAATCAATTGCTGATTCGTGGTCATCTCTTTCAGGATGGCTCCGAAACGAGTTCCCAACGCTAACCCAGAGGGTGAAGAGGTTCCAGATCGTCCTCCTTCCCCTCCTCCTCCGTCTGAGGCTTGGAGAGCGATTATGCAGACTACAAATCAGAACACCCAGATGTTGATGCAGATGATGCAGCAGATGCAAGCTAATCAAGCTAATCAGGGTGTTCCAGGGAATCAAGGCAACTTCTTCAACCAGCAGCACCATGCTACTCTCAACCAGTTCTTGGCCAATAATCCAAAAGCTTTCAGTTACTGTGTCGACCCTCTTGATGCTGAAGATTGGATCACCGATATCAAAAAGCATTTTGAGTGCAGTAACGTAAGAGAAGAGGACTATGTGAAGTTTGCAGCCTTCCAACTCAAAGACCAAGCAACTGACTGGTGGCAGCAGTACAAAGACTCCAGGCCAGGTCGTGTAATCTCTTGGGAGGATTTCTGCAAGGACTTTCGCTCTCACCACATTCCAACAAGTGTCATCGAGGGTATGCGTGAGCAATTCCGCAACCTGAAGCAGGGCTCTATGACTGTCTACCAGTATAATGTCAAGTTCCAAAACCTCGCCCGCTATGCTAAGCAAGACATTCCTGATGCCAAGAGCAAAATCTATCAGTTCCGCGGAGGTCTCAAAGATGAACTTCAACTTGCTCTCACCTTGTTCGAGCCCGATGAGTTCGACAAATTCTATAACGTGGCGCTCAAGCAAGAGGCAGCCCAGCTCAAGATGGAGGCTTCTAAAAAGAGGATTCGAGATGCCGTTCACTCCTCCTCATCTTCTCAAGTCGTCGCGAAGCAGCAGAAATTTTGGCTTCCTCCTCCTCCAGTGATTCGAGCTCCTTACAACAACTCCAACAGCAAAAAGAACTCAGGTGGTCGTGGTTTCTCCCACCCACCCAACCCGAGCAACCAGTCGAGGAATCAGTTTCAGTCTCAAGGCTCCAAGTCAAGTGGTTCTCATTTTCGCCCTCTCTCAGAGGTGGTCTGCAACAAGTGCACTCAGAAAGGTCACTATGCTAACAAGTGCCCCAACCCGAAGCGACTTCCACCTCCTCCACCTGTCAGCACAGCTATTGTCAAGCATAATCCAAAGTCAGCAAGGGTCAATCTGATGAATGCAGCGCAAGCGGAGAATTCTTCTGATGTGATTTTGGGTAACCTTCCAGTTAACTCTTTTCCTGCTAAAGTGTTGTTTGATTCAGGTGCTACATGTTCTTTCATGTCATATCCATTTGCATCCAAGCACAACATTGTCACCAAAAGTTTGCCAAGGGAATTGTCAGTTGTTTCTCCAGGCAAACTAATGCATTCAAAGATATTTGCTCCGGATGTTTCTATTCGCATGGGTGATTATCGCTTTCTGGCTAAACCGGTGGTTCTTGGTAATTCTGACATTGACCTCATCCTCGGGATGGATTGGCTTTCTCAGCATGATGCTCAAATTGATTGTGCACAGAAGGAAGTCAAGATTACTCATCCTGATGAAGATGTGATTATCTTCGCCTCCAGGGATAACACTATCAGGCTTTTCTCTCTCAATGATAAGGGCGAAATGAATGCCATATCTCAAATTCCGGTGGTTAACGAATATCAAGACGTCTTTCCTGAAGAACTTCCAGGCATGCCTCCTCATCAGCAAGTGGAATTCGTCATTGAACTCGAGCCTGGTACTGAGCCAGCATGCCGGCATCCGTACAAGCTCTCTCCTAAAGAATTGAAGGAGTTGAAGAAGCAGCTTGATGAACAGGAGCGTATGGGTCTCATCAGGCCTAGTACGTCTCCTTGGGGCTGTGGTGTCTTATTTGTCAAGAAGAAAGATGGCACGGAGCGCCTCTGCGTCGATTACCGGCCATTGAACAAGAAGACAATAAAGAACAAGTATCCGCTCCCAAACATCAACGAACTGTTCGAGCAGCTCAAAGGAGCTAAAGTGTTCTATAAGCTCGATCTCCAAATGGGCTATCACCAAATTCGCATTCGCGAGGAAGACATCCCCAAGACTGCCTTCAGAACGAGCTACGGCTCATATGAGTATACAGTCATGTCCTTTGGTCTCGCTAATGCTCCTCCTACCTTCTCGAGAATGATGCACTACATCTTCAACCCCTACACCGGCGAGTTTGTGCTTGTGTATCTGGATGATATTCTGGTATTTTCCAAGAATGAAGAAGATCACGAAAAGCACTTACGTCTGGTTCTTGACCGACTCCGTGAGCATAAGTTTTATGCCAAGTTCTCCAAGTGCGAATTTTGGCTCGATAAGGTTTTGTACCTGGGCCATATCATCTCCGCTGACGGTATTGCGGTAAACCCCGAGAAAGTTGAAGCAATTGTCAACTGGGAAGCTCCTCAGAACGTCAAGCAACTCCGAAGTTTTCTGGGTCTTGCCAACTATTGCAGAAGGTTCGTTGAGAACTTCTCCAAGATTGCCAAGCCTCTTTCCAACTTGCTGCAGAAGAATGTCAAATACTTTTGGTCTCCAGAGTGTGAAGTGGCATTCAAAACTCTCAAAGAAAAGCTCGTCTCTGCTCCAGTTCTAACTCCTCCAGATGAGTCCAAGCCCTACGAAGTATTCTGTGATGCTTCTCTTCAAGGTCTTGGTGGTGTGCTTATGCAAGACAAGAGAATTGTGGCTTACACTTCTCGTCAGCTCAAGCCAAGTGAGAAGAATTACCCCACACATGCTCTCGAACTAGCAGCTGTGGTACATGCTTTGATTACGTGGAGACATCTGTTGTTGGGCAGAAAAGTCGACATCTTCACCGATCACAAGAGCTTGAAGTACATCTTCACACAGCCGAATCTGAACCTCCGCCAGACTCGTTGGGTTGAAATGATCCAAGAGTATGATCCCAGCATTGAATACACTCCTGGCAAGGCGAATGTGATTGCAGATGCTTTGAGCAGAAAGGCATATTGCAATAGCCTTCTTATCAAGCCGTTCCAGCCTGAGCTTTGTGAAGCATTCAGGAAGCTCAACCTCCAAGTTGTTCCGCAGGGTTTTCTGGCAAATCTTCAAATTGCTCCTACCATGGAAGATCAGGTCCGTGAGGCCCAACTCAGTGATGTCATGGTGCAGAAGGTGAAACATGGTATTGCAAAGGGCGATCCGAAATACAAGTGCTATCGCGTTGATGAGAGAGATACCTTGTTCGTTGAGGACAGACTCGTTGTTCCCAAAGGTGATCTCAGGAAGCTCATAATGGAAGAAGCACATGATTCTCTCCTTTCCATTCATCCTGGTAGTTCCAAGATGTACCAAGATCTCAAGCAATCTTACTGGTGGACACGCATGAAAAGGGAGATTGCCCAATTCGTGAATGAATGTGATGTCTGCAGAAGAGTGAAGGCAGAGCATCAACGTCCAGCCGGTCTTCTCCAACCTCTTCCTATTCCCGAGTGGAAATTCGACCACATTGAAATGGATTTCATCACTGGCTTTCCGAAGTCTAAGAGAGGGAATGATTCTATCTTTGTGGTGATTGACAAGCTTACCAAAGTCGCTCACTTCCTTCCAGTCAAAGAATCAATCAATGCAGCTCAACTTGCAGAGGTGTACACTTCCAGAATTGTGTCCTTACATGGCATTCCTCAAGTTATCTCCTCAGACCGTGGAAGTTTGTTCACTTCAAAGTTCTGGGACTCCTTTCAGTCTGCCATGGGCACTAAGATCAGGTTCAACACTGCTTTTCACCCTCAGACTAGTGGTCAAGTCGAGAGAGTGAATCAGATTCTAGAAGACATGCTCAGAGCCTGTGTCATATCTTTTGGCATGAAATGGGAAGATTGCCTTCCATTTGTCGAGTTCTCTTACAACAACAGCTTTCAAGCAAGTGCAGGCAAAGCTCCGTTTGAAATCCTCTATGGCAGAAAGTGCCGTACCCCTCTCAACTGGTCCGGGACTGGTGAACGTCAACTTCTTGGCAATGACTTGATCTCAGAAGCCGAAGAGATGTGCAAAGTCATACGTGAGAATCTCAAGGCCGCTCAGTCACGTCAAAAGAGCTACTATGACGGCAAGCATCGTGATTTGGCCTTCAACATTGATGATCACGTCTATCTCCGTGTTTCTCCTATGAAAGGCACCCAAAGATTCGGTATCAAAGGAAAGCTTGCTCCTAGATATGTCGGGCCTTTCAAGATCCTTGGCAAAAGAGGCGATCTAGCCTATCAACTTGAGCTCCCTTCCAACTTCGCCATTGTTCATGATGTGTTTCATGTGTCTCAACTCCGCAAATGCTTCAAGACTCCTGAACGCATGATTCCGTTTGAAGAGATTGATCTTCGACAAGATTTGTCCTACCGAGAGCACCTAGTTGCTATTCTCGAAGAAACCGAGCGCAAGACCCGCAACAAGTCCATCAAATTCTTGAAAGTCAAGTGGTCACACCATACCGACCGAGAAGCTACGTGGGAACGAGAAGATCATCTTCGTTCCGAGTACCCTTCCTTTTTCCAGTCCTAGATCTCGGGACGAGATCTTTTTGTAGTAGAGGAGAGTTTGTAATGCCCCGGATGTAATACTTTCCCTTTTGGGCATATAATATATCTCCGGCTTCATCAATTCCATTTCCGGGCTCTTTGTCTTTCGGGTTTTCGCTCTTTTGTCGTGTGCGTGTGTTCATTCATTCATATCATGTAGTCATGTGCATCGCATTGCATTTGTGTTGTCGTTTGCATCCGGTCCCACACGTTCCTTCCCGTTGTCCGTTTCGCGTTCCGGAGCTCGTTCACGTGTCCGTGGCGTCCCGTAGGCCTACTTTGGTGTTTGGCCGTGTAACGATACCGGTTTGGCGTGAGACTTGTCGTGTGTGGTTGTTTTGGTGTGTGTAACCCGCCTGTCAAATCTCGTCGCGTTTGGGAACCGTTTGCTACCCCAACAGTTATTCTCGTGGGCTCAAAGTGCCTCCACTTTGCGGCCCAAGACACCCCTCCAACAACCCACCAAACCAGCCCAAACCCCTTCCTTCATCTAGGCCATCCAATTCTGATCGTGTGGACGAAAACCGCACTCCATTTGGACAACCCTAGCTCTTTGTGCCTATATATTTGTCCACTTCCCCCAATTTTTGCCCCAAATCAAGGAAACCCTAGCCCCCACCTTCTCCTTCCTCCAGCCACCACCACCTCGCCGGAGTTTCGCCGGAATCTCGCCGGAGTTCACCGGAGCTCCACCACCTCGCCGGAAAAACACCTCTCCTCCACCTCATCCTCTCCTCCGTGCCGTTCCACCTCTCCCCGCAGCAAACCGCCGCCCCACGCCTCAGATCCGGCCACCCCGCCGCCTCTCCGGCCGGCCAGGTTGCCAGAGCCGCTGCTCCCGGCTCCCGAAGCCTTCCAGCGCCGCCCGAAGGATCGACAGCCGCCGCCAGATCGGTCAACGAGCGGCTGAGCCTCCTCCCTCGTCGCTTCTGGCCAGATCCGCCTCCCTCTTCCAGATCGAGGCCCGAACGGCCTCCCTCTCCGACCGCCTGGGCCGATCGCCTCCAGGCCAGGCCGGCCGCCTCCCACTGACGCCAGGCGCCAGCCTCCCATCGGCCCGTCCCGCCTTCCACCACGCGCCTCCGCGTGGGCCACCCGAGCCGCCTTCCACCGCAGCCCGCCAGGCTCCCGCCTCTCTCCAGCCAGGCGCCCGCCTCCTGGGCCCGAGGGACAGCCTCCAGCCACCGCCACCAGGTGGGCCGCCTCCCCGCCTGGGCCGGCCCCTCCTCCGCGTCGCCTTTGCCGCTCGACCGAGGCCGCCTGGGTCTCCTGTGCCTCCCCACCGCGGGCCCGCGCCGCCTCCTTCCGTCGCGGTCCGTCTTCGTCCCCTCCGCCGGGCCCGATCTGCTCAGCCGCCGGATCCGCGGGCCCGTAGCCCGTTGACCTTTTATTCCAGATCTGAGGTTGACTTCAAATTCCTCCAAGTCCCAGTTTTTGTGTTGTCTGATGCAATATTCAAATGATGATATCTTTTTGTGTGGTGCTCCGTTTTGCGCAAATGACATGTCCAGACGTTCGTGGTGACGTGTACTACATTTCATTCCTTTGTGCCATGCATGTTAGAGATCATCTAGAGGCTTAAAAATCTGTTGCAAGAGTGCATCGTGATAAAAACTGATGTTAGTGTTGTTTTTCATGCCATCTTTGCATAGTGATAACTGGGTGCTCGTTTATCCGAATGATGCAAATGACATGTCCACGTGTTCGTCTTGCCATGCTCTACATGTTGTATGCTTAGGTTCGCATGATAGAATTAATCTTGCCATGTTTATCTCCGTTGCAAAGTGCTATGTGGCTGTTAAGTTTTAAGCTTGTTATGAAATGCCAACTTGAGGAGCTCATTGCTATCATTGTGTTTATCTCCGTGATGCATGCTTAGGTGTTTTGGAATCACCATCATATGTACTTTGATGTGGTGCTTACCACTTGCTATGTTTAGTTTTGAGGTGACTTGAAATTGCTCTCAAAGATGCCATGATGAAACTGCCGTTTTAACACTTAGTGAAATTTCACCAAGTCTGGAATCTGTAATTTCCAGATGCCATGTTTGCTTGCTGTTCTAGGCCAATCCATGATAGTTTTGGGGTGACTATTGATGATTCCTTGTAGTATATATTGTTGGCTATCCATTAATGCTCTCACATGCTTATTTGAGTGGCTGTAGCATAATTAACTTTTGCTCCAAAGTTGCAATAAATTACTGCTGTCAGGATTTTGTTGTCAAGTTCAATATGTCCAAGCTTGTTGCTATTGATCCGTGGCTCCTTTGGGGGTGCACCAATGGACTTATTTGCTGTAGGATATGTCTAGTTTATGTTCATGCTCTTTACCATGATGTTTGAGTGCTGTAGCTTATTTATCTAGTGCTCCGAAGTTGCTATGTTGCTGTATTTTTCAGCTTTCGCATGTTTATTGTTTTGTGTGTAACTTTTAGCCCGTAGCTCCGTTTGCAGCAAGTCTTATATGAAACTTGATTGATTTTCCGTGTAGATTCATAATATCCTATTGTTAGCATGTTTTGAGGTATTTTGCTTGAGTGCTATTTTCCGTGCTCCGTGTGCTCTCATAGTGCATCAATCATGCATCCATCATTTTTGTGTGCGCATTGCATCTTGTTGATTCGTGCCTTGTGTGATTGCATTGT
This sequence comes from Secale cereale, assembly GCA_902687465.1. NCBI lineage: Eukaryota > Viridiplantae > Streptophyta > Magnoliopsida > Poales > Poaceae > Secale > Secale cereale. Next base: position 570,854,699 of record LR738710.1, read on the forward strand.
TTAGAGCCGGAAGCTGAGACCGAGTACGAGTACGAGCATGAGCCTACTACCGAGCTTGAGAATGAGGACCCCTCTTATGTTCCGAACGACAACTCTTCAGGCAAGATGACCGAACCCGGATACCATTACTATTTTTGCCTATTGCTAGAAGTCTCGATCTATAGTTTTGCCTCGATGCCCATGTCTTTCATGTCAGCCTCCTACTTGTAACCATGATCATGTCTAACCACCCTACCTATGCAAACCATTGATTGGCTATACGTAGGCTTCGCTCAGCCCCTCTTATAGCGTTGCTAGTTGCAGGTGAAGTTGAAGATGCTTGCTTCTTGTTGAAGTTTTGTTGGGTTATATCACACTATATAAATGCTTAAAAATGAAATCATCTATATATTGGCAATGGGCGGAAGGCTAAGCCTTTTGCTTGGTGATTTGTTCCACTCATGCCGCTAGGAACCGTATAAACCGGTGTTATGTTCCTTGATTATGCGTTCCTCACACGGTTGGGGTTTATGGGGCCCCCTCGATAAACCGCTAAGTGCTAAGTCTTTTCCAGCAAGTAATTACTTTAATTTATTGCCAAACGTTAGCCATAGTGGTAGAAGTAATATTTGGTGAGACGACTTCATGAAGACACGATGATGGAGATCATGATGATGGAGATCATGGTGTCATGCCGGTGACAAAGATGATCATGGAGCCCCGAAGATGGAGATCAAAGGAGCAAAATGATATTGGCCATATCATGTCACTTTATTTGATTTCATGTGATGTTTAGTATGTTTATGCATCTTGTTTACTTAGAACAACGGTAGTAAATAAGATGATCTCTCACTGAAAATTTCAAGAATTGTATTCCCCCTAACTGTGCACCGTTGCTAAGGATCGTTGTTCCGAAGCACCACGTGATGATTGGGTGTGATAGGCTCTAACGTTCGCATACAACGGGTGTAAGCCAGATTTACACACGCAATACACTTAGGGTTCACTTGACGAGCCTAGCATGTACAGACATGGCCTCGGAACACGGAAGACTGAAAGGTCGAACATGAGTCATATAGAAGATACGATCAACATGAAGATGTTCATCGTTGACGACTAGTCCATCTCACGTGATGATCGGACATGGGCTAGTCGATTCGGATCATGTATCACTTAGATGACTGGAGAGATGTCAATCTGAGTGGGAGTTCATTAATTTTGATTAGATGAACTTAATTGTCATGAACTTAGTCTAAATTATTTACAATATGTCTTGTAGATCAAATGGCCCACGCTCATGTCACCCTCACCTTCAATGCGTTCCTAGAGAAATCCAAGCTGAAAGACGATGGTAGCAACTAAACGGATTGGGTCCGTAACCTGAGGATCATCCTCATAGCTGCCAAGAAAACTTATGTCCTAGAAGCACCGCTAGGTGACGCTCCCGCCCCGGCAAACCAAGATGTTATGAACGCTTGGCAGTCGCGTTATGATGATTACTCCCTGGTTCAGTGTGGCATGCTCTACAGCTTAGAATCGGGGCTCCAAAAGCGTTTCGAGCACCACGGAGCATATGAGATGTTCCAAGAGCTGAAAATGGTTTTCCAGGCTCATGCCCGAGTTGAGAGATATGACGTCTCCAACGCATTCTACAGCTGTAAGATGGAGGAAAACAGTTCTGTCAGTGAGCACATACTCAAGTTGTCTGGGTTGCACAACCGCTTGTTTCAGTTGGGAATGAATCTCCCCGACGAAGTGGTCGTTGACAGAATCCTTCAGTCGCTCCCACCTAGCTACAAGAGCTTCGTATTGAACTTCAATATGCAAGGGATGGAGAAGTCCATTCCCGAGGTATATTCAATGCTGAAATCAACGGAGGTGGAGATCAAGAAAGAGCATCAAGTGTTGATGGTGAATAAAACCACTAAGTTCAAAAAGGGCAAGGGTAAGAAGAACTTCAAGAAGGACGGCAAAGGAGTTTCCGCGCCCGGTAAGCCAGTTGCCGGGAAGAAGCGAAAGAATGGACCCAAGCCTGAGACTGAGTGCTTTTATTGCAAGAGAACGGGTCACTGGAAGCGGAACTGCCCCAAATACTTACCAGACAAGAAGGCCGACAACGTCAAAGGTATATGTGATATACATGTTATTGATGTGTACCTTACCAGCGCTCGTAGTAGCTCCTGGGTATTTGATACTGGTGCAGTTGCTCACATTTGTAACCCAAAGCAGGAACTGCGGAATAAGCAGAGACTGGCAAAGGACGAGGTGATGATGTGCGTCGGGAATGGTTCCAAGGTCGATGTGATCGCCGTCGGCACGCCGCCTCTACATCTACCCTCGGGATTAGTTTTAAACCTTAATAATTGTTATTTAGTACCAGCTTTGTGCATGAACATTGTATCTGGATCTCGTTTGATGCGAGATGGCTACTCATTTAAATCCGAGAATAATGGTTGTTCTATTTATTTGAGAGATATGTTTTATGGTCATGCCCCGCTGGTCAATGGTTTATTTTTGATGAATCTCGAACGTGATGATACACATATTCATAATGTGAATGCCAAAAGATGTAAAGTTGACATTGATAGTCCCACATACTTGTGCATTGCCGCCTTGGTCATATTGGTGTCAAACGTATGAAGAAGCTCCATGCAGATGGACTTCTAGAGTCTCTTGATTATGAATCATTTGACACATGCGAACCATGCCTCTTGGGCAAGATGACCAAGACTCCGTTCTCCGGAACAATGGAGCGAGCGACCAACTTATTGGAAATCATACATACCGATGTGTGCGGTCCAATGAGTGTTGAAGCTCGCGGAGGCTATCGTTATGTTCTCACCCTCACAGATGACTTGAGTAGATATGGGTATGTCTACTTAATGAAACACAAGTCTGAGACCTTTGAAAAGTTCAAGGAATTTCAGAATGAGGTTGAGAATCAACGTGACAGAAAAATAAAGTTCTTACGATCCGATCATGGGGGTGAATATTTAAGTCATGAATTTGGCACGCACCTAAGGAACTGTGGAACTTTTTCACAATTGACACCGCCCGGAACACCTCAGCGTAATGGTGTGTCCAAACGTCGAAATCGTACTCTGTTGGACATGGTGCGATCTATGATGTCTCTCACCGACTTACCGCTATCTTTTTGGGGTTATGCTTTAGAGACTGCTGCATTCACTTTAAATAGGGCTCCGTCGAAATCCGTTGAGACGACACCGTATGAACTTTGGTTTGGCAAGAAACCTAAGCTGTCGCTTCTGAAAGTTTGGGGTTGCGATGCTTATATCAAGAAACTTCAACCTGAGAAGCTCGAACCCAAATCGGAAAACTGCGTCTTCATAGGATACCCAAAGGAAACTATTGGGTACACCTTCTACCTCAGATCCGAAGGCAAGGTCTTTGTTGCCAAGAATGGATCCTTTCTGGAGAAAGAGTTTCTATCGAAAGAAGTGAGTGGGAGGAAAGTAGAACTTGATGAGGTGACAATCACCCCTCCCGAACCGGAAAGTAGCGCAGCGCAGGAAATTGTTCCTGAGGTGCCTGCACCGACAAGGGAGGAAGTTAATGATGATGATCATGAAGATACAGATCCAGTTACTACTGACCTTCGAAGGTCCACAAGGACACGTTCCGCACCAGAGTGGTACGGCAACCCTGTCATGGAAATCATGTTGTTAGACAACGGTGAACCTTCGAACTATGAAGAAGCGATGGCGGGCCCGGATTCCAACAAATGGCTTGAAGCCATGAAATCCGAGATAGGATCCATGTATGAAAACAAAGTATGGACTTTGGTGGACTTGCCCGATGATCGGCACTCCATTGAAAATAAATGGATATTTTAGAAGAAGACAGACACGGATGGTAATGTGACCATCTATAGGGCTCGGCTTGTCGCTAAGGGTTATCGATAAGTTCAAGGGATTGACTACGACGAGACTTTCTCTTCTGTAGCGATGCTAAAGTCCGTCCGAATCATGTTAGCAATTGCCGCATTCTATGATTATGAGATATGGCAAATGGACGTCAAAACGGCATTCCTTAATGGCTTCCTCAAGGAAGAACTGTATATGATGTAGCCGGAAGGTTTTGTCGACCAAGAGAATGCTAACAAGGTATGCAAGCTCCAACGCTGAATCTACGGGCTGGTGCAAGCATCTCGGAGTTGGAATATTCTCTTTAATGATGTGATCAAAGCGTTTGGCTGTGTATAGACTTGGGGAGAAGCATGTATTTACAAGAAAGTGAGTGGGAGCTCTGTAGCATTTCTCATATTATATGTGGATGACATACTACTGATGGGAAATGATATAGAATTCTTGGAGAGCATAAAGGCCTACTTGAATAAGAGTTTTTCAATGAAGGACCTTGGAGAAGCTGCTTATATATTAGGCATCAAGATCTATAGAGATAGATCGAGACGCCTCATTGGTCTTTCACAAAGCACATACCTTGACAAGATATTGAAGAAGTTCAATATGGATCAGTCCAAGAAAGGGTTCTTGCCTGTTTTGCAAGGTATGAGATTGAGCACTGCTCAGTCCCGGACCATGGCAGAAAATAGAGAAAAGATGAGTGTCATCCCCTATACCTCAGCCATAGGTTCTATTATGTATGCCATGCTGTGTACCAGACCTGATGTGAACCTTGCCATAAGTTTGGTGGGGAGGTACCAAAGTGATCCCGGTATGGAACACTGGACAGCGGTCAAGAACATCCTGAAGTACCTGAAGAGGACTAAGGATATGTTTCTCGTTTATGGAGGTGATGAAGAGCTCGTCGTAAAGGGTTACGTCGATGCTAGCTTCGACACAAATCTGGATGACTCCAAGTCACAAACAAGATACGTGTATATAATGAATGGTGGAGCAGTTAGCTGGTGCAGTTGTAAGCAGAGCGTCGTGGCGCATTCTACATGTGAAGTGGAGTACATAGCTGCTTGCGAAGCAGCGCAAGAAGGAAGCAGCGCAAGAAGGAGTCTGGATGAAGGAGTTCATCACCGACCTAGGAGTCATTGATGACCCACAACCGTACGGGATCTATTGCATTGTTTTCGATAAGTAAGAGTGTCGAGCCCAACGAGGAGCAGAAGGTATTGATAAGCGATTCTGAGCAAGAAATTACTGCAAGCACAGAAAGATAGCTTTTTAGGGGTTTTCTTGATATAAGCGACAGGAAAGTAAAAGCAAGTAAAATAAAAGGTACTGAGAGTGACAAGTGGCCCAATCCTTTCTGAGCAAAGGAGAGGCCTAGCGACTGAACTTATAAAGGCTAAAGCGTTCCCGAGGACACACGGGAAGGGTAGTCATGTGCTTTCGTCATATTCCGTATCAATACTATGTTATGTGTTGATAAGTGTTGAGTGGGTGGATCTATGCTAGTGCACTCTCTATACTAAGATGAGTGCACTCTTATGATTAAACACCTTGCAAGCATCCGCAAATACAAGATAGTATTTAAGGCAAAAGCCTAACCATAGCAATACGATCGAGGATCCATTGTTCCCTTATGCAAAAGCGTGCGAACTGGGGTTCAGGTTTCTGTCACTCCGGCAACCCACCGTAAGCATTCTTTGTACACAATGTATTCCCCTAGGTCCTTAATAAGGCGAAGTGTTGAGTGTTCGACTCACACAACACCACTAGTAGAATGACAACACAACTTAAGTATCAAACAATACATATTACTTCAACAGCATATGACTACTAACAACAAGACTTTTCCCATGTCCTCAAGAACTAAGGTGACTACTCACAAGACATAAAAGAGATCATGATCAGTGGAGATAAATGGATGATAAACAATCTGGACATAATGATATTTCTCCAACAAAACTCAATAGCATTCACCACAAAGTAGTAATCAACACCAATGGAGTAGAGAGGATAGATAGTACGAGTTACAACACAAGTTGCAATGGTGATATGAGATTTGGAAGAAGATGGAGATGGTGCTGGTGTTGGGGATGATGTTGATGATGATCTCGATGATGCCCGTGACGATGGTGATGACGATGGCGACGATCTCCCCTTCCGGGAGGTGATCTCCCCGGCGGAATCTGCCCGCCATAGATGGCTTTTTCTCCTCTGTAGGTTTCCGCCACGGAGCGGCGGCGGAACTCCGTAAAAACTCTCGTTTTTAGGGTTTTTGGATAACGGAGAGTATATAGGCAAAAGGGGGCAGCCGGAGGTGGGCCAGGGGGTCCAAGCGCCCCCCGGCGCGGCCAGGGGGGGGGGCGCCCCCAGGGCGCCTGGGCACCCTGTGGCCCCCCTCTGGTTGCCCTTTCGCGTGCCTTCGTGATCCGTCTGGAAAATATCTCCCGTCGATTTTCAGGTAATTTGGAGGTATTCTGCTTCAGCAACTCAGCGTCCACTTTTTACTGCTAAATCCCGCGTCTGCTGCTTCGGCATCGGAAAGTTGCAAACTATGTAAAATAGGCCAAAACAACATAAGAACATCATCGTAACGTGAAATATATCAATGAATAAGGATAAATTACGATATAAAATAATGATGCATTTTGGACGCATCAACACCCACAAGCTTAGACCTTGCTTGTCCCCAAGCGAATGCTGAGCTCGGTAAACCTGTCCACAAGTTTAGAGAGTGAAGTGTCGATAAATAGAATACGGACAAGAAGCATCACAGCTTCTTTACCAACTCAAATATCCTCAACAGCAATCTTCAACTCATAAGGCCCTTATAAAAGAGTTATAACACTTATATTCGAAAGTAGGGTTAAGGAAACTCATCAAATCATGGCAAACATGTCCTTTGGTCAAAGAACAACAAATAGATTCAACTTTTGCTCTTCCTCTTATGTTTTGATGAGATTAATTGAAGCTTTTGCCTTAGCTGGGCTTGACAAACAACCTACTTATCAAATGATAATGTCAACAAGGATATGATATGACAAATCTTAATGCAACTTTATATGAATGAATTCTTGTCAACATCAAATGTCTGCTCTCTTTAAGAATAGAAGGAAGTAGGAATAACTGACTCAATCTAAAATTAAAAGATAGGCCCTGCTCTAGGGAAGTAGGGAAAACTCATGTGCTATCCTTAAATCAAACAGAATGGAAACAAGTTTTGAGAGGTGCATGATTTGTCAACGAATGCTAATAGATAACTCAATTACTTCTCGAGCTGGACAAGTTTCGAGGAACGGCTCCCGCATGAGGACGATCACATCCTCTTAATCTCCTTTGTTTATCACTGCCAAAGTTTTCTGATTTCTCATGAACAAAGCATGAAGGAGGTTTTTTTTGTTATATTATTTTTGAGCCGGGCGCACTCTTTGCCAGTTCCTTCTCGTATTATGGGTTTGCACATTAGACATGCAATCCCGGGGTGAAGCTTGTCCAACTCAAAAAGACCATGAATTAGCTATTACTTCCTCATGAGCTAAAACAGAGGCACAAAATAAAAGATTTTGAACATTTAAGGATAACACATAAATTATGTACTTTAGGAGGTGGTAGTGGAATACCACGAATAGGAAGGTATGGTGGACTCATATGGAAGGTATTGGTTTAAGGGTATGGATGCACAAGCAGAATTCCGCTTAGTACAGAGTTAGGGTAGCAAAGGTTTTGAGAGAACAGACAATTGATGATGACTAAGATGCAAAGCAATATAAAGCATAAACATTGAGGTAAGCATAACACATCAAGTTGTCTTCCTTGTCAGCATAACATTTCAAGCATAATAACATAAAGGTTTTGGCTATGTCGATACTTTTAAGAAAATCATGCTTGTTGTTATGACCAAAGCTATGTTTGCCAAGATTAAATAAAGTTTTCACAGCCATACCTGATATAAGGTCAATACTCCCCATAAGAATCATCATATAAGGTCGATTGCGTGAAGAGAGTACCAAGTGCAGCAAAGGAACCAATAGACTTCTCATTAATATTCCATCATAGACGACTCCACACTCACGGATACAATCTCTCCACCGAAGGAGTGATAGACCTCAATGCACAAAACTATTTCATATAGCAACCTCCCTAAACATGATATGACTCTACTTGACTCTAAAAGACAAAAGATAAAGACAAAGATACCGGGCACTCCCCCAGGCTTGGAACAAGCCAAGGGAATGCCGTTACCCAAGGAGATTTCACTCCTCATCCTTGTTGGCGTTGATCACGTAGTCCTCGGCGAAACGCTTCCATGGAAGGGGTTCTCCAGTCTCATATGAGAAGTTTGTCTCCTGAATCCTGCATGCAGCACCCATACCCATGCGCATAAACCTTAGTTCATACTCACAGTTCTGGTTATGTAGATCATAAATTTGCCCTTGGAGCTCTTTAATTCTTTCTTCAGATGCGGTGATGCTTTTCCACATGTCCTTCATCTCCTTCAGGAAGTAGGTCTTCAGCTCGTTGATGATGTGAAAGTTAGCTTCAACACCACGCTCGATCATCTTCTTGTACTTGAAGACTTCCTGCTCCACTTCTTCCAGCCTGGCCTGGATGCTCCCCTCCTTGATAGGTCCCTTCAGATCTTCTTGATGAAGGACACCGTCCTCCATCCGAACAACCTGAGGGTGCTTCTTCACCTCAGCGAGGTAAGGGTTGATGACGTTGACAACGAACTTGTCCTTGGGAGAACTTGGAGAAGCCATGGCACCTAGATTTAGCTGAAAGATTCCCTGGCAGAAACAGATCGAAAAGGAAACACACGAAATCGCAAGATACGTTGCCGGAACAATCCGGGCAAGTATATAGCAAAAATTTGTGCACAGAAAGGAAGGAAACAGGCTGAAGCGGGGTCGAAGACGGACTCCCGGGTGTCCAGGCGCCCTGGCGGCGCGGCCAGGAGGTAGGGCGCGCCAGGGGGGCGCCTGGACCCCCTGGAGCTCGTCTCCGGCTCCACTTAGACTCAGAAATTTACTAATTTTGCAAAAACTCATAATACGGAACTTTTATGGCGGTTCACGATGTTTCCTTACCGTAATACATACCTTTTCTTTATTCTGCTTCTGCTGGTGTCTGGAACAGGGCTGCAACATGTTCTTCGTGAGTTGTTGTGTATATTATATTCACATCAACATTGACAGGGTCTCCTACTATGTAATGTTTAAGTCTTTGCCCATTCACAACTTGAGGTTTGGTGCCTTCAAAATTGTTAATCTTAATTGCACCAGACCAATAAACTTCTTCAATATGAAATGGCCCTTCCCACCTGGAAAGTAGTTTGCCTGGAGAAAACCTGAAACGAGATCTAAACAACAAAACTTTATCACCAACATTAAATTCACGTTTCAGAATCTTCCTATCATGCCACTTCTTTACCTTTTCCTTGAACATTTTAGCGCTCTCGTAAGCTTCACTTCTCCATTCATCTAGAGAAGTCAAGTTCATGAGACGCTTCTCACCAGCTAATTTTGGGTCAGCATTAAGCTCTCTAACAGCCTAGAAAGCTTTGTGCTCTAACTCTAATGGCAAATGGCAAGCCTTGCCATACACCATCTTATAGGGGGACATGCCCATGGGGTTTTTGTAAGCAGTTCTATATGCCCACAAAGCATCTCCTAACTTATTTGACCAGTCCTTTCTATTTCTGTTTACTGTCTTCTGCAAGATCAACTTAATCTCTCTATTGGTGAGCTCAACTTGCCCACTAGTTTGAGGATGGTATGGTGAAGCAATTCTATGATTGACATCGTATTTGGCTAAAGCTTTTCTAAAAGCTCCGTGCGTGAAGTGTGATCCTCCATCAGTCATGAGATACCTAGGTACACCAAACCTAGGAAAAATTACATCCTTGAGCATTTTCAAAGATGTCTTGCGATCAACACTTTCAGTGGGGATTGCTTCAACCCACTTGGTCACATAATCCACAGCTACTAAAATGTGAGTGTACTTGTGCGAAGAAGGAAAAGGACCCATAAAATCAAAACCCCAACAATCAAAAGGTTCAATCACTAGTGAGTAATTCATAGGCATCTCATTCCTTCTACTAATGTTACCAACTCTATGACATTTATCACAGGCTAAAACATATTTTCTAGCATCCTTAAAGAGAGTAGGCCAATAAAAACCTGATTGAAGAACCTTATGTGCAGTCCTCTCACCGGCATGATGTCCTCCATAGGGACTATCATGACACCGTCTGAGAATGTCCTTCTGCTCATGTTCTGGTATGCATCTTCTCACGATCCCGTCGGGACCTTCTTTGAAAAGATGTGGGTCATCCCAAAAGTAGTGCCTCAAATCATGAAAGAACTTCTTCCTTTGCTGAAATGTTAAACCTGGAGGCAAATACTTTGCAACAATAAAATTAGCATAATCTGCATACCAAGGATCGGAAAGAGATTGTACTTTTACAACGGCAAGTTGCTCGTTTGGAAAACTATCGTTGACTGGGATGGGATCGTGTGGTATATCTTCCATCCTTGAAAGATTGCCCGCCACCGGATTGTCTTCCCCTTTCTTATCAACAATCTGCAAATCAAATTCTTGAAGAAGGAGTACCCATCTGATAAGCCTTGGCTTGGCATCCTTCTTTGTCATAAGGTACTTAATGGCAGCATGATCAGTATGAATAATAACTTTGGAATCAACAATATACTGCCTAAACTTATCACAAGCAAATACTACAGCTAAGAATTCCGTCTCAGTAGTAGCATAATTCCTTTGAGCACTATCAAGGGTTTTGCTAGCATAATGTATAACATTCAATTTCTTATCAACTCTTTGTCCTAAAACATCTCCAACAGCAAAATCACTAGCATCACACATAATCTCAAAAGGTAAATTCCAGTCAGGTGGTTGTACTATAGGAGCGGTTATTAAGGCTTTCTTAAGAACTTCAAAAGCTTCCTTACAATCCTCATTAAATACAAAAGGAACGTCCTTCTGCAGAAGATTAGTGAGGGGCCTCGAGGTCTTAGAAAAGTCTTTAATAAATCTTCTATAGAAACCAGCATGACCAAGAAAACTGCGAATACCTTTGATGTACCTTGGATAGGGCATCCTCTCAATAGCTTCGATCTTGGCCTTGTCCACTTCAATTCCCCTTTCGGAAATCTTATGACCAAGAACAATTCCTTCGTTAACCATGAAGTGGCACTTCTCCCAGTTGAGTACCAAATTCGTCTCCTCGCATCTCTGCAAAACTTTATTAAGGTTGTGGAGACAATGGTCAAAAGAAGTTCCATAGACAGAGAGATCGTCCATGAAGACTTCCATAATATCCCCACAGAAACCATGAAAGATAGTAGACATACACCTTTGAAAAGTAGCAGGGGCATTACATAAACCAAAAGGCATACGCCTATAAGCATAAGTACCAAAGGGACAAGTAAAAGTGGTCTTCTCTTGATCAGCAGTGTTAACATGAATTTGAGAGAAGCCAGAATAACCATCGAGATAACAAAAGTGGGTATTTTTGGATAACCTTTCAAGCATTTGGTCGATGAACGGCAACGGGTAGTGATCCTTCCTGGTTGCCTTGTTCAACTTCCTGTAATCAATACACATTCTATATCCAATAATAATTCTCTGGGGTATAAGTTCATTTTTATCATTAGGAACCACAGTTGTACCTCCTTTCTTAGGAACACAATGTACCGGGCTTACCTACGTACTATCAGCTATAGGGTAAATAATACCTGCAGCTAGAAGCTTGAGAATCTCAGTTCTTACAACATCCATCATCTTCGGGTTCAACCGTCGTTGATGATCAACAACTGGCTTAGCATCAGGCTCAAGGTTGATAGTATGTTGACAGATAGATGGGCTAATCCCCTTAAGGTCATCAAGGGTATAGCCAATTGCGCCTCGGTGTTTACGAAGTACTTCCAATAGTCGCTCTTCTTCATATCCTGAAAGGTTAGAGTTGATAATAACAAGATATACTTTCTTTTCATCTAAATAAGCATACTTGAGCGTATCGGGAAGAGGTTTAAGATCGAACACCGGGTCTTCTTTTGGTTTTGATAAAATTCCCAAAGGTTCAACCGGAAGGTTGTGCTTCAGGATAGCAGGTTGCCTCAAGAATATTTCATCTAGTTCATTTCTTTCCTGCATATGCAAATCATTCTCGTGGTCCTCCATATATTGCTGCAAAGGATCATCAGGGGGAATAGCAATAGAAGCAATACTTTCAATAATTTTATCATCACTAGGTAAATCGGTACCACGGGGCTGCTTAGAGAACTTAGAAAAATTAAATTCATATGGCTCACCATTGAATTCAACAGAAACTTTACCTTTCTTGCAATCTATTATAGCTCCACAAGTTCTAAGAAAAGGTCTACCAAAAATAATGGGACAAAAATTGTCCCTCTCTGAACCAAGTACTAGAAAGTCGGTAGGGTATTTTACCTTTCCACATAGGACTTCAACGTCCCTCACAATTCCGATAGGAGAGATAGTTGTTCTGTTTGCAAGATGAATGGTAACATCAACTTCTTCAAGTTCACAAGGAGAAATCTCACCGATGATCTCTTCATAAAGTGAATAGGGGATAGCACTTGCACTCGATCCCAAATCGCATAGCCCATAATAATTGTGATCTCCTATTTTAACAGATACCACTGGAGTACCTGAAATTGGGCCTTTATTCTTGGCTGTGACAAGGTTAGTGGAAACAACACAAAAATTTATATTGGAATCCAAAACATCATTTGTAACAAGGTCTTTAATCAATGCAACTTGAGGATCGACCCTGATCTGGTCCTCAGGCTCATCAATTCTTCTCTCACTTTTATTTATTACGCCTGCCACAAGAGAGTGCTCCCTTATCCTTGCGGGAAAAGGAGGCTTTTCATATATAACTGCAGGCGAAATAGGGTCAGCAACATGAATATCAACAGGTAGCTCTTTAAAAGGTTCATGATGCTGGTCTCTCTTCTTTTTAGAAGAATCAACGTGAGAGGCAAAATTCTTACAGAAATCAATCACTAGATGGGAATCAAGACCAATCTTAGAGCAAAAAGTATTGAAGTAATCAGTTTTCACATAGCTCTCAATATAATCATGTTCATAATTTATAGCGGGTTCAATACCTTTATCGATTTCCCAATCTTCGGTATTCCTCTGGATCCTTTCAATGAGATCCCACCTTTCTTCAACACTCTTCGTCTGAAATACCCCACTAGAGGAGGCATCCAGCATCTCCTTATCCTGACGAGAAAGCCTGGCATAAAAATTTGTAAGTATAATTTCCTTGGGGAGCTCATGAATAGGACATTTGAGCATTATGGACTTCAATCTCCCCTAAGCTTGAGCAATGCTTTCTCCGTCACGAGACCTAAAGATATAGATATAATTCATGTCTCAATGAATTTCATGAAGAGGATAAAACTTAGTATAAAAGAGAGACATAAGCTCTTGCCAGTCAAGCAAGTGCGAGTTATCGAGAAGCCTATACGAATCTGAAGCTTTATCTATAAGTGATACGGCAAACAATTTCCTCATGACAAACTCCCTTGATACACCTGCAAGCTTAAATAATGAACATAGTTGTGACAGATATAGCAAGTGTTCACCGGGATGTCTGTCTCCTGCATAACGATTAGTCAAAACATAATTGATAATACCAGCTGGTATTTTATAGGGCACAATTTCAGTAGGGGGAGGAGCAACCACCACAGGTGTGGGGCGTCTTCCCGCAAGCAACGATCCAATAGCACGGTTGTCCATAAGGACAAAGAGCAGCAATAGCAAAAATAAAAACAGAATTATAAAAACTTCCTTACCAGTTTCACTTTACCAATAGCGCTACGCTCCCCGGCAACGGCGCCAGAAAACGGTACTTGATGACCCACAACAGTACGGGATCTATTGCAGCGTTTTCGATAAGTAAGAGTGTCGAACCTAACGAGGAGCAGAAGGTATTGATAAGCGATTCTGAGCAAGAAATTACTGCAAGCACTGAAAGATAGCTTTTTAGGGGTTTTCTTGATATAAGCAACAGGAAAGTAAAAGCAAGTAAAATAAAAGGTACTGAGAGTGACAAGTGGCCCAATCCTTTCTGAGCAAAGGAGAGGCCTAGCGACTGAACTTATAAAGGTTAAAGCGTTCCTGAGGACACACGGGAAGGGTAGTCATGTGCTTTCGTCATATTCCGTATCAATACTATGTTATATGTTGATAAGTGTTGAGTGGGTGGATCTATGCTAGTGCACTCTCTAGACTAAGTGAGTGCACTCTTATGATTAAACACCTTGCAAGCATCCGCAAATACAAGATAGTATTTAAGGCAAAAGCCTAACCATAGCAATACGATCGAGGATCCATTGTTCCCTTATGCAAAAGCGTGCGAACTGGGGTTCAGGTTTCTGTCACTCCGGCAACCCACCGTAAGCATTCTTTGTACACAATGTATTCCCCTAGGCCCTTAATAAGGCGAAGTGTTGAGTGTCCGACTCACACAACACCACTAGTAGAATGACAACACAACTTAAGTATCAAACAATACATATTACTTCAACAACATATGACTACTAACAACAAGACTTTTCCCATGTCCTCAAGAACTAAGGTGACTACTCACAAGACATAAAAGAGATCATGATCAGTGGAGATAAATGGATGATAAACAATCTGGACATAATGATATTTCTCCAACAAAACTCAATAGCATTCACCACAAAGTAGTAATCAACACCAATGGAGTAGAGAGGATAGATAGTACGAGTTACAACACAAGTTGCAATTGTGAGATGAGATTTGGATGAAGATGGAGATGGTGCTGGTGTTGGGGATGATGTTGATGATGATCTCGATGATGCCCGTGACGATGGTGATGACGATGGCGACGATCTCTCCTTCCGGGAGGTGATCTCCCCGGCAGAATCTGCCCGCCGTAGATGGCTTTTTCTCCTCTGTAGGTTTCCGCCACGGAGAGGCGGCGGAACTCCGTAAAAAATCTCATTTTTAGGATTTTTGGATAACGGAGAGTATATAGGCAAAAGGGGGCAGCCGGAGGTGGTCCAGGGGGTCCAGGCGCCCCCCCGGCGCGGCCAGGGGGGGCGGGCGCCCCCAGGGCGCCTGGGCACCCTGTGGCCCCCCTCTGGTTGCCGTTTCGCGTGCCTTCATGATCCGTCCGGAAAATATCTCCCGTCGATTTTCAGGTAATTTGGAGGTATTCTTCTTTAGCAACTCAGCGTCCACTTTTTACTGCTGAATCCTGCGTCTGCTGCTTCGGCATCGGAAAGTTGCAAACTGTGTAAAATAGGCCAAAACAACATAAGAACATCATCGTAACGTGAAATATATCAATGAATAAGGATAAATTACGATATAAAATAGTGATGCATTTTGGACGTATCAGTCATTCCAAGCTTGTCAAGCCTGATGACTCTCTTCTGTGACAACACTGGAGCTATTGCCATTGCCAAGGAGCCCAGGTTTCACAAGAAGACCAAGCACATCAAGCGCCGTTTCAACTCCATCCGGAATTATGTTCAAGATGGAGACATAGATATTTGTAAAGTCCATACGGATCTGAATGTCGCAGATCCGTTGACTAAACCTCTTCCACGGGCAAAACATGATCAACACCACAACTCTATGGGTGTTCGATTCATCACAATGTAACTAGATTATTGACTCTAGTGCAAGTGGGAGACTGTTGGAAATATGCCCTAGAGGCAATAATAAAAGGATTATTATTATATTTCCTTGTTCATGATAATTGTCTATTATTCATGCTTGAATTGTATTGTACGGAAACAGCGATACATGTGTGAAACCATAGACCACAACGTGTCCCTGGTAAGCCTCTAGTTACTAGCTCGTTGATCAACAGATGGTCATGGTTTCCTGACCATGGACATAGGATGTCATTGATAACGGGATCATATCATTAGGAGAATGTTGTGATGGACAAGACCCAATCCTAAGCCTAGCACAAGATCGTGTAGTTCGTAATTCTTAAGCTTTTCCAATGTCAAGTATCTATTCCTTAGACCATGAGGTTGTGCAACTCCCGGATACCGTAGGAATACTTTGGACGTGCCAAACATCACAATGTAACTGGGTGGATATAAAGGTACACAACGGGTATCTCCGAAAGTGTCTGTTGGGTTGGCACGAACCAAGACTGGGATTTGTCACTCCATATGACGGAGAGGTATCTCTGGGCCCACTCGGTAAGACATCATCATAATGAGCTCAATGTGACTAAGGAGTTAGTCACGGGATGATGGATTACGGAATGAGTAAAGAGACTTGCCATGACGAGATTGAACAAGGTATCGGTATACCGACGATCGAATCTCGCGCAAGTACCGTACCGATAGACAAAGGGAATTACATACGGGATTAAGTGAGTCCTTGACATCGTGGTTCATTCAATGAGATCATCGAGGAACACGTGGGAACCAACATGGGTATCCAGATCCCGCTGTTGGTTATTGACCGGAGAGTCGTCTCGGTCATGTCTGCGTGTCTTCCGAACCCGTAGGGTCTACACACTTAAGGTTCGATGACGCTAGGGTTGTAGAGATATATGCACACGGTAACCCGAATGTTGTTCGGAGTCCCGGATGAGATCCCAGACGTCACGAGGAGTTTTGGAATGGTCCGGAGGTAAAGAATGATATATAGGAAGTCCACTTTCGGCCATCGGGAGAGTTCCGGGGGTCACCGGTAGTGTACCGGGACCACCGGAAGGGACCCAGGGGTCCACCGAGTGGGGCCACCCATCCCGGAGGGGCCCGTGGGCCATAGGGGGAAGGGGACCAGCCCTTAGTGGGCTGGCGCACCCCCCTTGGGCCTCCCCCCATGCGCCTAGGGTTGAAACCCTAGGGGTGGGGGCGCCCCTAGGCTTGGGGGGCAAGCCACCCCCCTTGGCCGCCGCCCCCCTAGGAGATTGGATCTCCTAGGGCCGGCGCCCCCCTGGGCCCCTATATATAGTGGGGGAGAGAGGGCAGCGGCACCTCAGCCCCTGGCACCTCTTCTCCCCGTTACATCTCTTACTCCTCCCGCAGGGTCTCGACGAAGCCCTGCAGCTTTTCTCGTTGCATCCACCACCACGCCGTCGTGCTGCTGGATCTCCATCAACCTATCCTCCCCCTTGCTGGATCAAGAAGGAGGAGACGTCGATGTACCGTACGTGTGTTGAACGCGGAGGTGCCGTCCGTTCGGCGCTGGGATCATCGGTGACGAGGATCACGACGAGTACGACTCCATCATCCACGTTCCTTCGAACGCTTCCGCTCGCGATCTATAAAGGGTATGTATATGCACTCCTTTATTCTCGTTGCTAGATGACTCCTTAGATTGATCGTGGTGAAGCGTAGGAATTTTTTTGAATTCTACTACGTTCCCCAACAAGTGGCATCTTCACTAGGAAGGCCGGAGAATTGATCTTTCATGACAAGATTCAACAAAGCAGCATTGATCTCACAAGATTCAGCATCGGTAATAGGAGCAATCGTCATTGTTGTTGGTATTGGAGAAGTCACACAATTTGGTATTGTTCTGAGCCATAGTGACAAGCAAGCAATCCAACACACACAAGCAAACAAGAAGCAAGGGAACGATAAACACACGGCGGAAGAAGGGCGAATAAAATGACAAGGGTGAAGTGGGGGAGAGAAAACGAGAGGCAAATAAATGTAATGCGAAGGATAAGGGTTTGTGATAGGTACTTGGTATATGACTTTTGCGTAAGCCTCCCCGGCAACACCGCCAGAAATTCTTCTTGCTACCTCTTGAGCTTGCGTTGTATTCCCTCGAAGAGGAAAGGGAGATGCAGCACAGTAGCGTAAGTATTTCCCTCAGTTTTTGAGAACCAATGTATCAATCCAGTAGGATACCACGCGCGAGTCCCTCGCACCTGCACAAACAAATAAGAACTTCGCAGCCAACACAATAAGGGGTTGTCAATCCCTTTACGATCACTTACGAGAGTGAGATCTGATAGAGATGATAGTTTATATTTTTGGTATTTTTGGTTTAATAAAACAGCAAATAAAAGCGGTAAAAGTAAAGTAGATGTAGATTGATATGTTGAGAATAGACCCGGGGGCCATAGTTTTCTCTAGTGGCTTCTCTCATGATAGCGATATTCTACGGCGAGTAAACAAATTACTATCGAGCAATTGATAGAAAAGCGAATAATTATGAGACTATCTAGGCATGATCATTGTATATAAGCATCACGTCCGAGACAAGTAGACCGACTCCTGCCTGCATCTACTACTATTACTCAACACATCGACCGCTATCCAACATGCATCTAGTGTATTCAGTTCATAAGAACAGAGTAACGCCTTAAGCAAGATGACATGATGTAGAGGGATAAACTCAAGCAATATGATATAAAGCCCATATTTTTATCCTCGATGGCAACAATAAAATACGTGCCTTGCTGCCCCTACTGTCACTAGGAAAGGACACCGCAAGATTGAACCCAAAGCCAAGAACTTCTCCCATTGCAAGAACTATAGATCTAGTAGGCCAAACCAAACCGATAATTTGAAGAGACTTGCAAGGATATTATGAGCACACATAAAAAGTTCAGAGAAGAACCAAATATCTTTCATAGATAACCTTGATCATAAACTCACAATTCATCGGATCTCGACAAACACACTGCAAAAAGAGATTACATCGAATAGATCTCCTCGAAGACCGAGGAGAACTTTGTATTGAGATCCAGAGAGAGAGAAGAAGCCATCTAGATACTAGCTATGGACCCGAAGGTCTGTGGTAAACTACTCACAACTCATGGTGAGGGCGATGATGGTGATGATGATGAAGGCCTCGGTGATGGATGATACGTCCAAAACGTATCTATAATTTCTGCTTGCTCCATGCCTCTTTTGTGTGATATTGCTATGTTATTTATGCACTTCCATACACTTTTGATCATATTTGGACTAACCTATTAACTCAGTGCACCCCAGTGCCAGTTTCTGTTTTCTGCTGTTTTTGTATTTCAGGTTTTCCCATTACGTAAACTGCCAGAAAAATTCCGGGAAAAATATATAAAAAATCAGCGTTCCGGAAGCTTCCATGAGGCCAAAGTAGGGCCGGAGGGGGGCCACCAGGGCTCCAGGCGGCCAGAGGGCGCGCCCCCCATCTTGGCCGCGCCGCCAGGGCGCCTGGGCCCCCCTGGCCTCCTCTGACGCCCCCTTTGGCATATATTTACACCGCGTCCCGAAACCCTCGAGGACGGACCCCTTTTCTCCAGAAGCTATTCCGATCTCCGCCGCCATCGCCACCAAGTTTCGGGGGACCAGAATTCCTGTGCCGGCACCCTGCCGGGACGGGGAAGTGCCCCCGGATTCATCTCCATCGACGTTGCTTCCTCCCTCCATGATGCGGGAGTAGTTCCTCCTCGGGGCTGAGGTTTCTACCAGTAGCTATGTGGTCAATTCTCTCTCCCATGATGTGATCTTCGTTGTGATCATAGGCTATGTTAATCTAGGGTGATCCCATGATATTTCCCCTTCCTCTATGTATTGGATTGATGTACTCACTTGTCTTTATCTAGTATAATCTCCGAGACCAAGGTGACAGCGGTCTATTGGACATGGATTAGAAGAATATTTTCATGAGTGATTTCCTCTTTTGTGTGTGGATTGAAGATTGAGAGTCTCTTGGTGCTTGTCTTTGACTATCCTTGAGATATGTTGTGGTGATTGTGGTACTCTCTTTGGATGGCCGAGGTGACATTGGGAAATCCATAGATTGAGAACTACGAACTTAGAGGTGTGCTTTTGTAGCCCTACATAATTCTCGTCCTCTCTTGACCACAAAGGAATGACCTCCGAGTGCGTCCCCCTTGCATGTTTTATGGGAAATATCATGTGATTCGATTATGTTAATGTTGTTGGGAGTTGCCACTAGTGAAAGTATGAAGCCTAGGCCTTGTTTCCACCATTGCAATACCATTTGTTCTCACGTTTACCACATGTTTGCTTGCTGCACTTTTTATTTCAGATTTACAAATACATCTTTTGCCATCCATATCACTTGCCATTTAACATCTCTTCGCCGAACTAGTGCACCTATACATCTGACAAGTGTATTAGGTGTGTTGGGGACACAAGAGACTTCTTTTATCTTGATTGCAGGGTTGTTTGAAAGGGGTACGTTCAACCTCCACTTCCCTGAGTTCGATAAACCTTGGGTTACTCACTTAAGGGAAATTTGCTGCTGTCCTACAAACCTCTGCTCTTGGAGGCCCAACACTGTCTACAGGAATAGAAGCGTGTAGTAGACATCAAGCTATTTCTGGCGCCGTTGCCGGGGAAGTGAGGTAAGTGAAGGTACCTTCTCTAGATCTTGCAATTAAATCTTTTCGTTTCTTGTTTTTAGTTTCACTAGTTATGTTTATGGAAAACCGCACTCTTAGTTCGCTGCTTGGGGAAGGCCGCTTTACCACACCCGTGGTAGAGAAGTCTCCTCCACCTACTGAATGTATCCCGTTCCCAATACCACTTGGGATAATTGAAATAATTTTGAATGATTGTTATGATGGGACGGTCAATCCTAGTATTCATTTGTTGAAACTTAAAGAACTTTGTGAGTTGTTTAAGATTTCAGGTTTGACAAGAGATGGAGTCATGAGGAAATTATTTGCCTTGTCACTGAAAGGAAAAGCATTGGAATGGTATAGGCTACTAGATGACTCTCACCTGCTGGATTGGGAAGAGATCCAGTCTCTCTTTTACTCCAAGTTTTATCCTCTTCATGAAGTCCATGAGAATAGGAATTATGTTTATAATTTCTATCCTCATGACGGAGAGAGCATAGCTCAAGCTTGGGGGAGACTGAAAACATTAATGCTAAAATGTCCTAACCATGGGCTCCCCAAAGATATGATTATTACTAACTTCTATGCGAGGCTCTCTCGACAGGATAAAGATTTGCTCGATGCTTCCTCTATGGGTTCTTTCACGAACGAAGAGATTGATGCTAAATGGGAACTCCTTGACAGAATTCAACGCAACACTGAAGACTGGGAGATCGACAAAGGTAAAGAGTCAGGTATAATTTATGAGTATGATTGCATTAAGTCCTTTGTTGAAACTACAAGTTTTAATAAGTTTAGTGCTAAGTTTGGGCTTGATTCTCAACTCCTTGTTGATTTCCTCAAATCTTTTGCTTCACATCTTAATATGCCTAAGGAGGATTGGATCAAGCATCATGAACCTTTTAAAGAGATTTGCAAAGAAAATGAAATTGTTCATGATGATTGCAACATGCATGATCCAATTCCTAAAAATGAAGTTTTATATAAGCATGTTAATTTTTGTGGAGTGGATAGACCTTGTGAAAGGCCTATGATTGAAGAAGAGAAGTATTGTAAGCAACATAAGCATGAAAGAACAATCACTTGGGTCAAATATTTAAATGAAATTGCTAGAGAATTGTGTGACCTTTATCCTTTTACTTGTGAACTTTGCCGTATAGAGTGTCACTTTAATTTTCAATGCATGCACTTTCAAAACATAACTGTTACCCAGTTGTGTGATAACATGATCACCCCTGATCTTTATGATGAGCTTATGTTATTTTTGATGTGTGAAGAGTTATCAGAAAAGACTTCTTGGCTAGATGTTAATGCAATAGGAATAAAAAACACTTTGCAAAATTGCCATCTCTATTGTGTTGTTAATTGCCATGAAAATGATTACATAAGTAAGATTAAAAAGGAGGGAACTTTACCAAAGTATAAAAATGTCTCTTATATTTCTGCTAATAAAAAGGAGAGTTCTCCCAAGTTTCCCCTATTGTTACTAATGATAAACCAGGATATGTGGAGACGCTTCATCTCCAACCACTCCCTCCTAAGGTGAAGAAGAAGAAAAATAAGAGGAGGAGGAAGAGGAGCAAGAAGGAAGAAGAATGGGTATCAACCTGGCCTAAGCATATTCCTCCCATCAACTTTTATCCTAACGGTTGTAAGTTTAAAGAAGAAGGTGAAGTTTATTGCCTTAATTATCATCTTGATGATACGTCCGTAGGTACTATTGAAGATGATTTTGATTATGATATGCACATTACTTATTGTGATTGGGAAAATGATGATAATGCTACTTATGATCTTGAAAATCTTTTTGGTACCAACTCTGAAAGTGATGATATGGAAAGCTCTAAGATTGGGGATGATAGTATTGCAAATCCTTTACCCACTAGTGGTGTGACAATTGATAATTATTTTGCTAGTAAGAATAAAGACAACATGTTTACAAATATAGTTGCTAGCAATGATAATGCTCTTCTCTACTATGATGATGTTATAACTCCAATCTATAGTGATTATAAAGGTACCTATGACATAAGGAGAAATTATCCTTATGAAACTTGTCATAATCATGGAGGGAATTACTCCCTTGTTGAACACCATCTTCCTAATACACAATTAATCTATAGTGTTCAAGTTGTTTATGATAGTCCTACTCCCACTATTACCAATGAGAAAGATTATGCTTATGTGGAGAGTAAGAGTACCTTTTTGCATGTGGATCATGGTAACAATGCTTTATGTGATGCTTATATTGTTGAGTTTATTCATGATTCCACTGAAAATTATTATGAGAAGGGAACATATGCTTATAGATATTTCAATAATATTAAGTTCCCTCTCTTTATGTTGAAGGTTTTGAAGCTGCACTTGTTTTGTCTTCCTATGCTTATTGCTTTGTGCTTCAATGAATTATTCTATTGCAATATTCCTATGCATAGGAAGCATGTTAGGCTTAAATGTGTTTGGTATTTGCTTCTTGATGCTCTCTTTTGTTCTTCAACTCTTATTCCTACGAGAGCATCATTAAAGTCTTAAGCCTATCTTTATGGCTATAAAGAAAGAGCTCTAGGGAGACAACCCTTGTTATATTTGCTTTCAGTTTGCTTTTTCAGTTTTTAGTGGTCTTGATGTTTGTTACTACTGTAGCAACATCATTGTATCTTTATTTTTCAGCTTTGTGCCAAGTTTAGCCTCTGATTGCAAGAAAGTTCAAAAGTTGGGACGTGCTGTCTAGGAAACAGATTCTGTCCTGGGACAGAAAAATTCGTATAAAATCACCAGATCATCTTTTTGGTCTGATTTTTTTTGAAAGCGTGCTCTATACAATTGGCTTTCGGGCGTCTGTTCTGAGTTTTTTGATTTGAGTTGCAGAAGTACCCCAAAAAAATTATTTACTACCTGCTGGTCTGTTTTTCACAGATTCTGTCCTGTTTTGCCTTCCTTCGTTTTGCAAACCTTGAGCTTGCTTTTTCTTTGCAAAAACCTTTTGGCAATCTTGAGAAACAGTAGACCTTCAAGATTATCTTTATTTCCAGCAAGGAAAAATTATTTTATTATGGGTACTAACCTCGCTAATCAGATTATGATGAGTTATGTATGAAGGGAGTTTTCAAGTGTGCGAGGGAAGATGATAAAAAGATTCAGGAGGGTCAAACGCTCAAGCTTGGGGATGCCCCCGTGCACCCCCAAGAAATATTCAAGAAGACTCAAGCGTCTAAGCTTGGGGATGCCCCCGTGCATCCCCTTCTCCATCAACAATTATCAGTTCGTCTTTCGTTCCACTATATTTTTATCACTTCATGTGTTATGTGCTATGCTTGGAGCGTCTTGCTTTTAGTTTCCTTTTTAGTTTTTCTTTAGCTTTGCTTGCTGTTCATAATGAGTTGGAACCCATCTTTCTTTGTGTGGGAGAGAAACACGCTCCACTTCAACCTAGAACACAACATAGAATTTTCATGTCTATCTTTGCTGTGTGTGTTCTTTGTCTTTCAATAGCTACTGTCATGTTTAGCTCTTAGTTTTCATGCTTTACTTTTTAAAGAGCTTTTGTTTAGTTGGTTGCTGGAACTCTCTTGAGTTATCATGCTTATCTTGTTAAGAGAGTTGGCTTCTGTTGCACCGGTTGATATGTCTATGATGAAAATGCTATGTGCATAATGGTGCTTAGTAGTTCATGTTTTCTTATGGTTAGTCTCAAATAGCTGGGGGGTTCTTAATGTGTTATTGAAGTACCAACATGATTTGTTTGCCTATGATGTGGTATGGTTTAGTGGTATCTTCCTCCAAGAATTTATTTTGATTGACTTGGCATAAGCTCACGCATATTTAAGACTGTAAAGAAAGTCTATCAAGCCTTGATGATCTTTCATTTCTGAGTAGCGATATAACTTCCATGCCCGATTCAATGTTGCTTTGTCGCTCTGCATGATTATTACCGTCATTGCTCTTTTAGTTGGTCGCTCCCAGTCTTTTGCTAACCTTCGCCTGTACTAAGCGGACTGACTGCTTGTGCATCCAAAATCCTTTAAACCAGTTATGCCATATGAGTCCACCATACCTCCCTATACATGGTATTTACGTGCCATTCCTAATGAAGACTTTCATGTACCATCTCGAAATTATTCAAAAAAAGCATTTCTCTTTTGTGCCTCTGTTTTAGCTCATGAGGAAGTAGTAGTTAATTCATGATCTTTTTAAGTTGGACAAGCTTCACCCCGGGATTGCATGCCTAATGTGCAAACCCCTAATACGAGAAGGAACTGGCATAATGTGCGCCCGGCTCATTAAAAAATATACACAAACAAACCCTCCTTCACGCTTTGTTCATGAGATATCAGAAAACTTTGGCAGTGATAAACAAAGGAGATTAAGAGGATGTGATCGTCCTCGTGCGGGAGCCGTTCCTCGAAACTTGTCCAGCTCAAGAAGTAATTGAGTTATCTACTAGCATTCGTTGACGAAATATGCATATTCTAAAAAAAAAAATTTACCTCTGTTTTTTAAAACCAAGAGCTCAGGTACATGTTTAGTTTTTGTTTCCGACCACGGGTTTTCAACTTTGCCAACAAAAGCCACAGTTCGAGAGTCTCCACCTTCTTTAAAGCACCAACTATTGAGAGCATGCTTGTCATTCTGAGTGTAATGTGCATTGTCCCAAAGTACCATTGTCTTCTGCATGATTATGATATCGTTTATTCTGAAATCATTGTATCTAGTCGTCACTTAAACTTTGGAGGTGCCCCTGCATTTATGTTTTGCTTCACTAAATGGGGCAAGCGAGATATCACTTTGTCATGTTTGCACACCATGCTCACTACAAATCTATTGAGTATTTCAGTATCATATTGTAAAACTTTCAGTTCTTTGTGATGTTCTCATGAGGCAACTTAATTACTACAGACTCATTGTCTCAGTAAGCACTTGTCATGTGACCGTGAAAAGTTCTTATATGGTTAATAGCATGTCACTACAAAAATTATGCTTGTTATCATTTACCTACTCAAGGACGAGCAGGAATTAAGCTTGGGGATGTTGATACGTCCAAAACGTATCTATAATTTCTGCTTGCTCCATGCCTCTTTTGTGTGATATTGCTATGTTATTTATGCACTTCCATACACTTTTGATCATATTTGGACTAACCTATTAACTCAGTGCACCCCAGTGCCAGTTTCTGTTTTCTGCTGTTTTTGTATTTCAGGTTTTCCCATTACGTAAAACGCCAGAAAAATTCCGGGGAAAATATATAAAAAATCAGCGTTCCGGAAGCTTCCATGCGGCCAAAGTAGGGCCGGAGGGGGGCCACCAGGGCTCCAGACGGCCAGAGGGCGCGCCCCCCTCCTGGTTGTGCCGCCAGGGCGCCTGGGCCCCCCTGGCCTCCTCTGACGCCCCCCTTTTGGCATATATTTACACCGCGTCCCGAAACCCTCGAGGACGGACCCCTTTTCTCCAGAAGCTATTCCGATCTCCGCCGCCATCGCCACCAAGTTTCGGGGGACCAGAATTCCTGTGCCGGCACCCTGCCGGGATGGGGAAGTGCCCCCGGATTCATCTCCATCGATGTTGCTTCCTCCCTCCATGATGCGGGAGTAGTTCCTCCTCTGGACTGAGGTTTCTACCAGTAGCTATGTGGTCAATTCTCTCTCCCATGATGTGATCTTCGTTGTGATCATAGGCTATGTTAATCTAGGGTGATCCCATGATATTTCCCCTTCCTCTATGTATTGGATTGATGTACTCACTTGTCTTTATCTAGTATAATCTCCGAGACCAAGGTGACAGCGGTCTATTGGACATGGATTAGAAGAATATTTTCATGAGTGATTTCCTCTTTTGTGTGTGGATTGAAGATTGAGAGTCTCTTGGTGCTTGTCTTTGACTATCCTTGAGATATGTTGTGGTGATTGTGGTACTCTCTTTGGATGGCCGAGGTGACATTGGGAAATCCATAGATTGAGAACTACGAACTTAGAGGTGCACTTTTTATTTCAGATTTACAAATACATCTTTTGCCATCCATATCACTTGCCATTTAACATCTCTTCGCCGAACTAGTGCACCTATACATCTGACAAGTGTACTAGGTGTGTTGGGGACACAAGAGACTTCTTGTATCTTGATTGCAGGGTTGCTTGAAAGGGGTACATTCAACCTCCACTTCCCTGAGTTCGATAAACCTTGGGTTACTCACTTAAGGGAAATTTGCTGCTGTCCTACAAACCTCTGCTCTTGGAGGCCCAACACTGTCTACAGGAATAGAAGCGTGTAGTAGACATCAATGGATCCCCCTCCGGTGGAGCTCCGGAACAGGCTCCAAGATGGGATCTCTACGGGAGCAGAAGCTACGGCGGTGGAATTAGGGTTTTCTCTCTGCGTATGGAGTTTCTCGGGTACGTGGACTTATATAGGAAGAAGGAGGGCACCGGGGGCCACTTGAGAGGGCCTCGAGGCAGGGGCGTGCCCCCACCCTCGAGGGCCACCTCTCTGTCCCGTGACTTTTTCCTCAAGCTCCGCGTACGTGATTTTCTCCAAAAATATATCTCGCGAAGGTTTCATTCCGTTTGGACTCCATTTGATATTCCTTTTCTGCAAAACCCTGAAATAGGCAAAAAACAGCAATCTGAACTGGGCCTTTGGGTTAGTAGGTTAGTCCCAAAAATGATATAAAAGTGAATGATAAAGCCCATTAAACATCCAAGACTTCATAAATAATACCATGGAACAATAAAAAATTATAGATACGTTGGAGACGTATCAGTACGCGTAATGTTGGTCCGGGTCGCTTCATCCAACAATACCGCCGAATCAAAGTATGACATGCTGGTAAGCAGTATGACTATTATCGCCCACAACTCACTTTTGTTCCACTCGTGCATATAACATCTACGCATAAACCTGGCTCTGATGCCACTGTTGGGGAACGTAGTATTTCAAAAAAAATTCCTACGCACACGCAAGATCATGGTGATGCATAGTAACAAGAGGGGGAGTGTATCTTCATACCCTTGAAGATCGCAAAGCGGAAGCATTTATCAACGCGGTTGATGTAGTAGTACACCTTCACGATCCGTCTCGATCTAGCACCGAACGTACGGCACCTCCGCGTTCAGCACACGTTTAGCTTGATGACGTCCTCGCCTTCTTGATCCAGCAAGATAAGCGAAGTAGTAGATGAGTTCCGGCAGCACGACGGCATGGTGACGGTTGTTGATGAAGAACAATATCTGCAGGACTTAGCCAAGCACTTACAGAAACTAGACAGAGCATAAACTAGAGGGTCGGGGTTGCCGGCACACGGCTTGGTGTATCTTGATGTGTCTTGGGTGCTAGCCCTGCCCCTCTATTTATATGTTGAGCCTTGTGGTCGAAACTTGGAGTAAAAGCC
Organism: Secale cereale; assembly: GCA_902687465.1. NCBI lineage: Eukaryota > Viridiplantae > Streptophyta > Magnoliopsida > Poales > Poaceae > Secale > Secale cereale. Next base: position 570,882,297 of record LR738710.1, read on the forward strand.
TCCACAAAGTCGGTTTCACTCGAAAGGCAAGAGTCATTCTCGGACTCCAAGGCCAGATGCCAGGGTTCCCCTCGTTTGGACCCAGACGCCAGGGACCCTGGCATCTGGCCCCCGGACTCCGCAAAACTTCCTTTCGTGCTTTCCAAAAGCCTTGTGGGCTTTCCCCTTTGGCCCAAATAAAGTGTTCTCGTACTCAAACATTTCTGGAAACATCCGGAACCCTTCCGGAGGCCAAACACTATTATCCCATATATCAATCTTTATCTCCGGACCATTTCGGAGTTCCTCGTCATGTTCGTGATCACATCTGGAACTCCGAACAACATTCAGTCACCAACATATGTACATAACTCATATAGTACTATATCATCAACGAACGTTAAGCGTGCGAACCCTATGGGTTCGAGAACTATGTAGACATGACTGAGACATCTCTACGATCAATAACCAATAGCGGAACCTGGATGCCCATATTGGCTCCTACATATTCTACGAAGATGTTTTATCGGTTGAACTACATAACAACATACGTTGTTCCCTTTGTCATCGGTATGTTACTTGCCCGAGATTCGATCATCGGTATCATCATACCTAGTTCAATCTCGTTACCGGCAAGTCTCTTTACTCGTTCCGTAATACATCATCTCGTGACTAACTCATTAGTCATTTTCCTACAAGGCTTATTATGATGTGTATTACCGAGAGGGCCCAGAGATACCTCTCCGACACTCGGAGTGACAAATCCTAATCTTGATCTATGCCAACACCACAAACACTTTTCAGAAACACCTGTAGAGCATCTTTATAATCACCCAGTTACGTTGTGACATTTGATAGCACACAAGGTGTTCCTTCGGTATTCGGGAGTTGCATAATCTCATAGTCAGAGGAACATGTATAAGTCATGAAGGAAGCAATATCAATTAAACTAAATGATCATTGTGCTACGCTAACGGATGGGTCTTGTCCATCACATCATTCTCCTAATTATGTGATCCCGTTGATTAAATGACAACACATGTCTATGGTTAGGAAACAAAACCATCTTTGATTAACGAGCTAGTCTAGTAGAGGCATACTAGGGACACTCTATTTTGTCTATGTATTCACACATGTATCAAGTTTCTGGTTAATACAATTCTAGCATGAATAAAAGACATTTATCATGATATATAAGGAAATATAAATAACCACTTTATTATTGCCTCTAGGGAATATTTCCTTCATAGCCCACCAACAGTCCTTGGCGTTTGGCCCAGACGCCATGGGCTCAGCGTCTGCCCAGGGCCAGACGCCAGGGTCCGTGGTATTCTCGTATCAACCTCTGCAAAACTTTCTTTTGCACGACCTAAATCCCCACGAGCCTTACCCCTTAGCCCAACCATATCATCCAATATATCAATTTTTACCTCCGGAGCTCCTCGTCATGTCTATGATCTCATCTGGGACTCCAAATAACATTCGGTGATCAACATACATAACTCATATAATACTATATCCTCAACGAACGTTAAGCGTGCGAACCCTATGAGTTCAAGAATGATGTAGGCATGACCGAGACGCTTCTCCAGTAAATAACCAATAGCGGGACCTGGATGCCCATATTGGTTCCTACATATTCTACAAAGATCTTTTTTGATCAAACCTTTATGACAACATACATAGTTCCCTTTGTCTGTCGGTATGTTATTTGCCCGAGATTCGATCGTCGGTATATCAATACCTAGTTTAATATCGTTACTGGCAAGTCTCTTTACTCGTTCTGTAATACATCATATTGCAACTAACTCCTTAGTCACTTCGCTTCTAAGTTTCTTATGATGCTATATTACCGAGAGGACCCAGAGATACCTCTCTGTCACATAGAGTGACAAATCCCAGTCTCGATCCATGCCAACCCAACGGACACCTTTGGAGATACCTGTAGAGCATCTTTATGATCACTCAGTTACGTTGTGAAGATTGATAGCACACAAGGTATTCCTCCAGTATCCGGGAGTTGCATGATCTCATGGTCGAAGTAACATGTATTTGACATTAAAAAAGCAGTAGCAATAAACTGAACGATCATATGCTATGCTAACGGATGGGTCTTGTCCATCACATCATTCACCTAATGATGTGATCCCGTTATCAAATGACAACTCATGTCTATGGTTAGGAAACCGTAGAGGCTCACTAGGGACACGGTATTTGTTTATGTATCCACACATGTATTGAAGTTTTCGGTCTATATAATTCTAGCATGAATAATAAATCTTTATCATGATTAAGGAAATATAATAATAACCATTTTATTATTGCCTCCAGGGCATATTTTCATCACCTAGCGCGCCTGGTGGGTAGTGGGGCCCATGAGAGTCCCCTCCACCGCCTCTCAGCTCTATAAATACCCAAATATTCCAGAAACCCTAGAGGAGTCGGAGAAAATGTGTTTGAGCCACCGCAAGTTCCAGAACCACGAGATCCAATCTAGAGCCCTTTTTTGGCACTCCGCTGGAGAGGAACACGATCACAGAAGGGTTCATCATCCTTATTGGTGCCTCTCCAATGATGCGTGAGTAGTTTACCACAGACTTACGGGTCCGTAGGTAGTAGCTAGATGGCTTCTTCTCTCTTTTTGATCTTCAATACATTGTTCTATTCGGAGACCTATTTGATGTAACTCTTTTCGGTGTGTTTGTTGGGATCCGATGAATTGTGAGTTTATGATCAGATCTATTTCTATCCATACATGATTATTATAGCATCATATTTCTTCTTCGATATTTTTTTGTTTGGCCAACTTAATTGATTTATCTTGCAATGGGAAGATGTGCTTTGTAATGGGTTCGATCTTGCGGTGCTCAATCTCAGTGACAAAAAGAGACATGGCACGCATGTATCATTGCTATTAAGGATAAAACGATGGGGGTCTATTCCTACATGAATAGATCTTGTCTACATCATGTCATCGTTCTTAAGGCCTTACTCCGTTCTTTCATGAACTTAATACACTAGATGCATGCTGGATAGCGGTCGATGTGTGGAGTAATAGTAGTAGATGCAGGCAGGAGTCGATTTACTAATCATGGACGTGTTGCCTATATACATGATCATTGTCTTGGATATCGTCATAATTAATTACTCTTCTATCAATTTCCCAATCGTAATTGGTTTACCCACTGTATGCTATTTTCTCGAGAGAAGCCACTAGTGAAACCTACGACCCCCGGGTCTATTTCTCATCATATACTTGGAGATCTATATTGTTATTTGCGTTTCCCATTTATTTGCTTCTTTTATTACAGATCTATATTATCAAAAACCCAAAAATACCTTGCCGTGTTTTATTTTCTCTTATTTTATTTGCATCTATCAATCTATCTTTTTATCATACTACCTTTGTAATGCCCTAGATGTAACACTTCCCTATATGGCAATATATAAACTTTGGCTTCATCATTTCCGTTCTGGGTTTTTCTTTCTTTTCAGGTTTCTTCGTTTTGTCGTGTGCGTGTGTGCTTTTCATCCATGTCATATTGTCATGTGCTTTGCATTGCATTTGTGTTGTCACTTGCATCCGGTCCCACTCGTCTCTTCCCGTTGTCCGTTTCGAGTTCCGACGCTTTCACACGTGCTCGTGGCATCCCCGTCCTTCTTTCGTATGTGGCTGTGTAACGTTTCCGGAATGGTGTGAGAATTGTCTTGCAATGTTGTTTTGGTACGTGTAGGCTGCTTGTCAAGTTTCGTCGCGTTTGGAGTTCGTTTGGTACTCCAACAGTTAACCTAGTGGGCTAAAAGTACCTCCTCTTTGAGGCCCAAGACCCCCTCCACAACAGCCCACTAACCCATCACAACCCTTCCCATCATCTCGGTCGTTGAATTGTGATCATGTGGCCGAAAACCGATCTCCATTTGGAGTCTCCTAGCTCCTTGTGCCTATAAAAACGTCCCCCCATGCCTTTTTCGTCCAAAAAACCCTAGTCTCCTTCCTCCTCCAGCCTAGCCTCGAAAACCGTGCCGGGTGGACGTGTCCGCCCGCCACCGGACACATCCGCCGCGTCAGCCATCCGCCTCCGCCGCCGCGCGGGCCCGCAGGCCCGTTCCCGACCCCCGCGGCCCATATCCGCCGCCGCCCGCATCTCGCCTTCCCCGCCGCCTCTGGTCGCCGCCCCGCCGCCAGCAGCTCGCCGGAGCGCCGCCGTCCTCCGCCGCCACGAACTCGCCGCCACCGGCTCCGGCGCCGCCCTCCGCCGCCTCCGCGCCCACTTCCGCCGCCGCGCCCCTCGGGATCTCCGTCGCCGGCCGGCCCTCGTCCCGCCGCCTTCGCCCCCCACCCCCCCGCGCCGGATCCCGCCGGTTCCCGTCGTCCCACCGGGCGAGATCGCGGCCACCGCCGCCGGCCTGAGCGCTCGCAGCCGTGAGCTCGTTCCGATCGGGGGCCGATCCCGATCCAGCCGAGCGCCCGGGTCCGAAACCCTAACGGGTCCCGCAACCGCAACCCGCGGACCCGCTCGACTTCCGCGCCCGGCCCGCGTTGACCCGCGTGAGCCCGATCCGATCAGAGGTTGACCCCATTTTCCTCTAAGTCCTTTTAGTTATTTTAGCTGTCTGATGGCTTCTTATGATGGCAATAACTTTTACTGTGCTTGTCCGTTTTGTGCATATGATATGTCAAAATGACCGTGGTGATGTGTACTATGTTTTGTTCCATTGTGTCATGCTTGTTTGAGTCCATCTAGATGTCTTAATCTTCATGACAAGAGTGCTACATGATATAAACTACTGCTACTTGTTATTTTCATGCCATGTTTGAGATGTGATAACTTGGTGCATGTTTATCCAAATGAAGCAAATGATATGTCAAAATGTTCATCATGAGATGCTCTACATGTTGGTTGCTATAGCATGCCTGTTAGAGTTCTTTTTGCCATGTTTATCTCTGTTGCAAAAGTGCATGTGGCTGTTAGGTTTTGTAACTGGTTACGAGATGCCTAGTTGAGGAGTTCGTTGCTATTGTTGTGTTTTTCCCCATGTCACATGCTCATATGTTTTAGATTCTCCATCATGTGATCTTTGCTGTGGTGCAAACCATTTGCCATGTTATGCTTTAATATGACTTAAACATGCTCGCAAACATGCCATGTTAATGTTACTGTTTTAACACTTAGTGAAATTTCACTAAGTCTAGAATCTGTAATATCCTGATGCTATGTTTGCTTGCTGTCCTAGGAAAATCCATGTTAGTTTTGGGGTGGCCATTGATCATTCCTTGCTGTATATGTTGTTGTCTTTCCATCCATGCCCTCACTTGCTCATTTGGCTTGCTGTAGCCTATTTGATTCTTGTTCCCAAGTTGATATAAAATATTACTGTCAGGTTTTAAGTGTCATGATCAAAATGTTGTAGCTTGTTGCTATTGATCCATGCCTCCTATGGAGTTTCTCCAATGGAGTTGTTTGCTGTAGGATATGTCTACTTCATGTCCATGCTTCTTGTCACCATGTTTGAGTGTTGTAGAGTATATATATCTTGCTTCTAAGTTGCTATGTGGCTGTTAATTTCAGCTTTGCTTTGTTTCTTGTTTCGGGTGTATCTTTTAGCCCGTTGCTCCGTTTTGAGCGTGCCCTACATGAAACTTGTGTGATTTTGCATGTAGATTCATAATATCATCTTGTTTACATGTTTGGAGTATGTTTGCTTGATGTTTGGGTGCATATTGCACCGTTGCCATGCTTATCTTGTTTTGATCATATCTTCTAGACCGTAGCTCCGTTTTAAACAAACTTTATATGAAACTTGATTAGAATTTCGTGTAGATTGTCATGGTGCATGTTAACTTGCTGTTTAACAACTTTAACTTAAGTTTTGTTCAGATCTGGACTAATTTCAAACTATGCACATGAGGACTTACCAGATTTGTCTTAAGTAGTTTTCGGCCTCATTTAAACTTGTTGTTCTTATGTTGTTTCTCTGTGCTTCCTACCTTGCCATGTGTTGCATCCTATATAGATCTGTCTTGCATCCTACTTGCTTGAGCATATTGTCTTGTTCTTGTGATTGTTCTGGTGTGCTTCCTATGTTGTCAGGTGATGCATCCTAAGTGCATCTGCAGTGCATCCTAAGTGCATCATACATGCATCCTTTAGTTTGCGCATTGCACCTTGTTTGATTTCTCGCCTTGTGTGTTCTTGTGTTGAGTAGGGCCGGAAGCCGAGACCGAGTACGAGAACGAGGTTACTACCGAGGTTGAGAACGAGGAGCCGTCTTACGATCCCATCGACGACTCGACATGCAAGATGACCTGACCCAGATATCATTACTATCTTTGCCTATAGCTAGAAGTCTCGCTCTTTAGCTTATTGCCTCGATGCCCATGTTTGTTTGTCAGCCTCCTGTTGTAACCATGAATCTGTCTAACCACCTTACCTATGCAAACCTTTGATTGTCTACGTAGGCTTCGCTTAGCCCCTCTTATAGCATTGCTAGTTGCAGGAGAAGATTTGAAGATTCTTGCTTCATGTTGAAATAATTGTTGGGATACACACTATATAAACTCTTTAATGAAATCATCTATATATTGGTAATGGGTGGAAGGCTAAGCCTCTTTCTTGGTGTTTTGTTCCACTCATGCCGCCCTAGGAACCGTATAAACCGGTGTTATGTTCCTTGATTATGCGTTCCTCACACGGTTGGGGTTATGGGACCCCCTCGATAACCCGCTTAGCGCTAAACCTTTTCCAGCAAGGCCCAACATTGGTACTCCATTTGCCTAATAACTAAAACTTGCATAGGGACTAGCTATCCCCTTTTATTAATCAACCCCCAGGACAGTGCTCCACATGAGTGTTGGTCCAAACTAGAGCACTGTGCGGGTCCGCCCCTTGGCAACCTGGGGTATTAGGTACCTGTACGCTTCGCTCATCCAGTCGTGGCCTGAGACTAGATACGCGCGGCTACTGTCAGGGTGTCGGCACGCCGGGAGGTCTTGCTGGATTAGTCTTACCTATGTCGGAATATCTTGAGCACGTGATTCCGATAATACTCGGGCCTTCCCACCTTGGAGTTGCGACTCCACGGATCGTGGGCTTGTAATCGGCCAAGTTGGAACACCCCTGCAGGGTTTTGAACTTTCGAAAGCCGTGCCCACGGTTATGTGGCAGATGGGAATTTGTTAATATCCGTTGTAGAAAACTTGACACCATGTTCAGAACACACTACCAGCATGAGTAACCGTGGTGGTCATTTTCCGAAAGGGGTTCGGGAAGTGAACACGGTGGGGTTATGTTTGACGTGCTTAGATAGGATCACTTCGTGATCACTTTGACGCTCGTGCCACTTCTCTTCTCGCTCTTAACACGTAAGCTAGTGCTACTGCAGTCGCAACCTTTTATCTTTCTTCAGCCTTGTTCCACACCCAAGGCTTAGATAGTTTTGCTACCCGGGAACGGGATTGCTGAGTCCTTCGTGGCAGATCATAATATAACTCATAAGAAGTAATATGGTTTTGTGACATTATCGAGATGCCACGGGGTAATACTCGATGGTAGATCATAATAGAGGTTGGACAGGTGCATTGACCTGCAAAGGACAAGTGGCTTAACTTGTTCGAGGAAAAATATTTAAGGGAGAGCATGGTCGGAACCACGATTGCAAAAGGCCAGATCCCTGATATAAGATGAACTTATATCCAGGGGATAATTAATTTTAGGAGAAGACTTAATGATAAGATTTACATCGTCTCCATGGGCATGAACAGAAAGTTCAAGGTTGACTCCCACTTCTTCAATGCATAAGCTTTCATTCACTGCTCTATTAAAAATGAATTGATTGCGAAGAATTTCTTGGTGAATTACGAGAGGAGTGTGAACCTTGGAAAACTTTCGGGTTCACACGGATTAAGGAAGGCATAAGTTCAACCCATCGGGGCATCTTAGACTCATACTACATAAACTTCAGGATCAATTTATACAAGCTTGAAAGCAGAGCATGGTTGAGAAAGCATATGATATATTTTACCCAAGGCATTATATATCATGGCAGAAATCACAAGGTATTTGAATACGAAGGACGCTTTCGGATAAAATCCAACAAAGGATCCGGTGATCTACAAGGGATCTGATGTGAGCATTGGTACTCAACCAGAAGAAAGAAAGGATGCAAGGATATCAGTTTATATAAGCAAGTGACTATTTTTCAAAACTCAAATGCAAAAGGAATTATGATTTCCAAATCAAGGGTTCAGAAGAAAACGCTCTGATTAAGGATGGGTAAGTTGTAATGACTTAGGGGGTGCAATCGATGACAATTTGGTTGGTCGAGAACTAGCTCATATTCGGAATGACGTCTGAGCAGGAAGAAGAATTCTAGTTTGACTGATGATTGCGAGTATTTGCAACCTATTGAATCAATAAGATCATAACGTCAATCACAAAGGATTTTAACGAATATTGCCATACATATGGAATTAACCATAATGCAAGCAGGTAAAACTTTCCAGAGCAATAGGTTGCTAAGGATTTTAGGAAATTGAATAGCGTTTCGAAGACATTTGTGAAACGCATGAACAACTAGGGATGAACGAATTCCCAGTAAGTGTGAGGAAGTATTTATACATGTATTCATGCGGAAAAGGAGCTGCAAGGCAGCATGCACGAAGGATTCTCGGAATATCTGAAGTATTTCAGTGTATCTTGTAATAACAAGAGCAATTGGGAATAATTTTAAGAGCGATAGGTGTAAGTATTTATTCATGGGGATATTTCGGTGGTAGGGAATCGCAAAAGCATTGGGAACAAAGTCTCAAGAGAACATTGAAGAGTATCTTTAGAATCGTCTGGTGCAGCAGGCGATCATCTGGAATGAAGGGTTCTCCGGGAGAAAGTATTTACGAGAACCTAGATTTGGAGTTAGCAAAATCATTTAACCCGAATAGAAGAGAGACGAGAGCCCGAGAGTATAGACGAGGAATAAAATATACTAATGCCACCCAATGGCGACGTGGGCCCGTAAGCCACAAAGCCATGTTAGTAAAACGGTTTTTCAAGACTAGACTAAACTTTGACCAAGGAGTTGGAAAGGGGGGTTCCTACAGGCAGTCGGCTCTGATACCAACTTGTGATGCCCCCGGTTTGACCGTACACTAATCATGCATGCAAATGTGTATGACCAAGATTAGGGACTCACGGGAAGATATCACAACACGACTCTAGATACAAATGAAATAATACAAGCTTTATATTACAAGCCAGGGGCCTCGAGGGCTCGAATATATAAGCTCGAATACACAAGAGTCAGTGGAAGCAATAATATCTTAGTATAGACATAAGTTAAACAAGTTTGCCTTAAGAAGGCTAGCACAAAACAACAATGATCGGAAAGGCAAGGCCTCCTGCCTGGGACCTCCTAACTACTCCTGGTTGTCGGCGGTCTGCACGAAGTAGTAGCCTCCATCGGGGTAGTAGCAGTCGTCAAAGGTGGCTTCTGGCTCCTGGACTCCACCATCTGGTTGCATCAACCAGAAAGAAGAAAGAAGGGGGAAAAGGGGGAGCAAAGCAACCGTGAGTACTCATCCAAAGTACTCGCAAGCAAGGATCTACACTACATATGCATCGCTATCAATAAAAAGGGGTAGTATCTGCGGACTAAGCTACAGAATGCCAGAATAAGAGGGGGAGAAGCTAGTCTTATCGAAGACTAGCATCTTCTGGAAATCATCGTCTTGCAGCAACAGGGGGGATAGAGTAGTATAACATATTATAATTATTAAGCATGTTGTAGAAATAACGCCCAGAGATCCTTCCTCGACTCCCTGCGAGGAAGCAATCCCGGAGCCACGTATCCATTCAGGTCTCAGTATCCAGTTCTAGTTGCGATCGGGATACAACTCCAAGTGTCCGTTACCGTAGGACAGGCTATCGATAGATGTTTTCTTCCCTGCAGGGGTGCACCAACTTACCAACCACGCTCGCTTAACTCCGGTCGGACACACCATCAGGTCATGCCCGCCCTCAGCCAAACAATACGCTGCAACCCGACCTAGGCTTAATAGAGAGGTCATGCACGCCGGACTAAACCCTCTGCCCCCACGGGTCATGGGCCAATTGCCCCGGGAACTCCTGCACATTGCGTACGCGCCCGGTGAGCAGACCTAGCTACCTCCTGAAAAAGGTAGGTACATAACCAGTCCAACCCTGAGAGCGCCGCTCAGTCGCATGACGTCAGTTAAGCTTTAGCTGATGCATACGACGCAGAACGCCCATACTATGCCCACGTGATGGTTAGCGCTATCAGGCCAGAGGCCCCTTGGATCAAATATCCAAACCGTTTAGTGTCTTAGTAATGCGGTAACGAGCAGAGACTCACGAAAGATGTGACCCCGTCGCCCCATATCGAGGACTTGCGGCAAGGGCTAAGAATGCCCGGTCATGCCTCGTATTCAACTCTCGGGTACCCTCCAGGTCAACCCGTCTCCACATCACTCGCGGGTACCCCTCGGGGTCGACCCGCTTTCCAAGTAATAGTTGTAAAGTCATAGTAACCAAAGTAACTATGTGTCTAACACCAAAGGAAAAACCTGAGGAAATCACCCTCGATGGAATTCATCCTGATGTTTATCGTCAAGGTGAACGAAAGAGGAGTCACCCTCAAGGTCCACTCTTGAGGAGTTGCACGACAGTGTCGTTATCGGGAGTGGAGAAAGAGGAATCACCCTCGATGACCATAACCGATGAACTAACCTACAAGGTTAACATCAGAAGTGCTACTGAGGTGTCACCCTCAGCACTCGATAGTAACCCAGTATTGTCGAGCAACTAAGGGGGAAGTGATGTGCAGTGCCAGGGCCTGGTCTTCGATCCTGTTGATCGGTTCTTCTGATAATCCAGCGGGGCAGTCGGGACAATGTAGGGGGTCACTGGTGGATCTCTAACCAGCCTATAATAAGCAGTTTAGTATAAACATGTAAGGTATGAAATCCGGTATCAACAACAGGCTATGCATCAAAATAGGATCATACAAAAAGCAGTAGCAGTTCTAATGCAAGCATAAGAGAGAAGGGAATGGGCGATATCAGAATGATCAAAGGGGGTTGGCCTGCCTGGTTGCTCTGGCAAGAAGGAGAGGTCGTCATCGTTGTCGATCACCGGGGCATCATCGGTCTCAGGGTCTACCGGAGAGAAGAGGGGGAAGAAACAGTAAATATATACAGAGAAACACGACGTGTCAACACGCATTGCTAGGGTGCTCTAACGTAGTGCTACACGATACAGGCGAAGGAGAATAACATCCGGGAACGTTTTCCCGGAGTTAGGCATTTTCGGACAGGCGAACCGGAGGGGGATTGTTCCATGTTCGGTTTGATAGAGGTGTGTGGCGGACGAACGGACCGCGTATATGGATTCGTCTCGTCGTTCTGAGCAACTTTCATATATAAAACTTTTTCATCCGAGTTACGGATTATTTTATATGATTTTTCAAAGTTATATTAATATTCTGCAATTTATTATTAATTCAAAAATAAGATTAAAATGCTACGTGCACACACAAAGTGTACACAGTAGAGCAGTACAAAGGCTGGCAGTGGGCCCTATTGACTGCTGAGTCAGCAGTCTGTTGACTGGGTCCACCTGTCATTGACCCTACTTAATTAAATAGATAATTAAAGTTAATTAACATGATTAATTAGTTTAATTAATAGGATTAATTAAGTTAATTAATTTTTTAATTATTTTATTAATATTTTTATTTTTATTATCTTTTTTTAATCTTTTTATAAAAAGGGGCTAGGCCCAGTGGTCAGTGGCCCACTGGGGCCTTAGCGGGGCGGGCAGACGATTCGGGCGTGGGTGCCCGTCGGGGCGGACCCAGGCCACGGCCACGGCCATGGCAGGGCACCGGCATCGCCAACCGTGGCGAGCTGCGGCCCCAGGCGGTGGTGGACCTGGCGCCGGCGGAGGACGGCGCCGAAGGAGGGGACGGCTCCGGCGCCGGAGGAAGGGCGGCTTCGGTGCGCAGAGCAGCCGCGCGGGCAGTCGAGCAGGGGAGGTCGTGGCGGGGCAGCAGCTGCTGCAGACGACGACGGCGGGAGGCACGCGGCCTGGGGCGCGGGGCGAGGCTGTTGGGCGCGGCGGGGCGCCGGCCAGGAGGAAGCGGGGGCATCATAGGCGGGCGGCGCCGGCGGGTGCAGGCTGCGAGCGGAGGCCGACGGCAGTCGCGGCGAGTGGTGGCGTAGGGGAAGCGGCGACCGGGGTGAGGAGGAGGCGCGCGGGACTGCGCGGTCGCAACAGGAGTAGAAGCAGGGATGGCCAGAGGCATTGCACGCAGCGACGACGAGGCCGCGTGTCGACAATGGGTGTCGAACAGGGTGGGCGTACGTGCAGCCCCGGGACACAGCGGCGCGTGCGGGGCATGGTTGCGGCATCGCACGGGGACGACGCTTGCGGCTGCCTACATCGAGCGGGAGCGGCTTAAGCTGGAGCCGGTGCGGGGGCGCGTCTGGTCACGGCAACGGCGATGACAGGGAAAGGAAGAAGAAGGAGAAAGCTATCAGGGAGTACACGAGCTATCGGAGAAGTGAGGAGGGCCGGAATCTCACCAACGATGCTGAGAAGGCCCGGGGAGAACTTGCCGGAGCGAACAACGGCGACGGGCTCGGCGTCCAGAGAAAGTAGTGGTCGGGGCGGTGCTGCAGCGGACTCCGGCTCGAGCGGGTGGTCGAGGAAGATGCAGCGGAGGCCAGCGAAACGTAAGGGCACATCAGGGCGCCTGGGTGACAGTGGACGCCGTGGAAGACAGAGAACGGCGGCAACCGCGTCGGTCTCCTCTCCAGAGCAAAGCAGAGGGAGAGGGGAGAGGTGGATCTGGGGGAGGAGAGGCGCAAGTGTGAGGGGGGAGAGTATCGAGACGATGGGTAGGGAGGGGATCCTCATCCCCTCGTCGGCGAGGCGCGAGGCGATGAGCGGGTTCGACGGCGACCACTCGCGCGTGTTGGTCTAACAGGAGAAAGGGAAGACGACAGTGGAGGGGGAGTGGGCCGGTTGGGAAGGGCCGACGGCCAGCTGGGCCGTTTGGCCCAGTGGGGCAGGCGCTTTCTCTCTCTCCCCTCTGCTTTCCCTTTTCCCTTTTTAGCAACAATTTCTTTTTCTTTTAGCCACAAATGGCTTTGCAGAATTATGCCACTGGCCCAAAACAATTCAAGAATTATTGTGCACTCCCACAAATGATTGTGAGACTTTTTTTGAAAAGTTTGCAAATCTTATAAATTAAAAAGGCATTTAATTTAATTGCTTTAGCCATAGTTTAACTAGTTAGGGCACTTAGACCTTAAAAAAGCTAGTTCACCACCAGTATTAACAACTGATTAATTACCACAAGAAGAACATTTTAGTTTTGACATTTGGAAACTTTTAATTTTGACTTTGTTTTAAAGTTTTGAATTTGAACCGGTTTCGAACCGAAGCAAGTTTAGTAACAGTAATCGTGGTGACGTGGCATCATTGCCAGAGGGTTACTGTAGCTTGATTACCCGGGCATTATAGTTTCTTCCGCCAGATATTTTTTATATTTTCCGAAAAAATGTTCTGTGAAGTTTCGGGGCTTTTGGAGTTGTGTAGAATAGGTTTCCAGAGTTTGCTCCTTTTCTAGCCCAGAATTCCAGCTGCCGGCTTTCCCCCTTCTTCACGTAAACCTTGCAAAATAAGAGGGAAAAGGCATAAGTATTGTGACAAAACATGTATGAATTGCCCATAATGCAATAAATTCAACTTATAAGCATGATGCAAAATGGACGTATCACATACCTACCTATCATGGCATTTCCATAGCCATTCCGAGATATATTGCCATGCAACTTTCCACCGTTCCGTTCATGTGACACGCTTCAGCATTGTCATTTTGCCATGCATGATCATGTAGTTGACGTCGTATTCGTGGCTAGGCCACCATGCATAATTTTTCATATATGTCACTCTTGATTCATTGCACATCCCTGTACACCGCCGGAGGCATTCATATAGAGTCACACTTTGTTCTAGTATCGAGTTGTAATATCGAGTTGTAAATCAATATAAGTGTGATGATCATCATTATTAGAGCATTGTCCCAAAGAAAAAAAAGGAAAGGCCAAAAAAAGGCCCCAAAAAAGGGAAAAAAGGGAAAAGGGAAAAAACAAATAAAAGAAAAAAGGGGACAATGCTACTATCTTTTTCCACACTTGTGCTTCAAAGTAGCACCATGATCTTCATGATAGAGAGTCTCTTGTTTAGTCACTTTCATATGCTAGTGGGAATTTTCATTATAGAACTTGGCTTGTATATTCCAACGATGGGCTTCCTCAAATGCCCTAGGTCTTCGTGAGCAAGCAAGTTGGATGCACACCCACTTAGTTTCTTTTGTTGAGCTTTCATACATTTATAGCTCTAGTGCATCCGTTGCATGGCAATCCCTACTCACTCACATTGATATCTATCGATGGGCATCTCCATAGCCCATTGATACGCCTAGTTGATGTGAGTCAATCTTCCTCTTTTGTCTTCTCCACAACCACCACTATATTCCACATAGTGCTATGTCCATGGCTCACGCTCATATATTGCGTGAAAGTTGAAAGAGTTTGAAACAAATTTAAGTATGAAATAATTGCTTGGCTGAAACCGGGGTTGTGCGTGATTTGAGTATTTTGTGTGACGAAGATGAAGCATAGCCTAACTATATGATTTTGTAGGGATGAACTTTCTTTGGCCATGCTATTTTGAGAAGACATAATTGCTTTGTTAGTATGCTTGAAGTATTATTGTTCTTATGTTGATATAGACTTTTATCTTGAATCTTTCGGATCTGAATATTCATGCCACAATAAAGAAATTCCATTGAGGATTATGTTGGTCAACATTCCACATAAAAAAATCTGTTTTAATCATTTACCTACTCGAGGACGACCAGGAATTAAGCTTGGGGATGCTTGATACGTCTCTGCCGTATCTATAATTTTTTTTGCTCCATGCTATTATATATTCTATTTTGGATGTTTAATGTGCTTTATTATACACTTTATATTATTTTTGGGACTAACCTACTAACCAAGGCCCAGTGCAAATTGCTGTTTTTTTTGCCTATTTCACTGTTTCGCAGAAAAGGGATATCAAACGGAGTCCAAACGGAATGAAACCTTCCGGAGAGTTATTTTTGGAATCGTATCTTCACAGAAGACTTAGAGTACACGTTAGGGAACGAGAGAGGCGTCCACGAGGGTCCAGGGCGTGCCCCCCACCCTCATGGGCCCCCTCGGGCTCCCCCGGTGCCCTCCTTCCTCCTATATATATCCATGTACTCTGAAAACATCGAGGCAACAGAAAAAACCCTAATTCCACCGCCGCAACCTTCTGTTCCTGTGAGATCCCATCTTGGGGCCTGTTCAGGAGCTCCACCGGAGGGGGGATCGATCACGGAGTGCTTCTACATCAACATCATAGCCTCACCAATGAGTTGTGAGTAGTTTACCACAGACCTTCGGGTCCATAGTTATTAGCTAGATGGCTTCTTCTCTCTTTTTGGATCTCAATACAAAGTTCTCCTCGATCTTCGAGGTGATCTATTCGATGTAATCTTTTTGCGGTGTGTTTGTCGAGATCCGATGAGTTGTGGGTTTATGATCAAGATTATCTATGAACAATATTTGATTCTTATCTAAAATCTTTTATGTATGATTATAATATCCTTGCAAGTCTCCTCGAATTATTGGTTTGGTTTGGCCTACTAGATCTATAGTTCTTACAATGGGAGAAGTGCTTGGCTTTGGGTTCAATCTTGCGGTGTCCTTTCCCAGTGACAGTAGGGGCAGCAAGGCACGTATTGTATTGTTGCCATTTAGGCTAAAAAGATGGGGTTTATATCATATTGCTTGAATTTATCCCTCTACATCATGTCATCTTGCTTAAAGCGTTACTCTGTTCTTATGCACTTAATACTCTAGATGCATGCTGGATAACTGTCGATTTGTGGAGTAAAAGTAGTAGATGCAGAATCGTTTCGGTCTACTTGTTACGGGTGTGATGACTATATATAATGATCATACCTAGATATTCTCATAACTATGCGCTTTTCTATTAATTGCTCGACAGTAATTTGTTCACCCATCGTAGAATTATGCTATCATGAGAGAAGCCACTAGTGAAACCTATGGCCCCCGGGTCTATTCTCATCATATTAATCTTCCATCTACTTTTCTTTGCTTTCTTTACTTTCTGTCCTTATACCAAAAAATAAAGTATATTACACTATCCTATCTATTAGATCTCACTTTCGTAAGTGAACGTGAAGGGATTGACAACCCCTTATCGCGTTGGCTGCGAAGTTCTTATTTGTTTGTGCAGGTGTGAGGGACTCGAGCGTGGTCTCCTACTGGATTGATACCTTGATTCTCAAAAACTGAGGGAAATACTTATGCTACTGTGCTGCATCACCCTTTCCTCTTCGAGGGAATACAACGCAAGCTCGAGAAGTAGCAATAACATTAGGTGGAATTCCATCAAGGGTGATTCCTCAGGGTTCCCTTGGTGTTAGACACACAGTTACGATGGTTACTATGACTTTACACTAAACCATGTTAGTAAAGATGGGTCGGCCCTGAGGGGTACCCGCACGAGCTTAATTGCGAGTGATGTGTAGTTGGGTTGACCTGGAAGGTGCCCGCGAGATAATTACGAGGCGTGGCCGGGCATTCTTAGCCCTTGCCGCAAGTCCTCGAGATAGGGCGATGGGTTCACATGATCCTGAGTCTCTGCTCATTACCTTGTGTTCCCAAGACACTAAACGGTTTGGATATTTGCTTTGAGGGGCCTCTGGCCTGATAGCGCTAACCATCACGTGGGCATGGTATGGGCATTCTACTTTGTATGCATCAGCCGAAGCTTAATTGACATCATGCGACCGAGCGGCGCGCGCCGGGTTGGACTGGTAAGCTACTGCCTTTTTAAGGAGGTAGCTAGGTCTACTCACCGGCCGCCCACGAAACATGCAGGAGTTCCCGGGGCGATGGCATATGAACCCTGGGGGCATAGGTTTAGTCCGGCGTGCTGACCTCTCTTTTAAGGCTTGGTCGGGTTGCGGCGTATTTTTTGGCCGAGGCGAGGCATGACCTGATGGTGTGTCCGGCCGGAGTTAAGCGAGTGTTGTGGGTAAGTTGGTGCACCCCTGCAGGGAAGAAAACATCTATCGATAGCCTGTCCTACAGTAACGGACACTTGGAGTTGTATCCCGATCGATACAATTAGAACTGGATGCTAAGGCATGAATTGGAAATGTTTCTTCGGGAGTCGAGAAAGGATCCCAGAGCATTGATACAACAATATAAATATGACTTTGTTATACTACTCTACTCCCCCTTGTTGCTGCAAGACGATGGTTTCCAGAAGATGCTAGTCTTCGATAGGTCTAGCTTCTCCCCCTCTTACTCTGGCATTCTGCAGTATACTCCATAGTTACTAACCTTTTCATTGATACAGATGCATATATATGTACTGTAGATCCTTGCTTGCGAGTACTTTGGATGAGTACTCACGGTTGCTTTGCTCCCTATTTTCCCCCTTCTTCTTCTTGTTGGTTGTTGCAACCAGATGGTGGAGTTCAGGAGCCAGATGCTACCTTTGACAACTGCTACTACCCCGAGGGTGCCTACTACTACGTGACGACCGCCGACGACCAGGAGTAGTTAGGAGGATCCCAGGCAGGAGGCCTTGCCTTTTCGATCGTGTTGCTTTTGTGCTAGACTTCTTAAGGCAAACTTGTTACACTTATGTCTGTACTCAGATATTGTTGCTTCCGCTGACTCTATTGTATTCGAGCTTATGTATTCAAGCCCTCGAGGCCCCTGGCTTGTAATATAAAGCTTGTATTATTTTATTTGTGTCTAGAGTTGTGTTGTGATATCTTCCAGTGATTCCTTGATCTTGGTCATACACGTTTGCGTGCATGATTAGTGTACGGTCAAATCGGGGGCGTCACAAGTTTGTATCAGAGCCGACTACCTGTAGGAACCGCCTTTCCAACTCCTTGGTCGAAGTTGAGTCTAGTCTTTGAAAAATTGTTTTACTAACATGGATGTGTGGCTTACGGGCCCACGTCGTCATTGGGTGGTATTAAGATCTTTTATTCCTCGTCTATACTCTAGGACTCTGTTCTCTCTTCTATTCGGGTTAAATGAATTTACTAACTACATTAGGTTCTCATAACGATTTTCCCGGGAGAGCCCCTTCATTTCGGATGGTTGCCTCCTTCACTAGAAGACTTCGAAGATACTCTCCGATCTACTCCCGAGAACTTGTGTTCATTTCTTTTGTAATCCCTTAATACCGTTGAATCCTTATGGATAACTGCATACCCTCGTGATACGTCTCCAACGTATCTATAATTTTTGATTGTTCCATGCTATTATATTATTTGTTTTGGATGTTTAATGGGCTTTATTATACACTCTTATATTATTTTTGGGACTAACCTACTAACCCAAGGCCCAGTGCAAATTGTTGTTTTTTGCCTATTTCAGTGTTTTGCAGAAAAGGAATATCAAACGGAGTCCAAACGGAATGAAACCTTCGTGAGGATCGTTTTTGGAACAAATGCAATTCAGAAGACTTGAAGTACACGCCAGGGAAGCCACGAGGTGGCCACGAGGCAGGGGGCGCGCCTAGGGGGGTAGGCGCGCCCCCACCCTCGTGGGCCCCTCGTAGCTCCACCGACATACTTCTTCGTCTTATATATACTCATATACCCTGAAAACATCCGAGAGCACCACGAAACCCTATTTCCACCGCCGCAACCTTCTGTACCCGTAAGATCCCATCATGGGGCCTTTTCCGGAGCTCCACCGGAGGGGGCATCGATCACAGAGGGCTTCTACATCAACACCATAGCCTCTTCGATGAGTTGTGAGTAGTTTACCACAGACCTTCGGGTCCATAGTTATTAGCTAGAGGGCTTCTTCTCTCTCTTTGGATCTCAATACAAAGTTCTCCTCGATCTTCTTGGAGATCTATTCGATGTAATTCTTTTTGCGGTGTGTTTGTCGAGATCCGATGAATTGTGGGTTTATGATCAAGATTATCTATGAACAATATTTGGTTCTTCTCTAAATTCTTATATGCATGATTTAAATATCTTTGCAAGTCACTTCGAATTATCAGTTTGGTTTGGCCTACTAGATTGATCTTTCTTGCAATGGGAGAAGTGCTTAGCTTTGGGTTCAATCTTGTGGTGTCCTTTCCCAGTGACAGCAGGGGCAGCAAGGCACATATTGTATTGTTGCCATTGAGGATAAAAAGATGGGGTGTATATCATATTGCATGAGTTTATCCCTCTACATCATGTCATCTTGCTTAAGGCGTTACTCTGTTCTTATGAACTTAATAACTAGATGCATGATGGATAGCGGTCGATGTGTGGAGTAATAATAGTAGATGCAGAATCGTTTCGGTCTACTTGTCATGAACATGATGCCTATATACATGATCATGCCTAGATATTCTCATAACTATGCGCTTTTCTATCAATTGCTCGACAGTAATTTGTTCACCCACCATAGAATCTTCTATCTTGTGAGAAGCCACTAGTGAAACCTATGGGCCCCAGGTCTATCTTCCATCATATTAATCTTCCATCAACTAGTTATCTTTACTGTTCTTTTATTTTGCAATCTTTACTTTCAATCTATACAACAAAAATACAAAAATATGTATCCTATTACCTCTATCAGATCTCACTTTTGCAAGTGGCCGAGAAGGGATTGACAACCCCTTTATCGTGTTGGTTGCAAGGTTCTTATTTGTTTGTGCAGGTACGAGGAACTTGCGTGTAGTCTCCTACTGGATTGATACCTTGGTTCTAAAAAACTGAGGGAAATACTTATGCTACTTTGCTGCATCACCCTTTCCTCTTCAAGGGAAAACCAACGCATGCTCGAGAGGTAGCAAGAAGAATTTCTTACGCCCTTGCCGGGGAGATCTACGCACAAGTTATAAACCAAGTACACATCACAAACTCTTATCCCTCGCATTACATTATTTGCCATTTGCCTCTCGTTTTCCTCTCCCCCACTTCACCCTTATCATTTTATTCGCCCTTTTTCCGTTCACCTCTTTTCGCTTGCTTCTTGTTTGCTTGTGTGTTGGATTCCTTGTTCGTCACTATGGCCCAAGACAATACTAAATCGTGTGACTTTTCCAATACCAACAATAATGATTTTTTTAGAACTCCGATTGCTCCTTTTACCGATGCTGAATCTTGTGAAATCAATGTTGCTCTGTTAAACCTTGTTATGAAAGATCAATTTTCTGGCCTTCCTAGTGAAGATGCCGCTACCCATCTAAACAACTTTGTTGATTTGTGCGATATGCAAAAGAAGAGAGATGTGGATAATGATATTGTTAAATTGAAGCTATTTCCGTTTTTGCTTAGAGATCGTGCTAATACTTGGTTCTCTTCTTTGCCTAGAAATAGTATTGATTCATGGAATAAGTGCAAAGATGCCTTTATCTCTAAGTATTTTCCTCCCGCTAAGATTATCTCTCTTAGAAACGATATTATGAATTTTAAGCAACTTGATCATGAGCATGTTGTACAAGCTTGGGAGAGAATAAAATTAATGATACGTAATTGCCCTACACATTGTTTGAACTTATGGATGATTATACAAAAAAATTATGCTGGATTGAATTTTGCTTCTAGAAATTTTTTAGATTCAGCCGCGGGGGGCACTTTCATGGAAATCACTTGAGGAGAAGCTACTAAACTCCTAGATAATATTATGGTTAATTACTCTCAATGGCACATCGAAAGATCTACTAGTAAAAAAGTCCATGCGATTGAAGAGATTAGTGTTTTGAGTGGAAAGATGGATGAACTTATGAAATTATTTGCTAATAAGAGTGTTTCTTCTGATCCTAGTGATATGCCTTTTTCCACGTTGATTGAGAATAATAATGAATCTATGGATGTGAATTTTTTTGGTAGGAACAATTTTGGCAACAACGCTTATAGAGGAAACTTTAATTCTAGGCCGTTCCCTAGTAATTCCTCTAATAATTATGATAATTCATACAACAACTCTTATGGAAATTTTAATAATATGCCCTCTGATTTTGAGACTAGTGTTATAGAATTTATGAATTCTAAAAAAAATCAATGCCTTGCTTGAAGAAAAATTGCTTAAGATTGATGAGTTGGCTAGGAACATGGATAGAATTTCTCTTGATGTTGATTCTTTGAAAGTTATATCTATTCCACCTAAGCATGATATCAATGAGTCTCTCAAGGCCATGAGAATTTCCATTGATAAGTGCAAAGAAAGAACCGCTAGGATGCGTGCTAAAAGAGATTGCTTTGTGAAAGTGTGTTCTTCTAGTTTTCATGATAATAAAGATGAAGATCTAAAAGTAATTGATGTGTCTTCTATTAAATCCTTGTTTTCTAATATGAATCTAGATAAAGATGGGACTAGAGATGAGTCAACTTTTGTTAAAAGGCGTCCCAATAATTCAGAGTTTTTAGACCTTGATGCTAAAACTGTTAAAAGTGGGATTGAAGAGGTCAAAACTTTACATAGCAATGAACCCACTATTTTGGATTTCAAGGTATTTAATTATGATAATTGCTCCTTGATAGATTGTATTTCCTTGTTGCAATCAGTGCTAAATTCTCCTCATGCTTATAGTCAAAATAAAGCCTTTACCAAACATATCATTGATGCTTTAATGCAATCTTATGAAGAAAAACTTGAATTAGAAGTTTCTATCCCTAGAAAACTTTATGATGAGTGGGAACCTACTATTAAAATTAAGATTAAAGATCATGAATGTTATGCTTTGTGTGAGTTGGGTGCCGTTGTTTCCACAATTGTAAAAACTTTGTGTGATATGTTAGGTTTCCATGAACTTGATGATTGTTCTTTAAATTTGCATCTTGCGGATTCTACCATTAATAAACCTATGGGAAGGATTAATGATGTTATTATTGTTGCAAATAGGAATTATGTGCCCGTAGATTTCATCGTTCTTGATATAGATTGCAATCTTACATGTCCTATTATTCTTGGTAGACCTTTCCTTAGAACGATTGGTGCAATTATTGATATGAAAGAAGGAAACACTAGAGTTCCATTTCCGTTAAGGAAAGGCATGGAACACTTTCCTAGAAAGAAAATAAAATTACCTTATGAATCTATTATGAGATCCACTTATGGATTGCCTACCAAAGATGGCAACACCTAGATCTATTCTTGTATCATGCCTAGCTAGGGGCGTTAAACGATAGCGCTTGTTGGGAGGCAACCCAATTTTATTTTCTTTGCTTTTACTTCTATTTAGTAATAAATAATTCATCTAGATTCTGGTTATATGTGGTTTTGTGTTTTAATTAGTGTTTGTGCCAAGTAGAACATTTGGGAAAACTTGGGTGAAGTCTTTGCGATCTTGCTGTAAAAAACAGAAACTTTTGCGCTCACGAGATGTGCTGCCATTTTTTACTGGAGAGTGCTTTTAAGTTGATTCTTTTTGCAGATGATTAATAGACAAATTTCTCACGTCTACCAATTTATTTCAGAATTGTTAGATTTATATAAGTATTTGAAAGTTATAGATTGCTACAGACTGTTCTGTTTTTGACACATTCTGTTTTTCATGTGTTATTTGCTTATTTTGATGAATCTATGAGTAGTATCGGGGGGGGGGGGTATGAACCATAGAGAAGTTGGAATACAATAGGTTTAACATCAATATAAATAAAGAATGAGTTCAATACAGTACCTTAAACTGGTGGTTTGTTTTCTTATACTAACGGAGCTCACGAGATTTTCTGTTAAATTTTGTGTTGTGAAGTTTTCAAGTTTTTGGGTAAGGATTTGATGGACTATGGAACAAAGAGTGGCAAGAGCCTAAGCTTGGGGATGCCCAAGGCACCCCAAGGTAAAATTCAAGGACACCAAAAGCCTAAGCTTGGGGATGCCCCGGGAAGGCATCCCCTCCTTCGTCTTCGTCTATCGGTAACTTTACTTGAGACTATATTTTTATTCACCACATGATATGTGTTTTGCTTGGAGCGTCTTGCATGATTTGAGTCTTTTATTTTTAGTTTACCACAATCATCCTTTCTGTACACACCTTTTGGGAGAGACACACATGAATCGGAATTTATTAGAATACTCTATGTGCTTCACTTATATCTTTTGAGCTAGATAGTTTTGCTCTAGTGTTTCACTTATATCTTTTTATAGCACGGAGGTGGTCATGCTTCACTTATATTATTTTGAGAGTCCTTTAGAACAGCATGGTAAATTGCTCTGGTTATAAAAGTAGTCCTAATATGATAGGCATCCAAGATGGGTATAATAAAAGCTTTCATATAAAGTGCATTGAATATTATGAGAAGTTTGATACTTGATGATTGTTTTGAGATATGAGGATGGTGATATTAGAGTCATGCTAGTGGAGTAATTGTGAATTTGGGAAACACTTGTGTTAAAGTTTGTGATTCACGTAGCATGCACATATGGTGAACCGTTATGTGATGAAGTTGGAGCATGATTTATTTATTGATTGTGATCCTTTGTGTGGAGGTCGAGATCGCGCGATGGTTAACTCCTACCAACCCTTCCCCTAGGAGCATGAGTTTAGTAATTTGTTTTGATGACTTGTAGATTTTTGCAATAAGTATATGAGTTCTGTATGACTAATGTTGAGTCCATGGATTATACGCACTCTCACCCTTCCACCATATACCTTCCTCAAAACAGCCACCATACCTACCTATCATGGCATTTCCATAGCCATCCTGAGATATATTGTCATGCAACTTTCCACCGTTCCGTTTACTATGACACGCTTCATCATTGTCATACTGTCTTCCATGATCATGTAGTTGACATCGTATCCGTGGCAAGGCCACCTTCATAATTTTCATACATGTCACTCTTGATTCATTGCACATCCTGGTACACCGCCGGAGGCATTCACATAGAGTCATATTTTGTTCTAGATTCGAGTTGTAATCTTTGTGTTGCAAGTAAATAAAGGTGTGATGATCTTCATTATTAGAGCATTGTCCCAGTGAGGAAATGATGATGGAGATTATGATTCCCCCACAAGTCGGGATGAGACTCCAGACGAAAGAAAAAAAAGAGAAAAAAAAAGAGGCCATAAAAAAGAGAAGAGAAAAGGTCAAAATAAAAAAATGAGAGAAAAAGAGAGAAGGGGAAATGCTACTATCCTTTTTCCACACTTGTGCTTCAAAGTAGCACCATGTTCTTCATGATAGAGAATCTCTTGTTTTGTCACTTTCATATACTAGTGGGAATTTTCATTATATAACTTGGCTTGTATATTCCACTGACGGGCTTCCTCAAAATGCTCTAGGTCTTCGTGAGCAAGAGAGTTGGATGAACACCCACTTAGTTTCTTTCGTTGAGCTTTCATACACCCAATTCGTCACACTTACTGGGGATTCGTTCATCCCGAGTTGTTCATGCGTTTCACAAATGTCTTCGAAACGCTATTCGACCTTCGGAAAATCCTGAGCCGCCTATTGCTCTTGAAATTATTGCTTGCTTACATTATGGTTAACCCCATAAGTCTAGTGATCTTATTGACATCCTTTGTCATTATCATTTTGAGTATGTTGATTCAACATGTTGCGAATGCTCGCAATCCTCGATCCTAGAATTCATCCTTTCGGCTCAGACGTCATGTTGAATATGAGCTGGTTCTCGACCAATCAAATTGTCATCGATTGCACCAATAAGCCTACTCTACTTGTCAATCTGTAATCAGAGTGTTTGCTCCTGATCCCTTGAATTTAACATCATAATTCCTTCGCATTGGAGCTCTGAATTAGTCAGTTGTTTCTATGCTCCAATTCCTTTGCATTGTTTTTCCTCTGGTTGTGTGCCGATGCTCACATCAGCTCCATTATGGACTGTTCGATCCTTTGTTAAATTATTATCTGACATTGTCCTTCATATTCCATAACTTTGTGAGTCTTTCCTCGGATACATAATGCCTTTAGTAAATTGTATCCTCTGCTTTGTCAACCATGGTCTACTATCGAGCTTGTGATAGGTACTCCTAAAAGTTTGTGGTATATGTTCCTAAGATGCCCTGATGGGTTGAACCTATACCCCATAAAGCCGAGTGAACTCGAAAGATTTCACGGGTCTTACACATCTGTTAATTCACCAGGTAAAACTTTCAACACTAATGCCTTTTTTGAAATAAGAAGTGAATGAAAGGTCATACATTGAAGAAGTGGGAGTCAACCTTGAACTTTCTATCCATGCCCATGTACACAGTGTAGATATTATTATTAAGTCTTCTCTTAAAATTAATTATCCCCTTGTTATAAGTTCATCTTATATCTCGGATCTGGCCTTTTGCAATCATGATTATGACCATGCTCTCCTCTAAATACCATTTCTCGGACAAGTTAACGACTTGTCCTATGCAGGTCAATGCACTTGTCCAACCTCTATTATGATCTACCTTCGAGTATTAACCCATGGTATCTCGATAATGTCACAGAACCATATTACTTCTTATGAGTTCTTCTTCAAGTATTACTTCTCGCCAATTCCAATTTTCCCTGGGTTCTGAGTTGTTAGACACTCAAGGACACCGATAAGTGAATCAATTCCGCACTCCGATTCAATAACTCTAAGTAATCTCCATTGCTTATGAGTTTATTAAATTCTTCAAGTCATATCTAGCACGATCGACTATATCATTATCATGCATCTATTTAACTGTGCTACCTGGTCCTTCTTCCCGGAGCACAATTTCGGCAATGAGCTAAGCTTACGCCGATCTTCCTCAGCATATCATTTCGCCTTGAACAACTAGCTTGATTTCAAGTTTGTATCGTACTAGTGGTTTCAATAACCTTCCGCTCTATCATTGATTTGACTTGATGTCATCGTCGATCGATTACATCCTAATGAAATCTCTCGACAAATGTGTCGTGATCATCATCAACAATGATTTGCCTTCTTCCAAGTTGTGAATCGAATTCATGATGGGAAATACCATCCTTTCCCCTCGATGATTTGTATTAACATCGACAACATTCTTGCATTCCCTCCAACACAAACTTGTTATTGTTTTGTGTTATACCTTGAGTTCCTTGTTATCCGACTTATGGTATGCTCTACCTTGGAGTACTACCATCTTTCATGTCAAGAATGTTGTGAGAATTTCACCACCCCTTATGAACTCTTGATACAAGTAATACTTCTCGCCATCTTCGTTCGTTCCCTGGTCCCCGTGTTGTTTCTAACCGGAAACCCAACAATTGAAGTATGACGTGCGAATTCAAAACTTCTAGCAAACCGAATGCTTTGAGGTGAATGTTCGATAGTTTCATTCCAACCCTTCTTGTTATTAAACCTCTGTACTAACATCGATCTTGCTACTTGGTATGTATTTCCAGGTGCATCTCGTTGAGTACTTAATTGTGGATGTTCTCCATGAACACACTTCATTATATACCCTGGTGAGTCCAATACTATCGCCTTGTTCACTTAATTGTGAAAATCCATGCTTATGGAAATCTCGATGAATTGTTGTTGAGCCCATCTGTAATGCCCAGGATGGGACTATACCTCCTACGTGTCGAGGCACGACTTCAAGGTATAAGCCCATTCTGGAATGATCTCAAGTTTGGTATCTTTGCACGACTCATGTAAAAGAGGGATTAAACTGCAACAGGAGATAGTTGGCTTACACTCGCCACTTCACACAATACATTACATAAGCAAAACATCATTCAAAACATCACAACCCGACTATGGGCGAAGATCCAAAAGAAATATACCAAAACAACATAAAGCCACATGTCTAGATCGAATCCTAGTAGAAACCACTACTGATCGTCGAAAACGTCACAAGCATACGGCCACTCTCTTCAGCGAGCTCCCAGCGAAGTACTGAACCAGCTTCTGCATCAAACTCGGCTGAACCTGCATCTGGTGTTGTAGTATCTGTGAGCCACGAGGACTCAGCAATCCCATAACCATGGGTATCGAGACTAGCAAAGCTTTATGGGTAGGAGGAGGTAAAGTGGTGAGGTTGCAGCAGCGGCTAAGCATAATATGGTGGCTAACTTACGAGTACAAGAGTAAGATGAGCATCTACACAAATGGTCGCAAAAGTAGTGATCGCTAAAGATCCTAAACTACATACGAGTCAAACATAACCC
Organism: Secale cereale; assembly: GCA_902687465.1. Taxonomy (NCBI): domain Eukaryota; kingdom Viridiplantae; phylum Streptophyta; class Magnoliopsida; order Poales; family Poaceae; genus Secale; species Secale cereale. The sequence goes on from LR738710.1 coordinate 570,909,510, forward strand.
CACCGTGTTCTCTTCTCAAAGTGAAAAGAGACAGTCACGGTTACTCACACAGTTGTGTGTTTTACTTTGGATCCTCTGTCAAGTTTTCTACAACCGGACATTAACAAATTCCAATCTGCCACATAACCGCGTGCACGGCTTTCGAAAGATCATAACCCTGCAGGGGTGTTCCAACTTAGCCCATCACAAGCTCTCACGATTAGCTGAAGTGATAATATAATATCATCACCCCTTATCTTAGGGAAATCCGATCAGGCTCGGCATCTCGGTAGCACAAGACATTTCGACAATGGTAAAACAAGTCCAGCAAGACCTCCCGGTGTGTCGACACCCTGATAGTAGCCGCGCGTATCTCGTCTCAGGCCACGACCGGATGGGCGATTATACAAGTAAAACCAAACCTCGAGTTTCCCCGTGGTGGCCCCGCATAACCCCCGTTTGGGACCAACATCATCAGCACTGCCCCCCTGCTATGTAGAAAGAATCCTCGGGTAGCACTAACTCCCTATGCAATATAATTAATTAATTAAGTTGTTATTATGAGCAAATTAAAACTAATGTTGGGCCTTGCTGGAGGAGTTTTATTCAAAGTCAAACTGTCAAGGGGTCCCCATCCACCCATCGTGTAAGGAACGCAAAATCAAGGAACATAATGCCGATTTATCGGCACCTAAGGTGGTATGAGTGGAACAAAACAGCGAGCAAAAGGCCAAGCCTTCCACCCATGCCCAGTATATAGGTGTGTTAATAATAATTATAGATATTGTGATATTCCAACAACAAGTTCCCTCCTGGAACGAACTTCATCTTCACCTGCAACTAACAACGCTATAAGAGGGGCTGAGCAAGCGGGTAACATAGCCAAACAGTGGTTTTGCTAGGAAGGTTTCAAATGTTAGAGGTTTCATGGCAACAAGGAGAGGCTGACATAAAGATGGGTAGCGCGACATGTAACGATAGCATCGAGACAACTAAGCATGGCAATGGTAGTAAAGGTATCCAAGGGTATGATCATCTTGCCTGGAATTCTGCAAGGAAGAAGAACGGGTCCAGAAGAAGACGAAGAAGAAGCCTCACAACTCCGGAACGAAACCGAAGCTAACAAGAGAAGCAACCGGAAAGAAGAAAACAACACGGTAAACACACAAGCCTAAACATGGCATACGATGCACATCCAAGTATGATGCATGTCCGGTTTAAATATGCATGGCATGCCAAAGTGCACAAACAACACTACAAGTTAAGTGGAGCTCAATATGCAACGAGTTGCATATTGACGAAACACCACATTTTATTTATTTAGTTGACTCTCGTTTATTTACAAGACAAGATTAAATGTTTGTTAACATGGCAAGAGGTGAAGCAAAGTAAAACTACACTATTTAGGCATTTTAAATGAGGCCGGAAATAACAACAACAATTCCGGAAAATCCCCATGAGCATGTTTAGTAATTATAAGCAAAACAACAATTAAACATCTCATGTTGTTATCATGATGCGGATGACATGATTAAGTTTAAGCAAGTTTATTAAAAGTGAACATGAAGAGATAAGAAGTATATGTCACCGTGGTGAAAGGAAAAGGTGCCACGGCAACGATCCGAAAATGATGCAACGGCAACATCTCGGTTCCGGTAACCCGTTGAGAGACCGGTGCAAAAGCTAAGGCGGAGTGATCGAGACATGCAAGATGATAAGGTGGGGTGATCCCGTCATCGGGTTTCCAAGGGTCGGCGACGAGGCAACCGAGGAGCACGACAAAAGATGAACGGGCACGGTGCACACAAGGGCAAACATTTCATACAACACATGCATTCATCCACGGGCATCGTCACGGGGTTATACCTTTGAAACAATCGTTCTCGGGGCGGTTCGAGATCGTAGGGGAAGTAGCGGAAGAAGAGGAAGTAGTCGTTCACGGTCATCGGTAGGGGTACTCGTTCCGTAGTGGGAAGTAGTTGTTCCGTTCGGAGAGGTACTTGGCGAATCCCTCGTTTCCGGGGCGACGGTAGTCGTTCACATTGGCGACGGTAGTGGAAGTAGTTGTACTCGCGGTCTTCGGCGATGGTAGTCGTTCACGTATGTAGATGAACTTGATGGTTATCTTGTAGCCGTTCGGTCGTCGTGGCACTTGGTCGTGGTACTTGTCGGGGCCGTGGTCTTGGTTCTTGTGACGTAGTGGAACTTGGTGCATCTCGGAGGTCCAAACGCCGCAACACAAAGCACACAAACAAAATGGCAGCACGGGTGACGAGGCCATGGCAGCGGCAATCGGGCCGGCGAGGAAGAGGCCTGGCTGGAGATGCTCGGGGAGGTCGTCGGGGTGTGGTGGCGCTGTGCAGGACGGACGGAGGAGGCGCGGGCGCGGACAGACGTCCGGCGATGGAAGGTGCGGACGCGGGCCGGCCTTGGCGAACGAGGCAGGGGCGGAGCCGGCTTCTGCCTGGGCTCGCGCGGACGAAGCTGGGCGGCAGCTCCTGGCTGCTGGAGCGAGGCCTTGGAGGAGGGGCGCGGCGCGCAGGAGGGAGGCCGCGGCGCTTGGCGAGGCAGGACCTCGAGGAGGAGGCAGAGGCACAGACCTGGGGAGGCCATGGCGCAGGCGCCTGGGGCGCGCTCCCGGCCGGGCCTTGCTGGACGCCAGAGGAGTGGGGCGCGGCCTGGAGGTGCTGCGAGGGACGGGCGGCTCGGCTGCGCGAGGATGGGAGGAGTCCGGAGGAGAGGCCGCGGGCCTGGCGACGAAGGCGGAGGACACGCACGGGGCTCGCAGTAGGGAGAAGAGGGGATTGGGGCTCGAGCTGCGGGGCGAGCGAGGGGAGAGCGAAGGGAGCTGCTGCGCATCGAGGAAGAAAGAAGCGGGGTCGAGGGGAGATGGGAAGATCGAGGGAGGCGGCGCTGCGCAGGGAAACGGGATGAGGGGGGGATCGGGAGATCGGTCGCTAGGGTTAGCGGTCGGGCCAGGAGGCCTGGTGGCTGGGCCGTGGCCTTGGGGATGGGCCGCGGCTGGAATGGAAAGGGCCTGCGGTTGGGATGGCCTAGAGGCCCACTGCTCCCTTCCTCTTTAATTGATTTTTAGCAGAAACCAATAAAGGGAAGAAAAGAATGAGGAGGGAGGTTAGGGAAAAAAATAGCACATGGGATTAATTTTCTCGGGCATCATAAAATGAGCGCGGTCCGAGAAAAATAGAAAAGGCATGAACGAGATATAATTCAAACTTATTTGAATTAAATCAAATGGGTTTGAACTAAGACTTGATTTATGAAGTGTCCAAAAAAATGTTGAGGATTTTTGGTGGAGTTCCGGAAAGTGATGAAATAAATATGGGCAAGGTTGGAGGGCAAGAATTGAGATACAAAAGGCATGGAGAATATTATGCAAGTGTGTTATGGTGATTCCGAAGCAATGGAATAATTAATATAGCTCCCTAATAATATTGAGAGGCTTTTATATGTTATAAAGAGAAGACACCTTCCCTCGATTTAAATGGACCGAAGGTCCACACAATTTATTTAGGTTGAGATGCAAAGAAAAATATGACATGATGGCATGATGTCATGATGCAATGCAAAAATAAATAACACAAGCACAAAAGAAACACACGGGAGAACCCGGGACATCTGGAATCTTCTGGAATCTTCTGGGACGTCCGTCTTCGGGCGTCACAACTCTCCCACACTAACAGAGGATCTCGACCCGAGATCCTAGAGATATCACCGGATAACAACGTAAGAGGAAGAGGTAAAACAAAGTTGCTTCTTTGACAGACGAGTGAAACCAAAGAACCTTGAGAGGTTAAACAATCTTGAAGGGAAGAATAGAACAGAGATGAACGAAGATGAAACACTCCGTTGGAAAAGAGGAACAAGGAGCATTATGAGAACCTTGAAGGTTGAAAGACATGAAACCAGAGCTCACGGATGACGAAAGAATTCAAAACCACTCCGGTTAACCAAGATTGAGAAGGAATAAGAACGAAATAATTTGGACAGCACTTCGTCTGAAAATGGAAGGAATTACCAAGAACTTGAGGAGATGTAGTGATACTTGATGAAATCAACAACATATTGCCTCCGAAACAATTAAAAGAATGGCACAAGGTTAAGAAAGATTTCAGACAGCACTCCGGTTGAAAAGAGAGGCAAAACTAGATAAGATGACGGAACTAGAATGAAGAATACAACACTCCGGTTAAATGATAAACAAGGAAAGAACATGATCTTGATAAAAACGAGATGATGGTCAAAGAGAGCAACATCACAAAGCCTCCGGAATGAAAGAATCGCATATAAATCAATGAAAGAAATGAATGGAGAAGAAAAAAAATGACAATCTCTCTCAAAATTGAATCTGAAAGAGCATGCTTACGAAGAAGGGTTGAATGGAGTTGTTGGAAAAATCAACAGCAAAAGAATAAGCTTGAAGTGGGCTTATGGAAAACATCTCAAAACTAAGATGTGACAACCAGCCACTAACTGAAACGAATTGCTTGGATTGAGATCAGCAAGGAGACGATAAACTTATTTCACCTGAATGATAAATGAAGAACTTGGGTCATTTATAAGCACCATAATTAGCAACAATCCTTAGGGGAAGCTTTTTAGGTGAAATACAACCCAAGATAACTCCAAGAGATAAAAATGAGGGGTTGAAAGGATCTCCTAAAGAGAAAGAAATGATGGTTTTAATTATCTTATTCTTGATAACTCGTGAATCTTGAAACATGAAGGAATTGTCAAGAACGACATAACACCACCTGAAAAGATAAGGGAGAAGGAATTGCATTTAGAAAGCATGATGAAGAAAGCTTGAGCTCCAACAAGAATCTTGATGAAGACTACGAGGATGAGTTAAATTTTGATGAACCACCATGGAGAACTCCGGTAACAAAAGCATGAGAAGTGAAAGATGAAAAGAATAAGATTCAAGGCCTGCGATGAATTCAGATAGAGTTCCGTGACAAGATAATTAAGAGAGTTGGAACTCCGGAAGAAAAGATGAACAACCAATACTTTGATATCATGAAATCCAGCCGAAGGAATTAAACACTTGGAAGGAACAAGAATAAGAATTATGTTATGCATCTCCTTCACCAATTTAAATTGATGACAACCAAAGGATTTGACATACTACTTATTCTCGTTGCAAAGAATTAAAGAGAGATCTCGCACAAACTCAGATAATTATTGAACAAAGCATCGGTAGGATTATGAAAAGAACAAATGAATTAAAACGATAACAACGGAAGAGTAAACTTGAAAGAACCACCGTAAGAATATGGAGACGAACGAAGAGACATCAATGAAGAATATTTGGAGGACGAAGTTGAAAACTGAGAATGAAGAAATCTTCTGAAATGATGGCCTTCGGAGGAACACAAAGAAAAGAATTCATGAAATGCTTCGGATGGCATAAAAGAATTCCTCACAATTGGAATAATAATGAGGATGGCATGAAGCTAGAACCACGAATCTTGGAAGAACGGCCAAGATTTAAGAGAAACACTTCTCCGGTCTTGAAATGTTGAGAATGAAGACGAGAAATGCCATAAAGAATTTTGAGATACTCCGGAATGAAGAATTAAAATGTTGAACCAATGATGAAAAAGAATTTGAAAGCGATCTTGGAGAAGGTATATGACTGGTGGAAATCATTCTTACGTCACACTTTGAAAAGAATTTGAGTATAACTCCAGAAAAAATTAGAAGAGTCAGGTAAGATCCAGGAAAAAGACCTGTGGGTTAGGGCCCACTAAAGAAATCACCGTCGGAAAAGATTGCTTAAGAGATATTGCACCGGTTGAATTAAATGGCTTGAATAAGATGATAAACCTTAAAATAGCTTGAACGGATTAAGAATGGAATTATGAATCTTCAGAACTCCGGATATGAATAGCAAGAGGAGAATGATTAATTGGTGCCCCGGAATAAGAAAGCATTGTGAAATGAGGAAAAGGATAAGATCAACACCGAAATCTTGAATTACATCCACCGACAGAATTTGAGAACAAAAGAATGATGAACTTGAAGCTCTTGAGCATCTTCACAATTAAACACCGGATAAGAATCATTGAAGGAAAGAATGAAGAAATATCGCATGAATAAAATGGATACTTCATTTGAGAATTTCTGGCTCCAAGAAGAAGAAGGGTGGGAGGGTGGGGAAAACAAAGACAACTTGGGATGAATGAAACAGACAAATCGTCAGATTTCTCAACGGCGTCCGTATGGAATAACTTGAAGAGAAGGCACACCGGTTGAAAAGGATTAACATGAAAATCTCGATGGTCAAGAAGGACTAGCACTCTCATAGAAATATGAGAACACCGATTAGGAAGGTATGGAATCAACATTTGACATCGAAGCAATTCGAATACCAGAATCAAATCAAAACAAAGGATAGATATGTTTATGAAGAAGATTATGTTGCAACATATATATCCGAACAGAGAATTGAACGAATGAATTCCGTAGGTACATCAACTTGTCGAGAAGCCACTTGGTAGAAGAAAAGGTAAATAAAAAGGAACAGATAGAACAAATACAAGATAGAAGCTTCGTCCGACATATTCATGCTGAAAGCTTATGGAACGTGTTACAAAAGGGTTTTGCAATCCCCGGATCAGCATAGCCAAGGACCCTTTAAGATGCAACTCCCGATCAGAACAAGTCCATAAAACCACTTCACTCAATGTAGAACCCCGAACTTCATATCATGCATCCGTTGGAAGAATGCCTAGAACTACTAGATGAACCCACCTATTAATTTCCAAATGTTTCCAGTTATGCAATCAGGTGTTGGGGATACAGGGGAAGCACCGCGCAATCAACTCTAAACCTACATCCAGCTGTATCCATCCTTCAACACATAACCAGTTGTTCTCGGAAACCGTTTACCTCGGACCTTCGAAACGCATCTACTATACAAGCTATGGCAATACTCCCGAACTACCTCCCCAGTACTGGGTGATGTCGGGGTTATCTTGCCACTAACCGTATAGGAGAGTTTTCGATGTCGAACGTCTTAAGTATTCTAGAACTGCCGCGATATATTTGTGACGACAACACCTCGGAGCTCAACTCCCCGGGACACTGCCACAACCCCTAATGATAGGAGGCATCGAGAACAATGTTCTCGTCACAAAGACATCGGAACAATCCAAACAATACTCCCGTGATCCTAAAAAAAATTGGTGGATTTTTTAGAGTAGAAGAGATAAGAGTAGTCGTCATGAGTCCTCACCAGAGTGAAAAGAGATGAGAAGCAAAAGAAATCCTACTCTCTGATATATATATAGGACTCAAAACATTTTCATGTGTGTGCCTAGACTCAACCGTCAACGATTCGATCAATCAGTGGGGGCTTCTAGGTCGAAGAAGGCTCTGATACCAACTTGTAATGCCCAGGATGGGACTATACCTCCTACGTGTCGAGGCACGACTTAAAGGTATAAGCCCATTCTGGAATGATCTCAAGTTTGGTATCTTTGCACGACTCATGTAAAAGAGGGATTAAACTGCAAAAGGAGATAGTTGGCTTACACTCGCCACTTCACACAATACATTACATAAGCAAAACATCATTCAAAACATCACAACCCGACTACGGGCGAAGATCCAAAAGAAAGATACCAAAACAACATAAAGCCACAGGTCTAGATCGAATCCTAGTAGAAACCACTACTGATCGTCGAAAACGTCACAAGCATACGGCCACTCTCTTCATCGAGCTCCCAGCGAAGTACTGAACCAGCTTCTGCATCAAACTCGGCTGAACCTGCATCTGGTGTTGTAGTATCTGTGAGCCACGAGGACTCAGCAATCCCATAACCATGGGTATCAAGACTATCAAAGCTTTATGGGTAGGAGGAGGTAAAGTGGTGAGGTTGCAGCAACGGCTAAGCATAATATGGTGGCTAACTTACGAGTACAAGAGTAAGATGAGCATCTACGCAAACGGTCGCAAATGTAGTGATCGCTAAAGATCCTAAACTACATACGAGTCAAACATAACCCCACCGTGTTCTCTTCTGAAAGTGAAAAGAGACAGTCACGGTTACTCACACAGTTGTGTGTTTTACTTCGGATCCTCTGTCAAGTTTTCTACAACCGGACATTAACAAATTCCAATCTGCCACATAACCGCGGGCACGGCTTTCGAAAGATCATAACCCTGCAGGGGTGTTCCAACTTAGCCCATCACAAGCTCTCACGATTAGCTAAAGTGATAATATAATATCATCACCCCTTATCTTAGGGAAATCCGATCAGGCTCGGCATCCCGGTAGCACAAGACATTTCGACAATGGTAAAACCAGTCCAGCAAGACCTCCCGGTGTGTCGACACCCTGATAGTAGCCGCGCGTATCTCGTCTCAGGCCACGACCGGATGGGCGATTATACAAGTAAAACCAAACCTCGAGTTTCCCCGTGGTGGCCCCGCATAACCCCCCGTTTGGGACCAACACCATCTGCACTGCCCCCCTGCTATGTAGAAAGAATCCTCGGGTAGCGCTAACTCCCTATGCAATATAATTAATTTATTAAGTTGTTATTATGAGCAAATTAAAACCAATGTTGGGCCTTGCTGGAGGAGTTTTATTCAAAGTCGAACTGTCAAGGGGTCCCCATCCACCCATCGTGTAAGGAACGCAAAATCAAGGAACATAATGCCGGTTTATCGGCACCTAAGGTGGCATGAGTGGAACAAAACACCGAGCAAAAGGCCAAGCCTTCCACCCATGCCCAGTATATAGGTGTGTTAATAATAATTATAGATATTGTGATATTCCAACAACAAGTTCCCTCCTGGAACAAACTTCATCTTCACATGCAACTAACAACGCTATAAGAGGGGCTGAGCAAGCGGGTAACATAGCCAAACAGTAGTTTTGCTAGGAAGGCTTCAAATGTTAGAGGTTTCATGGCAACAAGGAGAGGCTGACATAAAGATGGGTAGCGCGACATGTAACGATAGCATCGAGACAACTAGGCATGGCAATGGTAGTAAAGGTATCCAAGGGTATGATCATCTTGCCTGGAATTCCGCAAGGAAGAAGAACGGGTCCAGAAGAAGACGAAGAAGAAGCCTCACAACTCCGGAACGAAACCGAAGCTAACAAGAGAAGCAACCGGAAAGAAGAAAACAACACGGTAAACACACAAGCCTAAACATGGCATACGATGCACATCCAAGTATGATGCATGTCCGATTTAAATATGCATGGCATGCCAAAGTGCACAAACAACACTACAAGTTAAGTGGAGCTCAATATGCAACGAGTTGCATATTGACGAAACACCACATTTTATTTATTTAGTTGACTCTCGTTTATTTACAAGACAAGATTAAATGTTTGTTAACATGGCAAGAGGTGAAGCAAAGTAAAACTACACTATTTAGGCATTTTAAATGAGGCCGGAAATAACAACAACAATTCCGGAAAATCCCCATGAGCATGTTTAGTAATTATAAGCAAAACAACAATTAAACATCTCATGTTGTTATCATGATGCGGATGACATGATTAAGTTTAAGCAAGTTTATTAAAAGTGAACATGAAGAGATAAGAAGTATATGTCACCGTGGTGAAAGGAAAAGGTGCCACGGCAACGATCCGAAAATGATGCAACGGCAACATCTCGGTTCCGGTAACCCGTTGAGAGACCGGTGCAAAAGCAAAGGCGGAGTGATCGAGACATGCAAGATGATAAGGTGGGGTGATCCCGTCACCGGGTTCCCAAGGGTCGGCGACGAGGCAACCGAGGAGCACGACTAAAGATGAACGGGCACGGTGCACACAAGGGCAAACATTTCATACAACACATGCATTCATCCACGGGCATCGTCACGGGGTTATACCTTCGAAACAATCGTTCTCGGGGCGGTTCGAGATCGTAGGGGAAGTAGCGGAAGTAGAGGAAGTAGTCGTTCACGATCATCGGTAGGGGTACTCGTTCCGTAGTGGGAAGTAGTTTTTCCGTTCGGAGAGGTACTTGGCGAATCCCTCGTTTCCGGGGCGACGGTAGTCGTTCACGTTGGCGACGGTAGTGGAAGTAGTTGTACTCGCGGTCTTCGGCGATGGTAGTCGTTCACGTATGTAGATGAACTTGATGGTTATCTTGTAGCCGTTCGGTCGTCGTGGCACTTGGTCGTGGTACTTGTCGGGGCCGTGGTCTTGGTTCTTGTGACGTAGTGGAACTTGGTGCATCTCGAAGGTCCAAACGCAGCAACACAAAGCACACAAACAAAACGGCAGCATCGGTGACGAGGCCATGGCAGCGGCAATCGGGCAGGCGAGGAAGAGGCCTGGCTGAAGATGCTCGGGGAGGTCGTCGGGGCGCGGTGGCGCTGTGCAGGACGGACGGAGGAGGCGCGGGCGCGGACGGACGTCCGGCGATGGAAGGTGCGGACGCGGGCCGGCGCTTGGCTAGGCAGGACCTCGAGGAGGAGGCAGAGGCAGCGGCCTGGGGAGTCCATGGCGCAGGCGCCTGGGGCGCGCTCTTGGCCGGGCCTTGCTGGACGCCAGAGGAGAGGGGCGCGGCCTGGAGGTGCTGCGAGGGACGGGCGGCTCGGCTGCGCGAGGATGGGAGGAGTCCGGAGGAGAGGCCGCGGGCCTGGCGACGAAGGCGGAGGACACGCACGGGGCTCGCAGTAGGGAGAAGAGGAGATTGGGGCTCGATCTGCGGGGCGAGCGAGGGGAGAGCGAAGGGAGCTGCGGCGCATCGAGGAAGAAAGCAGCGGGGTCGAGGGGAGATGGGAAGATCGAAGGAGGCGGCGCTGCGCAGGGAAACGGGACGAGGAGGGATTGGGAGATCGGTCGCTAGGGTTAGTGGTCGGGCCAGGAGGCCTGGTGGCTGGGCCGTGGCCTTGGGGATGGGCCGCTGCTGGAATGGAAAGGGCCTGTGGTTGGGATGGCCTAGAGGCCCACTGCTCCCTTCCTCTTTAATTGATTTTTAGCAGAAAGCAATAAAGGGAAGAAAAGAATGAGGAGGGAGGTTAGGGAAAAAAATATCACATGGGATTAATTTTCTTGGGCATCATAAAATGATTGCGGTCCGAGAAAAATAGAAAAGGCATGAACGAGATATAATTCAAACTTATTTGAATTTAATCAAATGGGTTTGAACTAAGACTTGATTTATGAAGTGTCCAAAAAAATGTTGAGGATTTTTGGTGGAGTTCCGGAAAGTGATGAAATAAATATGGGCAAGGTTGGAGGGCAAGAATTGAGATACAAAAGGCATGGAGAATATTATGCAAGTGTGTTATGGTGATTCCGAAGCAATGGAATAATTAATATAGCTCCCTAATAATATTGAGAGGCTTTTATATGTTATAAAGAGAAGACACCTTCCCTCGATTTAAATGGACCGAAGGTCCACACAATTTATTTAGGTTGAGATGCAAAGAAAAATATGACATGATGGCATGATGACATGATGCAATGCAAAAATAAATAACACAAGCACAAAAGAAACACACGGGAGAACCCGGGACATCTGGAATCTTCTGGAATCTTCTGGGACGTCGGTCTTCGGGCGTCACACCATCGGCCACATCCTCATGTTTTCCTTGCTGAAACTGTAAGACTTATTCTATAAGTTGTTCCTGATGAATCCTTTGTGTATTCAAAGTCTGATCTTTACCCAATGACCATGTCGGTGCTATCTCGAAGCATGTATGTGGTACTCCGAAGATCCACAAGAACATTGTAGGCGCAATGCTAAATGTTCTTGATCAACAATCCAACATCGTTGTGTGGGTACATATCATAATTCTGTCGCGGATCGTTGCAGAAATTCAGAAAAATTCTACGCATCACCAAGATCAATCTATGGCGTGACTAGCAACGAGAGAGGGGAGTGCATCTTCATACCCTTGAAGATCGCGATGCGGAAGTGTTGCAAGAACGCGGTTGGTGGAGTCGTACACGAAGCGATTCAAATCATGGTCGAATCCGATCTAAGCCCCGAACAACGGCGCCTCCGCGTTCAACACACGTGTAGCCCGGTGACGTCTCCCAGTGGGAGACCAACAAGGAGAGAGGGAGAGGTTGGGGAAGACTCCGTCCAGCAACAGCACGACGGCGTGGTCGTGGTGGAGGAGCGTGGTACTTCGGCAGGGCTTCGCCAAGCGCTGCGGAAGGAGGAGGAGGACTTGGAGAGAGGGAGGTCTACGCCAGGGATCAGGTGCGGCTGCCCTCCCACCTCCCCACTATATATAGGGGCAAGGGAGAAGGAGGCCGGCCCCCTCAGATCCAATCTAGGGGGCGGCGGCCAGGGAGGGGGGCTTGCCCCCCAAGCCAAGGGGGGCGCCCCCTTTAGGGTTTCCCCCAACCCTAGGCGCATGGGCCCTAGGGGGAAGGGCGCCCATCCCACTTAGGGGCCGGTTCCCTTCCATACAGCCCATACGACCCTCCGTGGCAGGTGGACCCTCCCGGTGGACCCCCGGAACCCCTTCGGTGGCCCCGGTACAATACCGGCATACCCCTGAACACTTTCGGTGACCGTATGATGACTTCCCATATAGAAATCTTTACCTCTGGACCATTCCGGAACTCCTCGTGACGTTTGGGATCTTATCCGGGACTCCGAACAACATTCAGTAACCACGTACATATATTCCCTATAACCCTAGCGTCATCGAACCTTAAGTGTGTAGACCCTACGGGTTCGGGAACCATGCAGACATGACTAAGACATCTCTCCGGCCAATAACCAACAGCATGATCTGGATACCCATGTTATCTCCCACATGTTCCACGATGACCTTATTGGATGAACCACGATGTCAAGGATTCAATCAATCCCGTATACAATTCCCTTTGTCTACCGGTATGATACTTGCCCGAGATTCGATCGTCGGTATGCCGATACCTTGTTCAATCTCGTTACCTGCAAGTCTCTTTACTCGTTCCGTAACACATCATCTCGTGACCAACTCCATAGTCACATTGAGCTCATTGCGATGATGTCTTACCGAGTGGGCCCGAAGATACCTCTCCGTCATACGGAGTGACAAATCCCAGTCTCGATTCATGCCAACCCAACAGATACTTTCGGGGATACCCGTAGTGTACCTTTATAGCCACCCAGTTATGTTGTGACGTTTGGCACACCCAAAGCATTCCTACGGTATTCGGGAGTTGCACAATCTCATGGTCTAAGGAAAAGATACTTGACATTGGAAAAGCTTTAGCATACGAACTACATGATCTTGTGCTATGCTTAGGATTGGGTACTCTCCATCAGATCCTCCTCCTAATGATGTGATCCCGTTATTAACGACATCCAATGTCCATGGTCAGGAAACCATGACCATCTATTGATCAACGAGCTAGTTAACTAGAGGCTCACTAGGGACATGTTGTTGTCTATGTATTCACACATGTATTACGATTTCCGTATAATACAATTATAGCATGAACAATAGACAATTATCATGAACAAGGAAATATAATAATAACCATTTTATTATTGCCTCTAGGGCATAATTGCGACAGTCTCCCACTTGCACTAGAGTCAATATTCTAGTTACATTGTGATGAATCGAACGCCCATAGAGTTCTGGTGTTGATCATGTTTTGCTCATGGAAGAGGTTTAGTCAATGGATCTGCGACATTTAGATCCGTGTGCACTTTACAAATATATATGTCTCCATCTTGAATATAACCACGAATGGAGTTGAAACGGCGCTTGATGTGCTTGGTATTCTTGTGAAACCTAGGCTCCTTGGCAATGGCAATAGCTCCAGTGTTGTCACAGAAGAGAGTCATCAGGCCCGACGCCCTTGGAATAACTCCTAGGTCGGTGATGAACTCCTTCATCCAGACTCCTTCATGTGCTTCTTCGGAAGCACCTATGTACTCCGCTTCACATGTAGATGCCGCCACGACGCATTGCTTGCAACTGCACCAGCTGGCTGCCCCACCATTCAAAATATACACGTATCCGGTTTGTGACTTGGAGTCATCCGGATCCGTGTCGAAGCTAGCATCAATGTAACCCTTTACGACGAGCTCTTCGTCACCTCCATACATGAGAAACATATCCTTAGTCCTTTTCAGCTACTTCAGGATGTTCTTGACCGATGTCCAGTGTTCTATTCCGGGATCACTTTGGTACCTCCCCACCAAACTTATGGCAAGGTTCACATCAGGTCTGGTACACAGCATGGCATACATAATAGAACCTATGGCCGAGGCATAGGGGATGACACTCATATTTTGTCTATCTTCTGTCGAGGTCGGGCATTGAGATATGCTCGATCTCACACCTTGCAATACATGCAAGAACCCTTTATTGGACCGATCCATATTGAACTTCTTCAACATCTTGTCAAGGTATGTGCTTTGTGAAAGACCAATGAGGCGTCTCGATCTATCTCAATAGATCTTGATGCCTAATATGTAAGCAGCTTCCCCAAGGTCCTTCATTAAAAACACTAATTCAAGTAGACCTTTATGCTTTCCAAGAGTTCTATATCATTTCCCATCAACAATATGTCATCCACATATAATATGAGAAATGCTACAGAGCTCCCACTCACTTTCTTGTAAATACATGCTTCTCCATAAGTCTGTACGAGCCCAAACGCTTTGATCACTTCATCAAAGCGAATGTTCCAACTCCGAGATGCTTGCACCAGCCCATAGATGGAGCGCTGGATCTTGCATACCTTGTTAGCATTCTTAGCATCGACAAAACCTTCCGGCTGCATCATATACAATTCTTGCTTAAGGAAACCGTTAAGGAATGCCGTTTTGACATCCATTTGCCAGATCACATAATCATAGAACGCGGCAATTGCTTACATGATTCGGACGGACTTCAGCATCGCTACGGGAGAGAAAGTCTCATCGCAGTAAATTCCTTGAACTTGTCGATAACCCTTAGCGACAAGCCGAGCCTTATAGATGGTCACATTTCCATCCACATCAGTCTTCTTCTTAAAGATCCACTTATTTTCTATGGCTTTCCAATCATCGGGCAAGTCAACCAAAGCCCATACTTTGTTATCATACATGGATCCTATCTCAGATTTCATGGCTTCAAGCCATTTGTTGGAATCCGGGCCCGCCATCGCTTCTTCATAGTTCGAAGGTTCTGATACATCTCCGTCGTATCTACAATTTTTTATTGTTCCATGCCAATATTCTACAACTTTCATATACTTTTGGCAACTTTTTATACTATTTTTTGGGACTAAAATATTGATCCAGTGCCCTGTGCCAGTTCCTGTTTGTTGCATGTTTTTTGTTTCGCAGAATATCCATATCAAACGGAGTCCAAACGGAATAAAAACAGACTGAGATTTTTTCGGAATATATGTGAATTTTGGGAAGCGGAACCAACACGATACGATGCCCGAGTGGGCCACAAGGCTGGGGGCGCGCCCTGGGCAGGGGGCGCCCTCGGCCCTCGTGGCCACACCATAAGGTGGTTGATGCCCTTCTTTCGTCGCATGAAAGCTAATATCCAGATAAAAATCGTGTCAAAAAATCAGCCCAACCGGAGTTACGGATCTCTGGGAATTTAAGAAACGGTGAAGGGCCAGAATCTGGGAACGCAGAAACAGAGAGAGACAGAGAGACAGATCCAATCTCGGAGGGGCTCTCGCCCCTCCGCCACCATGGAGGCCATGGACCAGAGGGGAAACCCTTCTCCCACCTAGGGAGAAGGTCAAGGAAGAAGAAGAAGGAGGGGGGCTCTCTCCCCCTCGCTTCCAGTGGCACCGGAGTGCCACCAGGGCCATCATCGTGTGATGGCGATCTACACCAACACCTCCGTCATCTTCACCAACATCTCCATCACCTTCCCCCATCTATCTACAGCGGTCCACTCTCCCGCAACCCGCTGAACCCTCTACTTTAACATGGTGCTTTATTCTTCATATTATTATCCAATGATGTGTTGCCATCCTATGATGTCTGAGTAGATTTTCGTTGTCCTATCGGTGATTAGTGAATTGCTATGATTGATTTAATTTGCTTGTGGTTATGTTTCTGTCCTTTGGTGCCCATCATATGAGCGCGCGCGTGGATCACACCATAGGGTTAGTTGTATGTTGATAGGACTACGTATTGGAGAGCAAGAGTGACAGAAGCTTCAACCTAGCGTAGAAATTGATGCATACGGGACTGAAGGGGGACCAATATATCTTAATGCTATGGTTGGGTTTTACCTTAATGAACGTTAGTAGTTGCGGATGCTTGCTAATAGTTCCAATCATAAGTGCATAGAATTCCAAGTAAGGGATGACATGCTAGCAGTGGCCTCTCCCACATAAAACTTGCTATCGGTCTAGTAGCGTAGTCAATTGCTTAGGGGCAATTTCGCAACTCCTACCACCACTTTTCCACACTCTCTATCATTAACTTTAGTTGTGTCTTTACCTTAAAAGCCCCTAGTTTTATTTGCATGTTCTTTATATTCTTGCAAACCTATCCCACAAAAACAGCAAAGTACTTGTAGTTTCATACTTGTTCTAGGTAAAGTAAACGTCAAGCGTGCATAAAGTTGTATCGGTGGTCGATAGAACTTGAGGGAATATTTGTTCTACCTTTAGCTCCTCGTTGGGTTCGACACTCTTACTTATCGAGAGAGGCTACAACTGATCCCCTACACTTGTGGGTTATCAAGACCTTTTTCTGGCGCCGTTGCCGGGGAGCAATAGCATGGGGTGAATATTCTCGTGTGTGCTTGTTTGCTTTATCACTAAGTAGATTTTATTTCCTGTTCTAAGTTGTTCTCTATCTTTAGTTATGGATATGGAACACGAAATACCAAAAAACTTAGGTGTACTTGCTACTCATGGAGATGGGGAACCTCCTAAAACCCTCGATGCTCATTTTGTGAAAGATACTATCTACTACTTTGATAATCCTGAGAAAACCCGATTCAACTATGTAATGGGAGTAACGTTGGTTCAACGTGAATACTTTAGGGATTATCGCTTGACACAAAAAGGAAGACTGTTATGGGATCAAATTCATTTGTTGCATTGGTATGCTCGGCAACTATGCTTGAGATATGATTATACTTATTGCTCTAGGATGAAGGCTCCACACCTTTCCTTTTCATGCAAATTTAATGATAATGAAACCTTAGCTTCTTATGCTAATGGTATATACGATTATTATGATGTGGAACAAATAGAAGAATTCGTTGCTTTTAAGGGTGGTTATGAAATTGAATCTCTATTTAAAAAGAATGATGCTTTTGATGATGATGTTTCCAGGCCTGAAAATCTTGCTATATTGAAATATTGCTATTTGAATTATGAATATAACTCCAATATTGATGTGTTTATTGAGAAAGTCTCCGCTGTCCAAGAAGAGACTAATATTTTGCAGGAGTCTATGGAAGAAGAAATCAATGACATTGTGAGCTCATTGGATGAAAAAGATGAGGAGGAGAGCGAAAACAAAAGGAGGAAGAGCGGATTAGCTACCTGTGCCCACCTTCTAATGAGAGTAACTCTTCAACTCATATATTGTTTAATTTTCCTTCATGCTTACCGAAGGATGATTGCTATGATCCCTTGGATTCGTTTGAAATATCCCTTTTTGATGATGCTTGCTATGCTTGTGGCCAAGATGCCAATATGAATTATGCTTATGGAGATGAACTTGCTATAGTTCCTTATGTTAAACATGAGATTGTTGCTATTGCACCCACACATGATAGTCCTATTATCTTTTTGGATTCTCCAAACTACACTATATTGGATAAGTTTGCACTTATTAAGGATTATATTGCTGGGTTGCAATCTACTACTACACATGATGATTTTCATGAATATAATATGCATGTGCTTGCTGCTCCTACTTGCAATTATTATGAGAGATGAACTACATCTCCGCCTCTCTATGTTTCCAACACGATAAAATTGCAAGAAACTGCGTATACTATGCATTTGCCTTTACTTGATGTGCATGAATTGTTCTTGCATGATATATATCACTTTGTGCTCATTACTAAATACCAAATCATTGTTAATTAAAATTGGCTTTGATATACCTTGGGATCCGGGGGGATCCATCACTTGAGCACTATATGCCTAGCTTAATGGCTTTAAAGAAAGCGCTACCAGGGAGACAATCCGAGAGTTTTAGAGAGTCATTTATTTCTGTTTTGTGCTTTTATAAAGTTTAAAAAAATAAAAAAATAAAGAGGGGAACCCAAAACTTTTCAAAAAGAAAAGTGAAAGTGATATAGACGAGCATTATGAAAGTGGGGGACGTCCTTGAACTTTGTTCATGCCCATGGAAACTTTGTGAATCTTAATTACAGAAACTTTTCAACAAAAATAATTATCCCCTTGTACAATTACATTGTATTATAAAAGTAATGTGCCAATGTTTGCCTTTAGGATGTTTACAATGCTTGTTGGTTTGTGCGGTGCAGGACAGAAACTTTGGCTGTAGTGCGCGATTTTACATTTTTTGCTGGAACGTCAAATGGTTCTAAAACATTTTGCACTGTCTTTCTATACAAATTGTTTGTTTTTCCTAATTTTGGCAGAATTTTTCAAGTATCATAAGTATGGTGAATGTTCAGATTATTACAGACTGTTCTGTTTTAGACAGATCCTGTTTTTATGCATAGTTTGCTTGTTTTGATGAAACTATCAATTTCTATCAGTGGATTAAGCCATGGAAAAGTTATATTACAGTAGCTACAATGCAAAAACAAAATATGAATTGGTTTGCAATAGTACTTAGAGTAGTGATTTGCTTTATTATACTAACGAATATTACCTAGTTTTCTGTTGAAGTTTTGTGTGGATGAAGTGTTCGAAGATCGAGGAGGTCTCGATGTGAGGAGAAGAAGGAGAGGCAAGAGCTCAAGCTTGGGGATGCCCAAGGCACCCCAAGTAAATATTCAAGAAGACTCAAGCGTCTAAGCTTGGGGATGCCCCAGAAGGCATCCCCTCTTTCTTCAACAAGTATCGGTATGTTTTCGGATTCGTTTCATTCATGTGATATGTGCAGATCTTGGAGCGTCGTGTGCTTTTTCTTTTTCTTTTAATAAATGCACCATGCTGGTATGAGATAGTCCTTGGTTGATTTATAGAATGCTCCTTGCACTTCAGTTATATCTTTTGAGTATGGCTTTATAGAGTACTTCATGTGCTTCACTTACATCATTTGAAGTTTGGATTGCCTGTTTCTCTTCACATAGAAAACCGCCATTTGTAGAATGCTCTTTTGCTTCACTTATAATTGTTAGAGCGTGGGCATATATTTTGTAGAAAGAATTAAAATTCTCTTGCTTCACTTATATCTATTTAGTGAGTTGACAGGAATTGGTCATTCACATGGTTAGTCATAAAATCCTACATAAACTTGTAGATCGCTGAATATGATATGTTTGATTCCTTGTAATAGTTTTGCGATATAAAGATGGTGATATTAGAGTCATGCTAGTGGGTAGTTGTGGATTGTAGAAATACTTGTGTTGAGGTTTGTGATTCCTGTAGCATGCACGTATGGTGAACCATTATATGACGAAGTTGGAGCATGATTTATTTATTGAGTGTCATCCTTTGTGTGGAGGTCGGGGGCGCGCGATGGTTAACTCCTACCAACCTCCCCCTAGGAGCATCCATGTAGTACTTGGTTTCGATGGCTAATAAATTTTTGCAATAAGTATGTGAGTTCTTTATGAATAATGTTGAGTCCATGGATTATATGCACTCTCACCCTTCTACCATTGATAGCCTCTCTTGTACCGCACAACTTTCGCCGGTATCATACACCCACCATATACCTTCCTCAAAACAGCCACCATACCTACCTATTATGGCATTTCCATAGCCATTCCGAGATATATTGCCATGTAACTCCACCATTTCGTTTATTATGACACGCACCATCATTGTCATATTGCCTTGCATGATCGTAAGATAGCTAGCATGATGTTTCCATGGCTTGTCCGTTTTTTGATGTCATTGCTACGCTAGATCATTGCACATCCCGGTACACCGCCGGAGGCATTCACATAGAGTCATATTTTATTCTAGCTTCGAGTTGTAATATTTGATTTGTAAGTAAATAAAAGTGTGATGATCTTCATTATTAGAGCATTGTCCCATGTGAGGAAAGGCCAAATAAAAAAAGATGGCCTAAAAAAGAGAGGGGCTAAAAAAATAGAAAGCCCCTCCAAAAAACAACAAAGAAAACAAAAAAAATGAGAGAAAAGAGAGAAGGGACAATGCTACTATCCTTTTCCACACTTGTGCTTCAAAGTAGCACCATGATCTTCATAATAGAGAGTCTCTTGTTTTGTCACTTCCATATACTAGTGGGAATTTTTATTATAGAACTTGGCTTGTATATTCCAATGACGGGCTTCCTCAAATGCCCTAGGTCTTCATGAGCAAGCAAGTTTATACACACCCACTAGTTTTCTTTTTGAGCTTTCATACACTTATAGTTCTAGTGCATCCGTTACATGGCAATCCCTACTCACTCACATTGATATCGATCGATGGACATCTCCATAGTCCATTGATTTGCCTAGTCGATGTGAGACTTTCTCCCTCCTTTTGTCTATCACCACCTTATATTCCACCCATAGTGCTATGTCCATGGCTCACGCTCATGTATTGCGTGAAAGTTCAAAAAGTTTGAGAATACTAAAGTATGAAACAATTGCTTGGCTAAAACCTGGGTTGTGCATGATTTAAATACTTTGTGTGGTGAAGATGGAGCATAGCCAGACCATATGATTTTGTAGGGATAACTTTCTTTGGCCATGTTATTTTGAAGAGACATGATTGCTTTATTAGTATGCTTGAAGTATTATTGTCCTAATGTCAAATGATAGACTATTGCTTTGAACCACTCGTGTCTTAATATTCATGCCATGATTAGATTACATGATCAAGATTATGCGAGGTAGCATTCCACATCAAAAATTATCTTTTTTATCATTTACCTACTCGAGGACGAGCAAGAATTAAACTTGGGGATGCTGATACGTCTCTGTCGTATCTATAATTTTTGATTGCTCCATGCCAATATTCTACAATTTTCATATACTTTTGGCAACTTTTTATACTATTTTTTGGGACTAACATATTGATCCAGTGCCCGGTGCCAGTTCCTGTTTGTTGCATGTTTTTGTTTCGCAGAATATCCATATCAAACGGAGTCCAAACGGAATAAAAACGGATGGAGATTTTTTTTGGAATATATGTGAATTTTGGGAAGCAGAACCAACACGATACGATGCCCGAGTGGGCCACGAGGCAGGGGGGCGCGCCCTGGACCCTCGTGGCCACACAGTAAGGCGGTTGATGCCCTTCTTTCGCCGCAAGAAAGCTAATATCCTGGTAAAAATCATGTCAAAAAATCAGCCCAATCGGAGTTACAGATCTCCGGGAATTTAAGAAATGGTGAAGGGCCAGAATCTGGGAACGCAGAAACAGAGAGAGACAGAGAGACAGATCCAATCTCGGAGGGGCTCTCGCCCCTCCGCCGCCATGGAGGCCATGGACCAGAGGGCAAACCCTTCTCCCGCCTAGGAGAAGGTCAAGGAAGAAGAAGAAGGAGGGGGCTCTCTCCCCCTCACTTCCGGTGGCACCGGAGTGCCATTGGGGCCATCATCGTGTGACGACGATCTACACCAACACCTCCGTCATCTTCACCAACATCTCCATCACCTTCCCCCATCTATCTACAGTGGTCCACTCTCCCGCAACCCGCTGTACCCTCTACTTGAACATGGTGTTTTATTCTTCATATTATTATCCAATGATGTGTTGCCATCCTATGATGTCTGAGTAGATTTTCGTTGTCCTATCGGTGATTGGTGAATTGCTATGATTGATTTAATTTGCTTGTGGTTATGTTCCTGTCCTTTGGTGCCCATCATATGAGCGCGCGCGTGTATCACACCATAGGGTTAGTTTTATGTTGATAGGACTACGTATTGGAGAGCAAGAGTGACAGAAGCTTCAACCTAGCGTAGAAATTGATGCATACGGGATTGAAGGGGGACCAATATATCTTAATGCTATGGTTGGGTTTTACCTTAATGAAAGTTAGTAGTTGCGGATGCTTGCTAATAGTTCCAATCATAAGTGCATAGAATTCCAAGTAAGGGATGACATGCTAGCAGTGGCCTCTCCCACATAAAACTTGCTATCGGTCTAGTAACGTAGTCAATTGCTTAGGGGCAATTTCGCAACTCCTACCACCACTTTTCCACACTCGCTATCATTAACTTTAGTTGTGTCTTTATCTTAACAACCCCTAGTTTTATTTGCGTGTTCTTTATATTCTTGTAAACCTATCCCACAAAAACCGTAAAGTACTTGTAGTTTCATACTTGTTCTAGGTAAAGTAAATGTCAAGCGTGCGTAGAGTTGTATCGGTGGTCGATAGAACTTGAGGGAATATTTGTTCTACCTTTAGCTCCACGTTGGGTTCGACACTCTTACTTATTGAAAGATTCTACAACTGATCCCCTACACTTGTGGGTTATCAGGTTCCCACTCACTTCTTTCGAGAAAAACTCTTTCTCCAAAAAGTATCCATTCTTGGCAACAAAGACCTTGCCTTCATATCTGAGGCAGAAGGTATATCCAATAGTTTCCTTAGGGTATCCTATGAAGACGCATTTTTCCGATTTGGGTTCAAGCTTTTTAGGTTGAAGTTTCTTGACATAAGCATCGCATCCCCAAACTTTTAGAAACGACAACTTAGGTTTCTTCCCAAACCATAATTCATACGGTGTCGTCTCAACAGATTTAGACGGTGCCCTATTTAAAGTGAATGCGGCAGTCTCTAAAGCATAACCCCAAAATGACAGTGGTAAGTCGGTAAGAGACATCATAGATCGCACCATGTCCGACGGAGTACGATTACAACGTTCGAACACACCATTACGCTGAGGTGTTCCAGGCTGCGTTAGTTGTGAAACAATTCCATATTTCCTGAGGTGCGTACCAAACTCGTGACTCAACTATTCTCCTCCACGATCTGATCGTAAGAACTTTATTTTCTTGTCACCTTGATTCTCTACCTCATTCTGAAATTCCTTGAACTTTTCAAAGGTCTCAGACTTGTGTTTCATCAAGTAGACATACCCATATCTACTTAAGTCATCAGTGAGGGTGACAACATAACGATAACCACCGCGAGACTCAACGCTCATCGGACCGCACACATTAGTATGTATGATTTCCAACAAGTTGTTTGCTCGCTCCATTATTTCGGAGAACGGAGTCTTGGTCATCTTGCCCAAGAGGCATGGTTCACATGTGTCAAATGATTCATAATCAAGAGACTCCAAAAGTCCATCTGCTTGAAGCTTTTTCATGCATTTGACACCAATATGACCAAGGCGGCAGTGCCACAAGTATGTGGGACTATCATTATCAACCTTACATCTTTTGGCATTCACACTATGAATATGTGTAACATCACGTTCGAGATTTAATAAAAATAAACCATTGACCAGCGGGGCATGACCTTAAAACATTTCTCTCATATAAATAGAACAACAATTATTCTCAGATTTAAATGAGTAGCCATCTCGCATTAAACGAGATCTTGATACAATGTTCATGCTCAAAGCTGGTACTAAATAACAATTATTGAGGTTTAAAACTAATCCCGAAGGTAGATGTAGAGGTAGCATGTCGACGGCGATCACATCGACCTTGGAACCATTCCCGACGCGCATCGTCACCTTGTCCTTCGCCCGTCTCCACTTATTCCGCAGCTCCTGCTTTGAGTTACAAATGTGAGCAACTGCACCGGTATCAAATACCCAGGAGCTACTACGAGCGCTGGTAAGGTACACATCAATAACATGTATATCACATATACCATTGACGTTGCCGACCTTCTATCCGCTAAATATTTGGGGCAAATCCGCTTCTAGTGACCTGTTTCCTTGCAATAAAAGCACTCTGTCTTAGGCTTGGGTCCATTCTTTGGCTTCTCCCCGGTAACTGGCTTACTGGGCGCGGCAACTCCCTTGCCGTCCTTCTTTAAGTTCTTCTTACCCTTGCCTTTCTTGAACTTAGTGGTTTTATTCACCATCAACACTTGATGTTCCTTTTTGATTTCCACCTCTGCTGATTTCAGCATTGAATATAACTCGGGAATGGCCTTCTCCATCCCTTGCATATTGTAGTTCATCACAAAGCTCTTGTAGCTAGGTGGAAGTGACTGGAGGATTCTGTCCACGACCGCGCCATTTGGGAGATTAACTCCCAGCTGAGGCAAGCGGTTTTGCAACCCAGACATTTTGAGTATATGCTCGCTTACATAATTGTTTGCCTCCATCTTACAACTATAGAACTTGTCAGAGACTTCATATCTCTCAACCCGGGCATGAGCTTGGAAAACCATTTTTATCTCTTGGGACATTTCATATGCTCCATGTTGCTGAAAACACTTTTGGAACCCCGATTCTAAGCTGTAGAGCATGCCGCACTGAAGCAGGGAGTAATCATCACTACGTGACTGCCAGGCGTTCATAACGTCTTGAGTTGCTGGAAAAATGGGTGCGTCACCTAGCGGTGCTTCAAGGACATATGCTTTCTTGGCAGCCATGAGGATGATCCTCAAGTTATGGACCCAGTCCGTATAGTTGCTACCATCGTCTTTCAGCTTGGTTTTCTCTAGGAACGCGTGGAAGTTGA
This sequence comes from Secale cereale, assembly GCA_902687465.1. NCBI lineage: Eukaryota > Viridiplantae > Streptophyta > Magnoliopsida > Poales > Poaceae > Secale > Secale cereale. The sequence continues at coordinate 570,934,172 of LR738710.1, forward strand.
GGGCAACATTATTGTGGGCCATTTGATCTACAAGACATATTGTAAAGATTTTAGACTATGTTCATGATAATTAAGTTCATCTAATCAAAATTAATGAACTCCCACTCAGATTGACATCTCTTCAGTCATCTAAGTGATACATGATCCGAATCGACTAGCCCATGTCCGATCATCACGTGAGACGGACTAGTCATCAACGGTGAACATCTTCATGTTGTTCGTATCTTCTATACAACTCATGTTCGACCTTTCGGTCTTCCGTGTTCCGAGGCCATGTCCGTACATGCTAGGCTCATCAAGTCAACCTAAGTGTATTGCGTGTGCAAATCTGGCTTACACCCGTTGTATGCGAACATTAGAGCCTATCACACCCGATCATCACGTGGTACTTCGGAACAACGAACCTTAGCAACGGTGCACAGTTAGGGGGGACACAATTCTTGAAATTTTAGTGAGATATCATCTTATTTAAGCTACCGTCGTTCTAAGCAAATAAGATGTAAAACATGATAAACATCACATGCAATCAAATAGTGACATGATATGGCCAATATCATTTTGCTCCTTTTGATCTCTATCTTCGGGGCTCCATGATCATCATCGTCACCGGCATGAAACCATGATCTCCATCATTATGATCTCCATCATCGTGTCTTCATGAAGTTGTCTCGCCAACAGTTACTTCCACTACTATGGCTAACGGTTAGCAATAAAGTAAAGTAATTACATGGCATTTTTCATTGACACGCAGGTCATACAATAAATTAAGACAACTCCTATGGCTCCTGCCGGTTGTCATACTCATCGACATGTAAGTCGTGATTCCTATTACAAGAACATGATCAATCTCGTACATCACATATATCATTCATCACATCCTTTTGGCCATATCACATCACACGACATATGCTGCAAGAACAAGTTATACGTCCTCTAATTGTTGTTGCAAGTTTTTACATGGCTGCTATAGGTTTCTAGCAAGAACGTTTCTTACCTACGCTAAAACCACAACATGATATGCCAATTACTATTTACCCTTCATAAGGACCCTTTTCGTCGAATCCGATCCGACTAAAGTGGGAGAGACAGACACCCGCTATCCACCTTATGCAACTAGTGCATGTTAGTCGGAACATGTCTCACGTAAGCGTACGTGTAAGGTCGGTCCGGGCTGCTTCATCCCATGATGCCGCCGAATCAAGATAAGACTAGTAACGGCAAGTAAATTGACAAAATCAACGCCCACAACAACTTGTGTTCTACTCGTGCATAGAAACTACGCATAGACCTAGCTCATGATGCCACTGTTGGGGATCGTTGCAGAAATTCAAAAAAATTCTACGCATCACCAAGATCAATCTATGGAGTGACTAGCAACGAGAGAGGGGAGTGCATCTTCATACCCTTTATGAATGCGATGCAGAAGCGTTGCAAGAACACGATTGGTGGAGTCGTACACGAAGCAATTCAGATCATGGTCGAATCTGATCTAAGTACCGAACAATGGCGCCTCCGCGTTCAACACACGTGCAGCCCTGTGACGTCTCCCAGGCCTTGATCTAGCAAGGACAGAGGGAGAGGTTGGGGAAGACTCCGTCCAGCAACATCACGACGGCGTGGTGGTGGTGGAGGAGCGTGGTACTTCGGCAGGGCTTTGCCAAGCGCTACAGAAGGAGGAGGAGTTGGAGAGAGGGAGGGTTGCGCCAGGGATTAGGTGCGGCTGCCCTCCCACCTCCCCACTATATAGGGGCAAGGGAGAAGGGGGTCGGCCCCCTTAGATCCAATCTAAGGGGGGCGGTGGCCAGGGAGGGGGTCTGCCCCCCAAGCCAAGGGGGGCGCCCCCTTTAGGGTTTCCCCCAACCCTAGGTGCATGGGCCCCAGCGGGGAAGGGTGCCCAGCCCACTTAGGGGCTGGTTCCCTTCCACATACAGCCCATAGGGACCTCTGGGGTAGGTGGACCCTCCCGGTGGACCCTCGGAACCCCTTCGGTGGCCCCGATACAATACCAACATACCCTCGAACACTTCCCGTGACCGTATGATGACTTCCCATATATAAATCTTTACCTCCGTACCAGTCCGGAACTCCTCCTGATGTCCGGAGTCTCATCCGGGACTCCGAACAACATTCGGTAACCACGTGCATATATTCCCTATAACCCTAGCATCATCGAGCCTTAAGTGTGTAGACCCTACGGGTTCGGGAACCATGCACACATGACCGAGACATCTCTCCGGCCAATAACCAACAGTGGGATCTGGATACCCATGTTGGCTCCTACATGTTCCACGATGACCTTATCGGATGAACCACGATGGCAAGGATTCAATCAATCCCGTATACAATTCCCTTTGTCTACCAGTATGATACTTGCCCGAGATTCGATCGTCGCTATCCCGATACCTTGTTCAATCTCGTTACCGGCAAGTCTCTTTACTCATTCCGTAACACATCATCCCGTGGCCAACTCCTTAGTCACATTGAGCTCATTGCGATGATGTCTTACCGAGTGGGCCCAGAGATACCTCTCCGTCATATGGAGTGACAAATCCCAGTCTCGATTCGTGCCAACCCAACAGATACTTTCGGGGATACCCATAGTGTACCTTTATAGCCACCCAGTTACGTTGTGGTGTTTGGCACACCCAAAGCATTCCTACGGTATCCGGGAGTTGCACAATCTCATGGTCTAAGGAAAAGATACTTGACATTGGAAAAGCTTTAGCATACAAACTACACGATCTTGTGATATGCTTAGGATTGGGTCTTGTCCATCACATCATTCTCCTGATGATGTGATCCCGTTATCAATGACATCCAATGTCCATGGTCACGAAACTGTGACCATCTATTGATCAACGAGCTAGTTAACTAGAGGCTCACTAGGGACATGTTGTGGTCTATGTATTCACACATGTATTACGATTTTCGAATAATACAATTATAGCATGAACAATAGACAATTATCATGAACAAGGAATTATAATAATAACCATTTTATTATTGCCTCTAGGGCATATTTCCAACAAATTCTTCTTACCCCTTTTATCTATATGGTCATGACTTTGATCTCCTAACACGTATATCATGCCCTGCTTAATCTTGGGGATGATTTACTCCTATTCATTGTGTTTAAACACATTTTCCTTTCCATTTGTTTGTTTAACCTTTATTTGATCTACATATAATCTAAGGAGTAATAATTTTCTGCTTATGTAAACACCTTGGTCTACAACTCTGTCAGTAAGATCATGTTACTATTGTTGATAACATTCCGGTAACCTCCGATGGACGTGAACTTTGCCTACTGGTCCGCCTTGTTTCAACGAGCAAGAAAATGGTTCTCTTCGTCCGTCGCCCTTGGTACCGATGTTGTTGCCGGCATAACTGACATGCTATCCTCTGACATCCCTTGCTTACATGATCGAGCAAGACGTCTCTGCCCTTCCTACTATTAACCCACATGGTGGGCCCATAACCCACAGTTCCACAGGATCAAAACCTGACTCTCGTGTA
>LR738710.1:570938876-570953693 GCA_902687465.1 Secale cereale
GTCTTCCCCTTTCCTCTGTTCACCATGGCTTGGTGGCCCGCGCACGACGTCCAGGCCGCGGATGAGCCACGCGGCGGCCATCTGTCGTGCCCCCCGCGCGGTTAAGGCCATCCTCGACCCCCTGCTAACCCTAGCGCACCCACAATCCCCCTCTCGCCCCCTTCCTCACCTCTGTTCGAGATGCCCGAGCGCCCCCGTCGTCGTCGATCGCCGTAGCCATGGCCACCGTCATCCGTTCGTCGCCCCGGCAAGTCCAATAGCCCCGCCGTGGTCCTCTGCTTCCACAACACCGCTGGATCGAGCCCCGGAGCCCCTCGCATCGCAGCATTCTTCTTCTTCTCCGGCTCGGCCACCGCATCATCCTCGTCGTTGATCTATGCCACCGGTCCTCCCCGAGCCCTCTGCCTAGACCCCACGCTCCCCCAGTGAGCCTCTGCGCCGGAGGCGCCCTCCCCTGCCTCCTCTGATCGCCTGTAGCGCCCGTTCCATGCTCACCTGAATGCGCCGCCACCTGGTCTCATCGCCGGCGTGGCCACGGTGACCATTTGGTCCCGTGCGTGCCACTGTTCCGCCTCTCACGTCGAGTAGGCACTGTATGCACTTCGCGCAGCTCGCTTTGTGATGTCTACTACGCAACCTTCTTCTTGTAGACGTTGTTGGGCCTCCAAGTGCAGAGGTTTGTAGGAAAGTAGCAAATTTCCCTCAAGTGGGTGACCTAAGGTTTATCAATCCGTGGGAGGCATAGGATGAAGATGGTCTCTCTCAAACAACCCTGCAACCAAATAACAAAGAGTCTCTTGTGTCCCCAACAAATCCAATACAATGGTAAATTGTATAGGTGCACTAGTTTGGCAAAGAGATGGTGATACAAGTGCTATATTGTTGGTAGATATAGGTTTTTGTAATATGAAAATATAAAAACAGCAAGGTAACAAGTGGTAAAAGTGAGCATAAACGGTAATGCAATGCTTTGAAACAAGGCCTAGGGTTCATACTTTCACTAGTGCAAGTTCTCTCAACAATAATAACATAACTGGATCATATAACTATCCCTCAACATGCAACAAAGAGTCACTCCAAAGTAACTAATAGCGGAGAACAAACGAAGAGATTATTGTAGGGTACGAAACCACCTCAAAGTTATTCTTTCTGATCAATCTATTCAAGAGTCCGTAGTAAAATAACATGAAGCTATTCTTTCCGTTCGATCTGTCATAGAGTTCGTACTAGAATAACACCTTAAGACACAAATCAACCAAAACCCTAATGTCACCTAGATACTCCATTGTCACCTTAAGTATCTGTGGGCATGATTATACGATATGCATCACACAATCTCAGATTCATCTATTCAAATGAACACAAAGTACTTCAAAGTGTGCCCCAAAGTTTCTACCGAAGAGTCAAGACGAAAATGTGTGCCAACCCCTATGCATAGGTTCCCAAGGTCACGGAACCCGCAAGTTGATCACCAAAACATACATCAAGTGAATCGATAGAATACCCCATTGTCACCACGGGTATCCCACGCAAGACATACATCAAGTGTTCTCAAATCCTTATAAACTCAGTCCGATAAGATAACTTCAAAGGGAAAACTCAATCCATTAAAAGAAGATAGATGGGGAGAAGCATCATAAGATCCAACTATAATGGCAAAGCTCGCAACACATCAAGATCCTGCCATCTCATGAACAAGAGAGAGAGAGAGAGAGAGAGAGAGAGAGAGAGAGAGATCAAACACATAGCTACTGGTACATACCCTCAGCCCCGAGGGTGAACTACTACCTCCTCGTCATGGAGAGCACCAGGATGATTAAGATGGCCACCGGAGAGGGATTCCCTCCTCCGGCAGGGTGCCAGAACGGGTCTACATTGGTTTTTGGTGGATCCAGAGGTTTGCGGTGGCGGAACTCTCGATCTAGGTTTCTTTTTGGGGTTTTTGTATTTATATGAATTTTTGGCTTCGGTCCCACGTCAGGGGGGGTCTCCGAGTCGTCCACGAGATAGGAGGGCGAGCCCGGGGGGTAGGGCGCGCCCTCCACCCTCGTGGACAGCTCGGGACTCTTCTGGCCCAACTTTTTTTACTCTGGGAGCTTCTTTTGGTCCATAAAAAATCATAAAAAATTGGCACGTCAATTGGACTCCATTTGGTATTCCTTTTTTGTAAAACTCAAAAACAAGGAAAAACTGAAATTGACACTGGGCTCTAGGTTAATACGTTAGTCCCAAAAATCATATAATATAGCATATAAATGCATATAAAACATCCTAGATGGATAATATAATAGCATGGAACAATCAAAAATTATAGATACGTTGGAGACGTATCAAGCTTCCCCCAAGCATAATTCCTGCTCGTCCTAGAGTAGGTAAATGATAAAAACTGAATTTTTGATATGGAATGCTACCTAACATAATTCTCAATGTAATTCTCTTTATTGTGGCATGAATTTTCAGATCCGGAAGATTCATGACAAAAGTCTATATTGACATAAGAATAATAATACTTCAAGCATACTAACAAAGCAATTATGTCTTCTCAAAATAACATGGCCAAATAAAGTTCATCCCTACAAAATCATATAGTTTGGCTATGCTCCATTTTTGTCACACAAAATATTCAAATCATGCACAACCCCAGTTTCAGCCAAGCAGTTGTTTCATACTTTAGTTTTTTCAAACTTTTTCAACTTTCACGCAATACATGAGTGAGCCATGGATATAGCACTATAGGTGGCATAGAGTGGTGGTTGTGGAGAAGACAAAAGGAGGAAGATGGTCTCACATCAACTAGGTGTATCAATGGGCTATGTAGATGACCATCAATAGATATCAATGTGAGTGAGTAGGGATTGCCATGCAACGGATGCACTAGAGCTATAAATGTATGAAATCTCAACAAAAGAAACTAAGTGGGTGTGCATCCAACTTGCTTGCTCACGAAGACCTAGGGCATTTGAGGAATCCCATCGTTGGAATATACAAGCCAAGTTCTATAATGAAAATTCCCACTAGCATATGAAAGTGACTAAACAAGAGACTCTCTATCATGAAGATCATGGTGCTACTTTGAAGCACATGTGTGGAAAAAGATAGTAGCATTGTCCCCTTTCCTTTTTCTTTTTTTGGGCCTTTCCTTTTTTTGGCCTTTTTTGGCCTTTTTTTCTTTTTTTGGGACAATGCTCTAATAATGATGATCATCACACTTCTATTTATTTACAACTCAAAGATTACAACTCGATACTAGAACAAAATATGACTCTATATGAATGCCTCCGACGGTGTACCGGGATGTGCAATGAATCAAGAGTGACATGTATGAAAAATTATGCATGGTGTCTTTGCCACAAATATGATGTCAACTACATGATCATGCATGGCAATATGACAATGATGAAGTGTGTCATAATAAATGGAACGGTGGAAAGTTGCATGGCAATATATCTCGGGATGACTATGTAAATGCCATGATAGGTAGGTATGGTGGCTGTTTTGAGGAAGGTTTATGGTGGGTGTATGGTACCGGCAAAAGTTGCGCGGTAACAAGAGAGGCTAGCAATGGCGGAAGGGTGAGAGTGCGTATAATCCATGGACACAACATTAGTCATAAAGAACTCACATACTTATTGCAAAAATCTACAAGTCATCAAAACAAAGTACTACATGCATGCTCCTAGGGGAAGGGTTGGTAGGAGTTAACTATCGCGCGATCCCGACCTCTACACAAAGGATGACAATCAAAGAAATACCTCATGCTTCAAATTTGTCACACAACGGTTACCATACGTGCATGCTACGGGACTTGCAAACCTCAACACAAGTATTTCTCAAACTCACAACTACTCTACTAGCATGACTCTAATATCACCATCCTCATATCTCAAAACAATCATCAAGTATCAAACTTCTCATAATATTCAATGCACTTTATATGAAAGTTTTTATTATACCCATCTTGGATGCCCACCAAAGAAAATTACCATGCTGTTCTAAAAGACTCTCAAAATATTATAAGTGAAGCATGAGAGTTCATCTATTTCTTCAAAATAAAACCACCGCTGCACTCTAAAGACATATAAGTGAAGCACTAGAGCAATAACAAACTACTCCGAACGATATAAGTGAAGATCAATGAGTAGTTGAATAATTATGTAACTATGTGAAGAATCACTAACATTTAAGAATTTCAAATCTTGAGATATTATTCAAACAGCAAGCAAAACAAAATAAAATAAATTGATGCTCCAAGCAAAACACATATCATGTGGTGAATAAAAATATAGCCTCAAGTAAAGTTACCGATAGACGAAGATGAAAGAGGGGATGCCTTCTCGGGGCATCCCCAAGCTTAGGCTTTTGGTTGTACTTGAATTTTACCTTGGGGTGCCTTGGACATCCCCAAGCTTAGGCTCTTGCCACTCCTTATTCCATAGTCCATCGAATCTTTACCCAAAACTTGAGAACTTCACAACACAAAACTCAATAGAAAACTCGTAAGCTCCGTTAGTATAAGAAAATAAAACCACCACTTAGGTACTGTTGTGAACTCGTTCTAAATTCATATTGGTGTAATATCTACTGTATTCCAACTTCTCTCTGGTTCATACCCTCTGATACTACTCATAGATTCATCAAAATAAGCAAACAACACATGAAAAACAAAATCTGTCATTAACAGAACAGTCTGTAGCAATTTGTAACTTTCGAATACTTATGTAACTCTAAAATTATCAAATAAATTGGTGGACTGAGGAATTTTTCTATTAATCTTTTTCAAAAAGAATAAACTTAAAAGCACTCTCCAGTAAAAAAATGGCAGCTAATCTCGTGAGCACAAAGTTTCTGTTTTTTACAGCAAGATCACATTAACATTCACCCAAGTCTTCCCAAAGGTTCTACTTGGCACTTTATTGAAATAAAAGCTATAAAACATGATTACTATAGTAGATTAATCATGTGAATACACGAAAATAGTAGGGGTAAATATTGGGTTGTCTCCCAACAAGCGCTTTTCTTTAATGCCTTTTAGGTAGGCATGCTGATTTCAATGATGTAAACATGAAAGATAAGAATTGAAACATAAAGAGAGCATCATGAAGAATATGACTAGCACATTTAATTCTAACCCACTTCCTATGCATAGGGATTTTGTGAGCAAACAACTTATGGGAACGATAATCAACTAGCATAGGAAGGAAAACAAGCATAACTTCAAGATTTTCAACACATAGGGAGGAAACTTGATATTATTGCAACTCCTACAAGCATATATTCCTCCATCATAATAATTTTCAGTAGCATCATGAATGAATTCAACAATATAACCAGCACATAAATCATTTTTTCCATGATCTACTTGCATAGAAACTTTACTACTCTCCACATAAGCAAATTTATTCTCATCAATAGTAGTGGGAGCAAACTCAACAAAATAACTATCATGAAGCATAATCCAATTGAAAATTAAAATCATGATGACAAGTTTCATGGTTATCTTTATTCTTTATAGCATATGTGTCATCACAATAATCATCATAAATAGGAGGCATGCTTTCATCATAATAAATTTGCTCATCAAAACTTGGGGGACAAAAAATATCATCTTCATCAAACATAGCATCCCCAAGCTTGTGGCTTTGCATATCATTAACATCATGGGTATTCAAAGAATTCATACTAACAACATTCCAATCATGACCATCATTCACATATTTTATGCCAAGCATTCTATGTAATTCTTCTTCTAGTACTTGAGCACAAATTTCCTTCCCATCATTTTCACGAAAGACATTAAAAAGATGAAGCATATGAGGCAACCTCAATTCCATTTTTTGTTTTCTTTTATAGACCAAACTAGTGATAAAACAAGAAACTAAAAGGTTCGATTGCAAGATCTAAAGATATACCTTCAAGCACTCACCTCCCCGGCAACGGCGCCAGAAAAGAGCTTGATGTCTACTACGCAACCTTCTTCTTGTAGACGTTGTTGGGCCTCCAAGTGCAGAGGTTTGTAGGAAAGTAGAAAATTTCCCTCAAGTGGGTGACCTAAGGTTTATCAATCCGTGGGAGGCGTAAGATGAAGATGGTCTCTCTCAAACAACCCTGTAACCAAATACCAAAGAGTCTCTTGTGTCCCCAACACACCCAATACAATGGTAAATTGTATAGGTGCACTAGTTCGGCGAAGAGATGGTGATACAAGTGCAATATGGATGGTAGATATAGGCTTTTGTAATATGAAAATATAAAAACAGCAAGGTAAAAAGTGGTAAAAGTGAGCATAAACGGTAATTCAATGCTTTGAGACAAGGCCTAGGGTTCATACTTTCACTAGTGCAAGTTCTCTCAACAATAATAACATAACTGGATCATATAACTATCCCTCAACAGGCAACAAAGAGTCACTCCAAAGTAACTAATAGCGGAGAACAAACGAAGAGATTATTGTAGGGTACGAAACCACCTCAAAGTTATTCTTTCTGATCGATCTATTCAAGAGTCCGTAGTAAAATAACACAAAGCTATTCTTTCCGTTCGATCTATCATAGAGTTCGTACTAGAATAACAACTTAAGACACAAATCAACCAAAACCCTAATGTCACCTAGATACTCCATTTTCACCTCAAGTATCCATGGGCACGATTATACGATATGCATCACACAATCTCAGATTCATCTATTCAAACCAACACAAAGTACTTCAAAGAGTGCCCCAAAGTTTCTACCAGAGAGTCAAGACGAAAACGTGTGCCAACCCCTATGCATAGATTCCCCAGGTCACCGAACCCGCAAGTTGACCACCAAAACATACATCAAGTGAATCGATAGAATACCCCATTGTCACCACGGGTATCCCACGCAAGACATACATCAAGTGTTCTCAAATCCTTATAGACTCAATCCGATAAGATAACTTCAAAGGGAAAACTCAATCCATTACAAGAAGATAGAGGGGGAGAAGCATCATAAGATCCAATTATAATAGCAAAGCTCGCACTACATCAAGATCATGCCATCTCAAGAACACGAGAGAGAGAGAGAGAGAGAGAGAGAGAGAGAGAGAGAGAGAGAGAGAGAGAGAGAGAGATCAAACACATAGCTACTGGTACATACCCTCAGCCCCGAGGGTGAACTACTCCCTCCTCGTCATGGAGGGTGACGGTATGATGAAGATGGCCACCGGAGAGGGATTCCCTCCTCCGGTAGGGTGCCAGAACGGGTCTAGATTGGTTTTTGGTGGCTCTAGAGACTTGCGGCGGCGGAACTCCCGATCTAGGTTTCTTTTCGGGGGTTTCTGTATTTATAGGAATTTTTGGTGTCGGTCCCACGTCAGGGGGGTCTCCGAGTCGTCCATGAGATAGGAGGGCGAGCCCGGGGGTAGGGAGCGCCCTCCATCCTCATGGACGGCTCGAGACTCTTCTGGCCCAACTCTTTTACTCCAGGGGCTTCTTTTTGTCCATAAAAATCATCAAAAATTGGCATGTCAATTGGACTCCGTTTGGTATTCCTTTTCTGTAAAACTCAAAAACAAGGAAAAACAGAAACTGACACTAGGCTCTAGGTTAATAGGTTAGTCCCAAAAATCATATAAAATAGCATATAAATGCATATAAAACATCCTAGATGGATAATATAATAGCATGGAACAATAAAAAATTATAGATACGTTGGAGACGTATCACTTTGCGCCTCGTAGCCCCATTCCTGTACCTCACCCGAAGAACCTCGCCGCCGATAAGCTCGATGTGCTCAGGTCCGGCCACCGCAACCTCCGCCACCGTCATAGATTGCTCCGCCGTCGTCTTGCCGTTCGAACGAGCCCGACCGTGCCCAAAATGGTGCGGTGTGGACGAACCCCGCAGCTCTCTCGTTCGCTCCGCCATTGGAATGGTCACCGGAGTTAGCTCCGGCGCGTCTTTGGCCGGTGTCGAGCTGGCACCAACATTGCACCGCCCGGTGCCACTGACTCGTGGGCCTGGGACCCCTGTTGACCAGTTGACTGAGTCAACTGTTGACTGGGCCGCCCGTGTCTCACTGACATATGGGATCCACCTCAATAAATGAAATAATTAAAAGGAATAATTAGTTAATTAAATGGTTTAGTTAATTAACAACCTAATCTCTCACTGACGACTGGGCCCCACTCGCTAATTTGGTTAGTTAGGTTAAAATAACTCTCTTAGTTAGCACTGTCACTCACATGTGGGTCCCACTGGACCCACCTATCTGGTTTGACTAGTCAACCGACCAGTTGACCTGCTAACATCACTCTGATGTCATGCTTGCGTCATCGTTCACTGTTCCGGATAATGTTGGATTTAAATAAATAAATAAATTCAGAAAATCAATCAAACTTTAGAAAATTAATATAAAATAAACCGTAACTTCGATGAAAATGTTATATATATATATATATATATATATATATATATATATATATATATATATATATATATGAAAATCGATCAGAAAGATCCAACGAATCCAATTATGCAATATGTTCATCTGTCACATTCATATAGCATGATGAACGTGGAACCGTCCCCTCTCTTTCATCTGTTCGGAATAAACCAAACGCTGGAAGAATCCCTCCGGATGGTTTCCTTCTCCGTCTGCAACGTGTAGTACCACGTTAGAACACCCCTAGTTATGCATATCGTCTAGTCATACTTAGTGTTGCACTTGATCGTTTGTATTTACTATTTCGTCCCCCTCTTATCTCAAGTAGACCCCGAGACTGATGATGCCCCTGTGATCAACTACGTCACCAACGACCGTTCCTTTGCAGTAGAGCTTCCAGGCAATCCAACCCCCTTTGATCATTTCGATATCACCCATTCCCTTCTCTCTTATGCTTGCATTAGAACTACTACTATTGTTGTATGATCCTATTCTGATGCATAGCCTGTTGTTGTTACCTGCTTTCATACCTTACCTGCTTACTGTAACTGCTTAGTATAGGCTGGTTAGAGATACATCAGAGACCCCACTTTATCCATGTTGCCCCCGCTTGATTACCATATGACCTGATCAACGGGATCGAAGACCAGGCCCCGGCACCGCACGTCACCCCCTAGTTGTACGACTCTGCAGAGTTACTATCGAGTGGGTGATACCTCGTATAGCACTTCTGATGAGATCTCTGTAGTGAACTTAATCGGTCGTGGTCATCGAGGGTGATTCCTCCTTCACCACTCCTGATAACGACTCTGTCGTGCAACCCCTCAAGTGTGGACCATCGAGGGTGATTCCTCCTTCGTCCACCTTGACGATAACATCAGGTGGAATTCCATCGAGGGTGATTCCTCAGGGTTCCCTTGGTGTTAGACACACAGTTACTATGGTTACTATGACTTTACACTGAACCATATTACTAAAGATAGGTTGGCCCTGAGGGGTACCAGCGCGAGCTTAATTGCGAGTGATGTGTAGTCGGGTTGACCTAGAAGGTGCCCACGAGATAATTACGAGGCGTGGCTGGGCATTCTTAGCCCTTGCCGCAAGTCCTCGAGATGGGGCGATGGGGTCACATGATCGTGAGTCTCTACTCGTTACCGCAAGTTCCGAGGGGCCTCTGGCCTGATAGCGCTAACCGTCACGTGGGCATAGTATGGGCGTTCTGCGTCGTATGCATCAGCCAAAGCTTAATTGATGTCATGCGACTGAGCGGTGCGTGTCGGGTTGGACTGGTAAGCTCCTGCCTTTTTAAGGAGGTAGCTAGGTCTGCTCACCGGCCGCCCTTGCAATGTGCAGGAGTTCCCGGGGCGATGGCCCATGAACCTTGGGGGCATAGGTTTAGTCCGGCGTGCTGACCTCTCTTTTAAGCCTAGGTCGGGTTGCGGCGTATTGTTTGGCCGAGGCTAGGCATGACCTGATGGCGTGTCCGGTCGGAGTTAAGCGAGCATGGAGGGTAAGTCGGTGCACCCCTGCAGGGAAGAAAACATCTATCGATAGCCTGTCCTACGGTAATGGACACTTGGAGTTGTATCCCGATCGATACAACTAGAACTGGATGTTGAGGCATGAATTGGATATGTTGCTTCGGGAGTCGAGAAAGGATCCCAGAGCATTGATACAACAATATAAATATGACTTTGTTATACTACTCTACTCCCCCCTGTTGCTCCAAGATGATGGTTTCCAGAAGATGCTAGTCCTCGATAGGTCTAGCTCCCCCCCCCCTCTTACTCTGGCAATCTGCAATATACTCCACAGATACTACCCTTTTTATTGATGCCGATGCATATGTAGTGTAGATCCTTGCTTGTGAGTACTTTGGATGAGTACTCACGGTTGCTTTGCTCCCTCTTTTCCCCATTCTTCTTCTTTCTGGTTGTTGCAACCAGATGGTGGGGTCCAGGAGCCAGATGCCACCTTTGACGACTGCTACAACCCCGACGGTGCCTACTACTACGTGACGGCTGCCGACGACCAGAAGTAGTTAGGAGGATCCCAGGCAGGAGGCCTTGCCTTTTCGATCGTGTAGCTTTTGTTCTAGCCTTCTTAAGGCAAACTTGTTTAACTTATGTCTATACTCAGATATTGTTGCTTCCGCTGACTCTGTTGTATTCGAGCTTATGTATTTGAGCCCTCGAGGCCCCTGGCTTGTAATATAAAGCTTTTATTATTTTATTTGTGTCTAGAGTTGTGTTGTGATATCTTCCAGTGAGTCCGTGATCTTGGTCGTACACGTTTGCATGCATGATTAGTGTACGATCAAATCGGTAGAATTGTATGGATGACTAAAGGAACAAGATACCAATCAAATGTTACTGAGTGGGCAAGTTTGATCAATGCCCCCCAGGAGGATGAAAATGACACAGATGTGTATCCCAAGCCTAGGAAGGATCATAACTCCATGGCAAACATATACAAGCCAATTCCTAACAAAGATTTGAAGACTCGCAAGTTTGGCTCCATATGTCATATGTTGTCTGGACTAACCACCATCAAAACTATACTGAGGCACACTTTGTTGCCCAAGTCAGGAGATCATAGAATGATTCGAGGTCACTCCATCAACTTGCTCCATATGTCTGATGTTCCCAAGTTCAAAGTCTTGAGCCTAATTGTGGAGATAATCAAAAGTCAGGAGATCATAGAATGATCCGAGGTCACTCCATCAACTTGCTCCATATGTTTGATGTTCCCAAGTTCAAAGTCATGATCTTGATTGTGGAGACAATCAAGAGGACAGTAGCTGACCAGAAAAGGTCTTGTGGATATGCCCCTCATATTCAGATGCTTATCAACTCCAAGTTCGAGAAATGGACATATCTGCTTGACAAGAGGCATCTACCTCTTAGGCCAGATTTCGAGGACAATGAAGTTGTCATGGATGCATCCCATCCCACTTCAGTTGATGGCCAAGAGAAGATTTCTCAAGCAAAGGCAGCCAAGCAAGCTAGTGTTTATAGAGCTCCTATGACCAAGCAAGATCAACTCAGTTATCTGCTTGAGGCCACTTTGAGGATTGAGAAGAGTTTGGACAACTTGACTCGGAATCAAGCAAGCTTTGAAAGGATCATTGTGACTAAGTTCTATGATCTAGATGTGAAGGTCACAGAGACCCAGACTACTGTGGAGAAGCTCAAAGAAGATGCTGAGGACAGAGATATGACAAGTGCTTTTCAGAGAGTCCCAAGAGCACCAAGATCTTCAGCTGTGCCAGTTGATGAGTCCAGGCCTACACTTTCAGCTCCTGCAGCCACTGCCACAGTTGTGCCTCCAGTATCAACATCTCCAGTTCCAGAGACTTCATCGGAAGTGTTTGCAGATGCTCTCATCTCCACGCCATCTACGTACACCGGAGCCACCAGCAAGAAGACTTCTTTTGCAGCTCCCGGAGATCGTGCCTAGAGTGCCGCATAGCACTATGCATTTTCGAGCTTTTTGGTAACTTGTTGCCAAAGGGGGAGAAAGTGTATAGATCATTAGGATTCGAGAGAGAGTGTCTTGTTTCTTTTTGTTGGTTTTTGTGTGAGATACTTTGTTTGGTTGTTTGGTTATTGCTACAATTTGCTTATGTGTGTTAGATACTTTATGTGCTTGATCATATCATATTATGCTTAATGTGTGCCTATTTGATTGTGTATGATCATTCACTTGTTATTTTGGTGATGAGTGCTTATTACTTAAATCTTATCATTTTGAGCACTCCACCAAGATGTATGTGACATGGAAGAGTAACCCATGATCCTAATCGATTGTGCATTTGCATTCAAAACAAATCTTAAATAATGCATAAATTTAGGGGGGAGCTCTTGCTTATCACATACTTCTCAAAGCGACGATATATTTCACTCTTATTATCATGTGTCGAAGCTTTGATCTATATGTTGTCATCAATTATCAAAAAGGGGGAGATTGAAAGTGCAACTAATCCCCGGGTGGTTTTCATAACTAATAACAACATATAGCTCATTGAACTAATATCCTTTTGATAACCCACAAGTGTAGGGGATCGCAACAGTTTTCGAGGGTAAAGTATTCAACCCAAATTTATTGATTCGACACAAGGGGAGCCAAAGAATACACTTAAGTATTAGCAGCTGAGTTGTCAATTCAACCACACCTGGAAACTTAGTATCTGCAGCAAGGTGGTTTAGTAGCAAAGTAATATGGAGATAGCGGTAACAACAATAAAAGTAACGATAGTGTTTTTTTAGTTTTTGTAACAGTAGCAGCGGAAAAGTAAATAAGCAACAAGCAATATGTCAAAAGCTCGTAGGCATTGGATCGGTGATGGGGAATTATGTCCGATGCAATTCATCATGTGAAAGCTATAACCTAGGGTGACACAGAACTAGCTCCAGTTCATCAATGTAATGTAGGCATGTATTCCGAATATAGTCATACGTGCTTATGGAAAAGAACTTGCATGAAATCTTTTGTCCTACCCTCCCATGGCAGCGGGGTCCTATTGGAAACTAAGGGATATTAAGGCCTCCTTTTAATAGAGTACCGGACCAAAGCATTAACACATAGTGAATACATGAACTCCTCAAACTACGGTCATCACCGGGAGTGGTCCCGATTATTGTCACTTCGGGGTTGCCGGATCACAACACATAGTAGGTGACTATAGACTTGCAAGATAGGATCAAGAACACACATATATTCATGAAAACACGATAGGTTCAGATCTGAAATCATGGCACTCGGGCCCTAGTGACAAGCATTAAGCATAGCAAAGTCATAGCAACATCAATCTTAGAACATAGTGGATACTAGGGATCAAACACTAACAAAACTAACACGATTACATGATGGATCTCATCCAACCCATCACCGTCCAGCAAGCCTACGATGAAATTACTCACGCACGGCAGTGAGCATCATGAAATTGGTGATGGAGGAATGTTGATGATGACGATGGCGACGATCTCCACTCTCGGGAGCCCCAAACGGACTCCAGATCAGCCCTCCCGAGAGAGATTAGGGCTTGGCGGCGGCTCCGTATCGTAAAACGTGATAATTCTTCCTCTCTGATTTTTTTCTTCCTGGAAGTGAATATTGTTGGAAATATGCCCTAGAGGCAATAATAAAGGGATTATTATTATATTTCCTTCTTCATGATAATTGTCTGTTATTCATGCTTGAATTGTATTGTACGGAAACAGCGATACATGTGTGAATACATAGACCACAACGTGTCCCTGGTAAGCCTCTAGTTACTAGCTCGTTCATCAACAGATGGTCACGGTTTCCTGACCATGGACATTGGATGTTATTGATAACGGGATCACATCATTAGGAGAATGATGTGATGGACAAGACCCAATCCTAAGCCTAGCACAAGATCGTGTAGTTCATAATACTTAAGCTTTTCTAGTGTCAAGTATCTGTTCCTTAGACCATGAGGTTGTGCAACTCCCGGATACCGTAGGAATAATTTGGGTGTGCCAAACGTCACAACGTAACTGGGTGGCTATAAAGGTACGCAACAGGTATCTCCGAAAGTGTCTGTTGGGTTGGCACGAACCGAGACTGGGATTTGTCACTCCGTATGATGGAGAGGTATCTTTGGGCCCACTCGGTAAGACATCATCATAATGAGCTCAATGTGACTAAGGAGTTAGTCACGGGATGATGGATTATGTAACGAGTAAAGAGACTTGCCATGACGAGATTGAACAAGGTATCGGTATACCGACGATCGAATCTCGGGCAAGTACCGTACCGATAGACAAAGGGAATTACATACGGGATTAAGTGAATCCTTGACGTCGTGGTTCATTCGATGAGATCATCGAGGAACACGTGGGAACCAACATGGGTATCCAGATCCCGCTGTTGGTTATTGACCGGAGAGTCGTCTCGGTCATGTGTGCGTGTCTCCCGAACCCGTAGGGTCTACACACTTAAGGTTCGGTGACGCTGGAGTTGTAGAGATATATGCACACGGTAACCCGAATGTTGTTCGGAGTCCCGGATGAGATCCCGGACATCACGAGGAGTTCCGGAATGGTTCGGAGGTAAAGAATGATATATAGGAAGTCCAGTTTCGGCCATCGGGAGAGTTCCGGGGATCACCGGTAGTGTACCTGGACCACCGGAAGGGTCCCGGGGGTCCACCGGGTGGGGCCACCCATCCCGGAAGGCCCCGTGGGCCGTAGGGGGAGGGGGACCAGCCCTTAGTGGGCTGGCGCACCCTCCTTGGGCCTCCCCCCATGCGCCTAGGGTTGAAACCCTAGGGGTGGGGGCGCTCCCCTAGGCTTGGGGGGCAAGCCACCCCCCTTGGCCGCCGCCCCCCCTGGCCCCCTATATATAGTGGGGGAGAGAGGGCAGCCGCACCTCAGCCCCCGGCGCCT
>LR738710.1:570953748-570967974 GCA_902687465.1 Secale cereale
CGTTACATCTCCTACTCCTCCCGCAGGGTCTCGGCGAAGCCTTACATCTTTTCCCGTTGCATCCACGACCACGCCGTCGTGCTGCTGGATCTCCATCAACCTCTCCTCCCCCCTTGCTGGATCAAGAAGGAGGAGACGTCGCTGTACCGTACGTGTGTTGAACGTGGAGAGGCCGTCCGTTCGGCGCTGGGATCATTGGTGACGAGGATCACGACGAGTAGGACTCCATCATCCACGTTCCTTCGAACGCTTCCGCTCGCGATCTACAAAGGGTATGTAGATGCACTCATTTATGCTCGTTGCTAGATGACTCCTTAGATTGATCTTGGTGAAGCATAGGAATTTTTTTGAATTCTGCTACGTTCCCCAACAGTGGCATCTGAGCTAGGTCTTTGCGTAGCATCTTGCAGGAGTAGAACACAAACAAGTTGTGGAAGTTGATTTTGTTCAATTCTCTTGCCGCTACTAGTCCAATCTTGATTCGACGGCATTGTGGGATGAAGCGGACCGGACCGACCTTACACGTACGCTTACGTGAGACTGGTTCCACCGACTGACATGCACTAGTTGCATAAGGTGGCTGGTGGGTGTCTGTCTCTCCCACTTTAGTCGGATCGGATTCGATGAAAAGGGTCCTTATGAAGGGTAAATAGAAATTGACATATCATGTTGTGGTTTTGGCGTAGGTAAGAAACGTTCTTGCTAGAAACCTATAGAAGCCACGTAAGAACTTGCAACAACAATTAGAGGATGTCTAACTTGTTCTTGCAGCATGTGCTATGTGATGTGATATGGCCAAGAAGATGTGATGAATGATATATGTGATGTATGAGATTGATCATGTTCTTGTAATAGGGAATCACGACTTGCATGTCGATGAAAATGACAACCGGCAGGAGCCATAGGAGTTGTCTTATTTATTGTATGACCTGTGTGTCATTGAATAACGCCATGTAATTACTTTACTTTATTGCTAAACATTAGCCATAGTGGTAGAAGTAATATTTGGCGAGACGACTTCATGAAGACACGATGATGGAGATCATGATGATGGAGATCATGGTGTCATGCCGGTGACAAAGATGATCATGAAGCCCCGAAGATGGAGATCAAAGGAGCAAAATGATATTGGCCATATCATGTCACTTTATTTGATTACATGTGATGTTTATCATGTTTATGCATCTTGTTTACTTAGAACGACGGTAGTAAATAAGATGATCTCTCACTGAAAATTTCAAGAATTGTGTTCCCCCTAACTGTGCACCGTTGCTAAGGATCGTTGTTCCGAAGCACCACGTGATGATCGGGTGTGATAGGCTCTAACATTCGCATACAACGGGTGTAAGCCAGATTTACACACGCAATACACTTAGGGTTCACTTGACGAGCCTAGCATGTACAGACACGGCCTCGGAACACTGAAGACCGAAAGGTCGAACATGAGTCGTATAGAAGATACGATCAACATGAAGATGTTCACCATTAATGACTAGTCCGTCTCACGTGATGATCGGGCATGGGCTAGTCGATCGGATCATGTATCACTTAGATGACTGAAGAGATGTCAATATGAGTGGGAGTTCATTAATTTTGATTAGATGAACTTAATTGTCATGAACTTAGTCTAAATTCTTTACAATATGTCTTGTAGATCAAATGGCCCACGCTCATGTCACCCTCAACTTCAACGCGTTCCTTGAGAAATCCAAGCTAAAAGACGATGGTAGCAACTATACAGATTGGGTCCGTAACCTCAGGATCATCCTCATAGCTGCCAAGAAAACTTATGTCCTAGAAGCACCGCTAGGTGACGCTCCCGCCCCGGCAAACCAAGATGTTATGAACGCTTGGCAGTCGTGTTGTGATGATTACTCCCTGGTTCAGTGCGGCATGCTCTACAGCTTAGAATCGGGGCTCCAAAAGCATTTCGAGCACCACGGAGTATATGAGATGTTCCAAGAGCTGAAAATGGTTTTCCAGGCTCATGCCCGAGTTGAGAGATATGACGTCTCCAACGCATTCTACAGCTGTAAGATGGAGGAAAACAGTTCTGTCAGCGAGCACATACTCAAGTTGTCTGGGTTGCACAACCGCTTGTCTCAGTTGGGAATGAATCTCCCCGACGAAGCGGTCGTTGACAGAATCCTTCACTCACTCCCACCTAGCTACAAGAGCTTCGTGTTGAACTTCAATATGCAAGGGATGGAGAAGTCCATTCCCGAGGTGTATTCAATGTTGAAATCAGCGGAGGTGGAGATCAAGAAAGAGCATCAAGTGTTGATGGTGAATAAAACCACTAAGTTCAAAAAGGGCAAGGGTAAGAAGAACTTCAAGAAGGACGGCAAAGGAGTTGCGGTGCCCGGTAAGCCAGTTGCCGGGAAGAAGCCAAAGAATGGACCCAAGCCTGAGACTGAGTGCTTTTATTGCAAGGGAACGGGTCACTAGAAGCGGAACTGCCCCAAATACTTAGCAGACAAGAAGGCCGGCAACGTCAAAGGTATATGTGATATACATGTTATTGATGTGTACCTTACCAGCGCTCGTAGTAGCTCCTAGGTATTTGATACCGGTGCAGTTGCTCACATTTGTAACTCAAAGCAGGAACTGCGGAATAAGCAGAGACTGGCAAAGGACGAGGTGACGATGCGTGTCGGGAATGGTTCCAAGGTCGATGTGATCGTCGTCAGCACGCTGCCTCTACATCTACCCTCGGGATTAGTTTTAAACCTTAATAATTGTTATTTAGTACCAGCTTTGAGCATGAACATTGTATCTAGATCTCGTTTGATGCGAGATGGCTACTCATTTAAATCTGAGAATAATGGTTGTTCTATTTATTTGAGAGATATGTTTTATGGTCATGCCCCGCTGGTCAATAGTTTATTTTTGATGAATCTCAAACGTGATGATACACATATTCATAGTGTGAATACCAAAAGATGTAAAGTTGACAATGATAGTCCCACATACTTGTGGCATTGCCGCCTTGGTCATATTGGTGTCAAACGTATGAAGAAGCTCCATGCAGATGGACTTCTAGAGTCTCTTGATTACGAATCATTTGACACATGCGAACCATGCCTCTTGGGCAAGATGACCAAGACTCCGTTCTCCGGAACAATGGAGCGAGCGACCAACTTATTGGAAATCATACATACCGATGTGTGCGGTCCAATGAGTGTTGAAGCTCGCGGAGGCTATCGTTATGTTCTCACCCTCACAGATGACTTGAGTAGATATGGGTATGTCTACTTAATGAAACACAAGTCTGAGACCTTTGAAAAGTTCAAGGAATTTCAGAATGAGGTTGAGAATCAACGTGACAGAAAAATAAATTTCTTATGATCTGATCGTGGGGTGAATATTTAAGTCATGAATTTGGCACGCACCTAAGGAACTGTGGAATTGTTTCACAATTGACACCGCCCGGAACACCTCAACGTAATGGTGTGTCCGAACGTCGAAATCGTACTTTGTTGGACATGGTGCGATCTATGATGTCTCTCAGCTACTTACCGTTATCTTTTTGGGGTTATGCTTTAGAGACTTCCGCATTCACTTTAAATAGGGCTCTGTCGAAATCCGTTGAGACGACACCATATGAACTTTGGTTTGGCAAGAAACCTAAGCTGTCGTTTCTTAAAGTTTGGGGTTGCGATGCTTATGTCAAGAAACTTCAACCTGAGAAGCTCGAACCCAAATCGGAAAAATGCTTCTTCATAGGATACCCAAAGGAAACGATTGGGTACACCTTCTACCTCAGATCTGAAGGCAAGGTCTTTGTTGCCAAGAATGGATCCTTTCTGGAGAAAGAGTTTCGCTCGAAAGAAGTGAGTGGGAGGAAAGTAGAACTTGATGAGGTGACAGTCACCCCTCCCGAACCAGAAAGTAGCACAGCACAGGAAATTGTTCTTGAGGTGCCTGCACTGACAAGGGAGGAAGTTAATGATGATGATCATGAAGATACAAATCAAGTTACTACTGAACTTCGAAGGTCCACAAGGACACGTTCCGCACCAGAGTGGTACGGCAACCCTGTCATGGAAATCATGTTGTTAGACAACGGTGAACCTTCGAACTATGAAGAAGCTATGGCGGGCCCGGATTCCAACAAATGGCTTGAAGCCATGAAATCCGAGATAGGATCCATGTATGAAAACAAAGTATGGACTTTGGTGGACTTGCCCGATGATCGGCACTTGATGACCCACAACCGTAAGGGATCTATTGCAGCGTTTTCGATAAGTAAGAGTGTCGAACCCAACGAGGAGCAGAAGGTATTGATAAGCGATTCTGAGCAAGAAATTACTGCAAGCACTGAAAGATAACTTTTTAGGGGTTTTCTTGATATAAGCAACAGGAAAGTAAAAGCAAGCAAAGTAAAAGGCACTGAGAGTAACAAGTGGCCCAATCCTTTCTGAGCAAAGGAGAGGCCTAGCAACTGAACTTATAAAGGCTAAAGAGTTCCCGAGGACACACGGGAGAGGTAGTCATGTGCTTTCGCCATATTCTGTATCGGTACTATGTTATGTGTTGATAAGTGTTGAGTGGGTGGATCTATGCTAGTACACTCTCTAGACTAAGATGAGTGCACTCTTATGGTTAAACACCTTGCAAGCATCCGCAAATACAAGATAGAATTTAAGGCAAAAGCCTAACCATAGCAATACGATCGATGATCCATTGTTCCCTCGTGCAAAAGCGTGCGAACTAGGGTTTAGGTTTCTGTCACTCCGGCAACCCACCGTAAGCATTCTTAGTACACAATGTATTCCCCTAGGTCCTTAATAAGGCGAAGTGTTGAGTGTTCGACTCACACAACACCACTAGTAGAATGACAACACAACTTAAGTATCAAACAACACATATTACTTCAACAGCATATGACTACTAACAACAAGACTTTTCCCATGTCCTCAAGAACTAAGGTAACTACTCACAAGACATAAAAGAGATCATGATGAGTGGAGATAAATGGATGATAAACAATCTGGACATAATGATATTTCTCCAACAAAACTCAATAGCATTCACCACAAAGTAGTAATCAACACCCATGGAGTAGAGAGGATAGGTAGTACGAGTTACAACACAAGTTGCAATTGTGAGATGAGATTTGGATGAAGATGGAGATGGTGCTGGTGTTGGGGATGATGTTGATGATGATCTCGATGATGCCCGTGACGATGGTGATGACGATGGCGATGATCTCCCCTTCCGGGAGGTGATCTCCCCGGAGAAAACTGCCCACCGGAGATGGCTTTTTCTTCTCTGTAGGTTTCCGCCACGGAGCGGCGGTGGAACTCCGTAAAAACTCTTGTTTTTAGGGTTTTCGGATAACGGAGAGTATATAGGCAAAAGGGGGCAGCCGGAGGTGGGCCAGGGGCTCCAGGCGCCCCCTCCCCCCCCCCCCCGGCGCGGCCAGGGGGCGCGCCCCCAGGGCGCCTGGACACCCTGTGGCCCCCCTCTGGTTGCCCTTTTGCGTGCCTTCGTGATCTGTCTGGAAAATATCCCCCGTCGATTTTCAGGTAATTTGGAGGTATTCTTCTTCAGCAACTCAGCGTCCACTTTTTACTGCTGAATCCTGCGTCTGCTGCTTCGGCATCGGAAAGTTGCAAACTGTGTAAAATAGGCCAAAACAACATAAGAACATCATCGTAACGTGAAATATATCAATGAATAAGGATAAATTACGATATAAAATAGTGATGCATTTTGGACGTATCAACACCCCCAAGCTTAGACCTCGCTTGTCCCCAAGCGAATACTGAGCTCGGTAAACCTGTCCACAAGTTTAGAGAGTGAAGTGTCGATAAATAGAATACGGACAAGAAGCATCACAGCTTCTTCACCAACTCAAATATCCTCAACAGCAATCTTCAACTCATAAGGCCCTTATAAAAGAGTGGTAACACTTATATTCGAAAGTAGGGCTAAGGAAACTCATCAAATCATAGCAAACATGTCCTTTGGTCAAAGAACAACAAATAGCTTTAACTTTTGCTCTTTCTTATGTTTTTATGAGATTAATTGAAGCTTTTGAAAGAACATGTTATTAGGCAAGAAGTGAAAGTGTTAACACAAAGGAAGATATTTGCCTTAGCTGGGCTTGACAAACAACTTACTTATCAAATGATAATGTCAACAAGGATATGATATGACCAATCTTAATGCAACTTTATATGAATGAATCCTTGTCAACATCAAATGTCTGCTCTCTTTAAGAATAGAAGGAAGTAGGAATAACTGACTCAACCTAAAATTAAAAGATAGGCCCTTCTCTACGGAAGTAGGGAAAACTCATGTGCTATCCTTAAATCAAACAGAATGAAAACAAGTTTTGAGAGGTGCATGTCAACGAATGCTAATAGATAACTCAGTTACTTCTCGAGCTGGACAAGTTTCGAGGAACGGCTCCCGCACGAGGACGATCACATCCTCTTAATCTCCTTTGTTTATCACTGCCAAAGTTTTCTGATTTCTCATGAACAAAGCGTGAAGGAGGGTTTGTTTGTTGTATATATATTTTTTAATGAGCCGGGCGCACTCTTTGCCAGTTCCTTCTCGTATTAGGGGTTTGCAGATTAGACATGCAATCCCGGGGTGAAACTTGTCCAACTCAAAAAGACCATGAATTAACTATTACTTCCTCATGAGCTAAAACAGAGGCACATAATAAAAGATTTTGAACATTTTAAGGATAACACATAAATTCTGTACTTTAGGAGGTGGTAGTGGAATACCACGAATAGGAAGGTATGGTGGACTCATATGGAAGGTATTGGTTTAAGGGTATGGATGCACAAGCAGAATTCCGCTTAGTACAGAGTTAGGCTAGCAAAGGTTTTGAGAGAACAGACAATTGATGATGACTATGATGCAAAGCAATATAAAGCATAAACATTGAAGTAAGCATAACACATCAAGTTGTCTTCCTTGTCAGCATAACACTTCAAGCATAATAACATAAAGGTTTTGGCTATGTCGATACTTTAAGAAAGTCATGCTTGTTGTTATGACCAAAGCTATGTTTGCCAAGATTAAATAAAGTTTTCACAGCCATACCTGATATAAGGTCAATACTCCTCATAAGAATCATCATATAAGGTCGATTGCGTGAAGAGAATACCGGGTGCGGCAAAGGAACCAATAGACTTCTCATTAATATTCCATCATAGACGACTCCACACTCACGGATACAATCTCTCCACCGAAGGAGTGATAGACCTCAATGCACACACCTATTTCATATAGTAACCTCCCTAAACATGATATGACTCTACTTGACTCTAAAAGACAAAAGATAAAGATCAAGATACCGGGCACTCCCCCAAGCTTGGAACAAGCCAAGGGAATGCCGTTACCCAAGGAGATTTCACTCCTCATTCTTGTTGGTGTTGATCACGTAGTCCTCGGCGAAACGCTTCCATGGAAGGGGTTCTCCAGTCTCATATGAGAAGTTTGTCTCCTGAATCCTGCATGCAGCACCCATACCCATGCGCATAAACCTTAGTTCATACTCACAGTTCTGGTTATGTAGATCATAAATTTGCCCTTGGAGCTCTTCAATTCTTTCTTCAGACGCGGTAACGCTTTTCCACATCTCCTTCATCTCCTTCAGGAAGTAGGTCTTCAGCTCGTTGATGATGTCAAAGTTAGCTTCAACACCACGTTCGATCATCTTCTTGTACTTGAAGACTTCTTGCTCCACTTCTTCCAGCCTGGCCTGGATGCTCCCCTCCTTGATAGGTCCCTTCAGATCTTCTTGATGAAGGACACCGTCCTCCATCCGAACAACCTGAGGGTGCTTCTTCACCTCAGCGAGGTAAGGGTTGATGACGTTGACGACGAACTTGTCCTTGGGGGAACTTGGAGAAGCCATGGCACCTAGATTCAGCTGAAAGATTCCCTGGCAGAAACAGATCAAAAAGAAAACACACGAAATCGCAAGATACGTTGCCGGAACAATCCGGGCAAATATATAGCAAAAAATTATGCACAGAAAGGAAGGTAACAGGCTAAAGCGGGGTCGGAGACGGACTTCCGGGTGTCCAAGCGGCCTCCCGGCACGGCCAGGAGGTAGGGCGCGCCAGGGGGGCGCCTGGACCCCCTAGAGCTCGTCTCCGGCTCCACTTAGGCTTAGAATTTTACTAATTTTGCAAAAACTCGTAATATAGAACTTTTATGGTGGTTCGCGATGTTTCCTTACCGTAATACATACCTTTTCTTTATTCTGCTTCTGCTGGTGTCTGAAACAGGGTTGCAACATGTTCTTCGTGAGTTGTTGTGTATATCAAATTCACATCAACATTGACAGGATCTCCTGCTATGTAATGCTTAAGTCTTTGCCCATTCACAGCTTGAGGTTTGGTTCCTTCAAAATTGTTAATCTTAATTGCACCAGACCGATAGACTTCTTCAATATGAAATGGCCCTTCCCACCTGGAAAGTAGTTTGCCTGGAAACGGGATCTAAACAACAAAACTTTATCACCAACATTAAATTCACGTTTCAGAATCCTCCTATCATGCCACTTCTTTACCTTTTCCTTGAACATTTTAGCGCTCTCGTAAGCTTCACTTCTCCATTCATCTAGAGAAGTCAAGTTCATGAGACGCTTCTCACCAGCTAATTTCGGGTCAGCATTAAGCTCTCTAACAGCCCAGAAAGCTTTGTGCTATAACTCTAATGGTAAATGGCAAGCCTTGCCATACACCATCTTATAGGGGGACATGCCCATGGGGTTTTTGTAAGCAGTTCTATACGCCCACAAAGCATCTCCTAACTTATTTGACCAGTCCTTTCTATTTCTGTTTACTGTCTTCTGCAAGATCAACTTAATCTCTCTATTGGTGAGCTCAACTTGCCCACTAGTTTGAGGATGATATGGTGAAGCAATTCTATGATTGACATCGTATTTGGCTAAAGCTTTTCTAAAAGCTCCGTGTGTGAAGTGTGATCCTCCATCAGTCATGAGATACCTAGGTACACCAAACCTAGGAAAAATTACATCCTTGAGCATTTTCAAAGATGTCTTGTGATCAGCACTTTCAGTGGGGATTTCTTCAACCCACTTGGTCACATAATCAACAGCTACTAAAATGTGCGTGTACTTGTGCGAAGAAGGAAAAGGACCCATAAAGTCAAAACCCCAACAATCAAAAGGTTCAATCACTAGTGAGTAATTCATAGGCATCTCATTCCTTCTACTAATGTTACCAACTCTCTGACATTTATCACAGGCTAAAACATAATTTCTAGCATCCTTAAAGAGAGTAGGCCAATAAAAACCTGATTGAAGAACCTTATGTGCAGTCCTCTCACCGGCATGATGTCCTCCATAGGGACTATCATGACACTGTTTGAGAATGTCCTTTTGCTCATGTTCCGGTATGCATCTTCTCACGATCCCGTCGGGGCCTTCTTTGAAAAGATGTGGGTCATCCCAAAAGTAGTGCCTCAAATCATGAAAGAACTTCTTCCTTTGCTGAAATGTTAAACCTGGAGGCAAATACTTTGCAACAATAAAATTAGCATAATCTGCAAACCAAGGATCGGAAAGAGATTGTACTTTTACAAAGGCAAGTTGTTCGTCTGGAAAACTGTCGTTGACTGGGATGGGATCATGCGGTATATCTTCCATCCTTGAAAGATTGTCCGCCATCGGATTGTCTTCCCCTTTCCTATCAACAATCTGCAAATCAAATTCTTGAAGAAGGAGTACCCATCTGATAAGCCTTGGCTTGGCATCCTTCTTTGTCATAAGGAACTTAATGGCAGCATGATCAGTATGAATAATAACTTTGGAATCAACAATATACTGCCTAAACTTATCACAAGCAAATACTACAGCTAAGAATTCCTTCTCAGTAGTAGCATAATTCCTTTGAGCACTATCAAGGGTTTTACTAGCATAATGTATAACATTCAATTTCTTATCAACTCTTTGTCCTAAAACAGCTCCAACAGCAAAATCACTAGCATCACACATAATCTCAAAAGGTAAATTCCAGTCAGGCAGTTGTACTATAGGAGCGGTTATTAAGGCTTTCTTAAGAACTTCAAAAGCTTCCTTGCAATCCTCATCAAATACAAAAGGAACGTCCTTCTGGAAAAGATTAGTGAGGGGCCTCGAAGTCTTAGAAAAGTTTTTAATAAATCTTCTATAGAAACCAGCATGACCAAGAAAGCTGCGAATACCTTTGATGTCCCTTGGATAGGGCATCCTCTCAATAGCTTCGATCTTGGCCTTGTCCACTTCAATTCCCCTTTCGGAAATCTTGTGACCAAGAACAATTCCTTCGTTAACCATGAAGTGGCACTTCTCCCAGTTGAGTACCAAATTTGTCTCCTCACATCTCTGCAAAACTTTATTAAGGTTGTGGAGACAATGGTCAAAGGAAGTTCCATAGACGGAGAAATCGTCCATGAAGACTTCCATAATATCCCCACAGAAACCATGAAATATAGCAGACATACACCTTTGAAAAGTAGCAGGGGCATTACATAAACCAAAAGGCATACGCCTGTAAGCATAAGTACCAAAGGGACAAGTAAAAGTGGTCTTCTCTTGATCAGCAGTGTTAACATGAATTTGAGAGAAGCCAGAATAACCATCGAGATAACAAAAGTGGGTATTTTTGGATAACCTTTCAAGCATTTGGTCGATGAACGGCAACGGGTAGTGATCCTTCCTGGTTGCCTTGTTCAGCTTCCTGTAATCAATACACATTCTATATCCAATAATAATTCTCTGAGGTATTAGTTCATTCTTATCATTAGGAACCACAGTTGTACCTCCTTTCTTGGGAACACAATGTACCGGGCTTACCCACTTACTATCAGCTATAGGGTAGATAATACCTGCGGCTAGAAGCTTGAGAATTTCAGTTCTTACAACATCCATCATCTTCGGGTTCAACCGTCGTTGATGATCAACAACTGGTTTAGCATCAGGCTCAAGGTTGATAGTATGTTGACAGATAGATGGACTAATCCCCTTAAGGTCATCAAGGGTATAGCCAATTGCGCCTCGGTGTTTATGAAGTACTTCCAATAATCGCTCTTCTTCATATCCTGAAAGGTTAGAGTTGATAATAACAGGATATACTTTCTTTTCATCTAAATAAGCATACTTGAGCGTATCGGGAAGAGGTTTAAGATCGAACACCGGTTCTTCTTTTGGTTTTGATAAAATTCCCAAAGGTTCAACCGAAAGGTTGTGCTTCAGGATAGCAGGTTGCCTCAAGAATATTTCATCTAGTTCATTTCTTTCCTGCATATGCAAATCATTCTCGTGGTCCTCCATATATTGCTGCAAGGGATCATTAGGGGGAATAGCAATAGAAGCAATACTTTCAATAATTTTATCATCACTAGGTAAATCGGTACCACGAGGCTGCTTAGAGAACTTAGAAAAATTAAATTCATACGGCTCACCATTGAATTCAACAGAAACTTTACCTTTCTTGCAATCTATTATAGCTCCACAAGTTCTAAGAAAAGGTCTACCAAAAATAATAGGACAAAAATTGTCCCTCTCTGAACCAAGTACTAGAAAGTCGGTAGGGTATTTTACCTTTCCACATAGGACTTCAACGTCCCTCACAATTCCGATAGGAGAGATAGTTGTTCTGTTTGCAAGATGAATGGTAACATCAACTTCTTCAAGTTCACAAGGGGAAATCTCACCGATGATCTCTTCATAAAGTGAATAGGGGATAGAACTTGCACTCGATCCCAAATCGCATAGCCCATAATAATTGTGATCTCCTATTTTAACAGATACCACTGGAGTACCTGAAATCGGGCCTTTATTCTTGGCTGTGACAAGGTTAGTGGAAACAGCACAAAAATTCACATTGGAATCCAAAACATCATTAGTAACAAGGTCTTTAATGAACGCAACTTGAGGATCGACCTTGATCTGGTCCTCAGGCTCATCAACTCTTCTCTCACTTTTATTTATTACGCCTGTCACAAGAGAGTGCTCCCTTATCCTTGCGGGAAAAGGAGGCTTTTCATATATAACTGCCGGCAAAATAGGGTCAGCAACATGAATATCAACAGGTAGCTCTTTAAAAGGTTCATGATGCTGGCCTCTCTTCTTTTTAAAAGAATCAACGTGAGAGGCATAATTCTTACAGAAATCAATCATTAGATGGGAATCAAGACCAATCTTAGAGCAAAAAGTATTGAAGTAATCAGTTTTCACATAGCTCTCAATATAATCATGTTCATAATTTATAGCGGGTTCAATACCTTTATCGATTTCCCAATCTTCGGTATTCCTCTGGATCCTTTCAATGAGATCCCACCTTTCTTTAACACTCTTCGTCTGAAATACCCCACTAGAGGAGGCATCCAGCATCTCCTTATCCTGACGAGAAAGCCTGGCATAAAAATTTGTAAGTATAATTTCCTTGGGGAGCTCATGAATAGGACATTTGAGCATTAGGGACTTCAATATCCCCCAAGCTTGAGCAATGCTTTCTCCGTCACGAGACCTAAAGTTATAGATATAGTTCATGTCTCGATGAATTTCATGAAGAGGATAAAACTTAGTATAAAAGAGAGACATAAGCTCTTGCCAGTCAAGCAATTGCGAGTTATCGAGAAGCCTATACCAATCTAAATCTTTATCTATAAGTGATACGGCGAACAATTTCCTCATGACAAACT
Organism: Secale cereale; assembly: GCA_902687465.1. Classification (NCBI taxonomy): domain Eukaryota; kingdom Viridiplantae; phylum Streptophyta; class Magnoliopsida; order Poales; family Poaceae; genus Secale; species Secale cereale. The sequence goes on from LR738710.1 coordinate 570,966,433, forward strand.
CCCTTGATACACCTGCAAGCTTAAATAATGAACATAGTTGTGACAGATATAGCAAGTGTTCACCGGGATGTCTGTCTCCTGCATAACGATTAGCCAAAACATAATCGATAATACCAGCTGGTATTTCATAGGGCACAATTTCAGTAGGGGGAGGAGCAACCACCACAGGTGTGGGGCGTCTTCCCACAAGCAATGATCCAATAGCAAGGTTGTCCAAAAGGACAAAGAGCAGCAACAGCAAAAAAAACAGAATTATAAAAACTTCCTTACCAGTTTCACTTTACCAATAGCGCTACGCTCCCCGGCAACGGCGCCAGAAAATGGTACTTGATGACCCACAACCGTAAGGGATCTATTGCAGCGTTTTCGATAAGTAAGAGTGTCGAACCCAACGAGGAGCAGAAGGTATTGATAAGCGATTCTGAGCAAGAAATTACCGCAAGCACTGAAAGATAACGTTTTAGGGGTTTTCTTGATATAAGCAACAGGAAAGTAAAAGCAAGCAAAGTAAAAGGCACTGAGAGTAACAAGTGGCCCAATCCTTTCTGAGCAAAGGAGAGGCCTAGCAACTGAACTTATAAAGGCTAAAGCGTTCCTGAGGACACACGGGAGAGGTAGTCATGTGCTTTCGCCATATTCTGTATCGGTACTATGTTATGTGTTGATAAGTGTTGAGTGGGCGGATCTATGCTAGTACACTCTCTAGACTAAGATGAGTGCACTCTTATGATTAAACACCTTGCAAGCATCCGCAAATACAAGATAGAATTTAAGGCAAAAGCCTAACCATAGCAATACGATCGATGATCCATTGTTCCCTTGTGCAAAAGCGTGTGAACTGGGGTTCAGGTTTCTGTCACTCCGGCAACCCACTGTAAGCATTCTTTGTACACAATGTATTCCCCTAGGTCCTTAATAAGGCGAAGTGTTGAGTGTTCGACTCACACAACACCACTAGTAGAATGACAACACAACTTAAGTGTCAAACAACACATATTACTTCAACAGCATATGACTACTAACAACAAGACTTTTCCCATGTCCTCAAGAACTAAGGTAACTACTCACAAGACATAAAAGAGATCATGATCAGTGGAGATAAATGGATGATAAACAATCTGGACATAATGATATTTCTCCAACAAAACTCAATAGCATTCACCACAAAGTAGTAATCAACACCGATGGAGTAGAGAGGATAGGTAGTACGAGTTACAACACAAGTTGCAATTGTGAGATGAGATTTGGATGAAGATGGAGATGGTGCTGGTGTTGGGGATGATGTTGATGATGATCTCGATGATGCCCGTGACGATGGTGATGACGATGGCGATGATCTCCCCTTCCGGGAGGTGATCTCCCCGGCGAAATCTGCCCGTCGGAGATGGCTTTTTCTTCTCTGTAGGTTTCCGCCACGGAGCGGCGGCGGAACTCCGTAAAAACTCTTGTTTTTAGGGTTTTCGGATAACGGAGAGTATATAGGCAAAAGGGGGCAGCCGGAGGTGGGCCAGGGGCTCCAGGCGCCCCCCCCCCCCCCCCCCC
>LR738710.1:570968066-571111467 GCA_902687465.1 Secale cereale
CCCCCCCCCCCGGCGCGGCCAGGGGGGGCGCGCCCCCAGGGCGCCTGGACACCCTGTGGCCCCCCTCTGGTTGCCCTTTTGCGTGCCTTCGTGACCCGTCTGGAAAATATCCCCCGTCGATTTTCAGGTAATTTGGAGGTATTCTTCTTCAGCAACTCAGCGTCCACTTTTTACTGCTGAATCCTGCGTCTGCTGCTTCGGCATCGGAAAGTTGCAAACTATGTAAAATAGGCCAAAACAACATAAGAACATCATCGTAACGTGAAATATATCAATGAATAAGGATAAATTACGATATAAAATAGTGATGCATTTTGGACGTATCAGCACTCCATAGAAAATAAATGGATATTTAAGAAGAAGACAGACGCGGATGGTAATGTGACCATCTATAAGGCTCGGCTTGTCGCTAAGGGTTATCGACAAGTTCAAGGGATTGACTACCATGAGACTTTCTCTCCCGTAGCGATGCTAAAGTCCGTCCGAATCATGTTAGCAATTGCCGCATTCTATGATTATGAGATATGGCAAATGGACGTCAAAACGGCATTCCTTAATGGCTTCCTCAAGGAAGAACTGTATATGATGCAGCCGGAAGGTTTTGTCGACCCAGGGAATGCTAACAAGGTATGCAAGCTCCAGCGCTCGATCTACGGGCTGGTGCAAGCATATCGGAGTTGGAATATTCGCTTTAATGATGTGATCAAAGCGTTTTGCTTTGTACAGACTTGGGGAGAAGCCTGTATTTACAAGAAAGTGAGTGGGAGCTCTGTAGCATTTCTCTTATTATATGTGGATGACATACTGCTGATGGGAAATGATATAGAATTCTTGGAGAGCATAAAGGACTACTTGAATAAGAGTTTTTCAATGAAGGACCTTGGAGAAGCTGCTTATATATTAGGCATCAAGATCTATAGAGATAGATCGAGAAGCCTCATTGGTCTTTCACAAAGCACATACCTTGACAAGATATTGAAGAAGTTCAATATGGATCAGTCCAAGAAAGGGTTCTTGCCTGTTTTGCAAGGTATGAGATTGAGCACTGCTCAGCCCCCGACCACGGCAGAAGATAGAGAAAAGATGAGTGTCATCCCCTATGCCTCAGCCATAGGTTCTATTATGTATGCCATGCTGTGTACCAGACCTGATGTGAACCTTGCCATAAGTTTGGTGGGGAGGTACCAAAGTGATCCCGGTATGGAACACTGGATAGCGGTCAAGAACATCCTGAAGTACCTGTAGAGGCCTAAGGATATGTTTCTCGTTTATGGAGGTGACGAAGAGCTCGTCGTAAAGGGTTACGTCGATGCTAGCTTCGACACAGATCTGGATGACTCCAAGTCACAAACCGGATACGTGTATATTTTGAATGGTGGAGCAGTCAGCTGGTGCAGTTGCAAGCAGAGCGTCGTGGCGCATTCTACATGTGAAGCGGAGTACATAGCTGCTTGCGAAGCAGTGCAAGAAGGAGTCTGGATGAAGGAGTTTATCACCTACCTAGGAGTCATTCCAAGCGCGTCAAGCCCGATGACTCTCTTCTCTGACAACACTGGAGCTATTGCCATTGCCAAGGAGCCCAGGTTTCACAAGAAGACCAAGAACATCAAGCGTCGTTTCAACTCCATCCGGAATTATGTTCAAGATGGAGACATGGATATTTCTAAAGTGCATACGGATCTGAATGTCGCAGATCCATTGACTAAACCTCTTCCACGGGAAAAACATGATCAACACCAGAACTCTATGGGTGTTCAATTCATCACAATGTAACTAGATTATTGACTCTAGTGCAAGTGGGAGACTGTTGGAAATATGCCCTAGAGGCAATAATAAAAGGATTATTATTATATTTACTTGTTCATGATAATTGTGTGTTATTCATGCTTGAATTGTATTGTACGGAAACATCGATACATGTGTGAATAGATAGACCACAACGTGTCCCTGGTAAGCCTCTAGTTACTAGCTCGTTGATCAACAGATGGTCACTGTTTCCTGACCATGGACATTGGATGTCATTGATACCGGGATCACATCATTAGGAGAATGATGTGATGGACAAGACCCAATCCTGAGCCTAGCACAAGATCGTGTAGTTCATAATGCTTAAGCTTTTCCAGTGTCAAGTATTTGTTCCTTAGACCATGAGGTTGTGCAACTCCCAGATACCGTAGGAATACTTTGGGTGTGCCAAACGTCACAACGTAACTGGGTGGCTATAAAGGTATGCAACGGGTATCTCCGAAAGTGTCTGTTGGGTTGGCACGAACCGAGACTGGGATTTGTCACTCCGTATGACGGAGAGGTATCTCTGGGCCCACTCGGTAAGACATTATCATAATGAGCTCAATGTGACTAAGGAGTTAGTCACGGGATGATGGATTACGGAACGAGTAAAGAGACTTGCCATGACGAGATTGAACAAGGTATCGGTATACCAACGATCGAATCTCGGGCAAGTACCGTACCGATAGACAAAGGGAATTACATACGGGATTAAGTGAATCCTTGACATCGTGGTTCATCCGATGAGATCATCGAGGAACACGTGGGAACCAACATGGGTATCCAGATCCCGCTGTTGGTTATTGACCGGAGAGTCGTCTCGGTCATGTCTGCGTGTCTCCCGAACCCGTAGGGTCTACACACTTAAGGTTCGGTGATGCTAGGGTTGTAGAGATATATGCACATGGTAACCCGAATGTTGTTCGGAGTCCCGGATGAGATCCCGGACGTCACGAGGAGTTCCGTAATGGTCCGGAGGTAAAGAATGATATATATGAAGTCCAGTTTCGGCCATCGGGGGTCATCGGTAGTGTACCGGGACCACCAGAAGGGTCCCGGGGGTCCACCGGGTGGGGCCACCCATCCCAGAGGGCCCCGTGGGCCGTAGGGGGAGGGAGACCAGCCCTTAGTGGGATGGCGCCTCCCCCCATGCGCCTAGGGTTGAAACCCTAGGGGTGGGGGCACCCCCCTAGGCTTGGGGGGCAAGCCACCCCCCTTGGCCGCCGCCCCCCTAGGAGATTGGATCTCCTAGGGCCGGCGCCCCCTGGCCCCCTATATATAGTGGGGGGAGAGAGGGCTGCCGCACCTCAGCCCCCGGCGCCTCTCCCCCCCCTGTTACATCTCCTACTCCTCCCACAGGGTCTCGACGAAGCCCTGCAGCTTTTCCCGTTGCGTCCACCACCACGCCGTCGTGCTGCTGGATCTCCATCAACCTCTCCTCCCCCTTGATGGATCAAGAAGGAGGAGACGTCGATGTACCGTACGTGTGTTGAACGCGGAGGTGCCGTCTGTTCGGCACTGGGATCATCGGTGACGAGGATCACGACGAGTACGACTCCATCATCCACGTTCCTTCGAACGCTTCCGCTCGCGATCTACAAAGGGTATGTAGATGCACTCCTTTATGCTCGTTGCTAGATGACTCCTTAGATTGATCTTGGTGAAGCGTACGAATTTTTTTGAATTCTGCTATGCTCCCCAACAAATATATGGGGCGTCAGGGGGCCCACGAGGCAGGGGGCATGCCCAGGGGAGGGGGCGCGCCCCCACCCTCGTGAACAGGGTGTGGGCCTCCTGGTCTGGATCTTTCCGCATATATTTTTTATATTTTCCAAAATAATTCTCCGTGGATTTTCAGGTCATTCTGAGAACTTTTTATTCCTGCACAAAAACAACACCATGGCAATTCTGCTGAAAACAGCGTCAGTCCGGGTTAGTTCCATTCAAATCATGCAAGTTAGAGTCCAAAACAAGAGCAAAAGTGTTTGGAAAAGTAGATATGTTGGAGATGTATCAACTCCCCCAAGCTTAAACCTTTGCTTGTCCTCAAGCAATTCAGTTGATAAACTAAAAGTGATAAAGAAAAACTTTGACAAACCCTGTTTTCTCTTGTTGTTGCAAATATGTAAGCCAGCATTCAGGTTTTCAGCAATAATCATGAACTAACCACATTCACAATAACTTTCAGGTCTCAAGTCTACTCATATCAATGGCATAATCAACTAGCGAGCAATAATAATAAACCTCGGATGACAACACTTTCTCAAAACAATCATGATATGATATAACAAGATGGTATCTCGCTAGCCCTTTCCGAGACCGCAAAACATAAATGCAGAGCACCTTTAAGGATCAAGGACTGACTAAACATTGTAATTCATGGTAAAAGAGATCCAGTCATGATCATACTCAATGCAAATTAATGGTAATACATGCAAATGACATAGGTGCTCTCCTACTGGTGCTCTTTTATAAGAGGATGATGACTCTGCATAAAAGTAAATAGATATGCCCTTCGCAGAGGGAAGCAGGGATTTGTAGAGGTGCCAGAGCTCGATTTTTAAATAGAGATGAATAATCGTTTTGAGCGGTATACTCTCATTGTTAACATAACAACCAAGAATCTCGATATCTTCCATGCTACGCACATTATAGACGGTTCCCAAACAGAACGGTAAAGTTCATACTCCCCCAACCACCAACAAGCACACTCCACGGCTAGCCCGAAACAACGGGTACCGTCCAAACCAGCAACAACCCTGGGGAAGTTTTGTTTAATTATTATAATTTTGAGCATGGGACTGGGCATCCCGGTTACCAGCCATTTTGTCATGAATAATGAGCGGAGTCCACTCATCGTGAGAATAACCCACCTAGCATGGAAGATATAGACAGCCCTAGTTGATACATAGTTGTTCGAGCATACAAACAGAATTTCATTTGAAGGTTTAGAGTTTGGCACATACAAATTTACTTGGAACGGCAGGTAAATACCGCATATAGGAAGGTATGGTGGACTCATTGGAATAACTTTGGGGTTTATGGAAGTGGATGCACACGCAGTATTCTCGCTTAGTACAGGTGAAGGCTAGAAAGAGACTGGGAAGCGACCAGCTAGAGAGCGACAACGGTCATGAACATGCATTAAAATTAATCAACAATGAATGCAAGCATGAGTAGGATATAAATCACCATGAACATAAATATCGTGGAGGCTATGTTGATTTTTTTCAACTACATGCGTGAAATGTGCCAAGTCAGACCACTTGAATCGTTCAAAGGAGGATACCACCCCATCATACCACATCACAACCATTTCAATATCATGTTGGCATGCAAGATAGACCACTATAAACTCTCATCTAATTAAGCATGGCATAAGCAGCTATGATCTCTAATTGTCATTGCAAGCATGTTTCATTAGCTAATTAAGCATGGCATAAGCAGCTATGATCTCTAATTGTCATTGCAAGCATGTTTCATTCATAACAAGCTGAATAAGGAACAGTGAACTATCATATTTACAAAAACAAGAGAGGTCGAGTTCATACCAGCTTTTCTCATCTCAATTAGTTCATCATATATCATCCTTATTGCCTTTCACTCGCACGACCGAACGGTGTGGATAATAATAATAGTGCACGTGCATTGGACTAAGCTGGAATCTGCAAGCATTTAATACAAGAGAGAAGACAAAGTAATATGGCTCAAGGTTAAATTAATAATAAAGCATATGAGAGCCACTAAGCAATTTCATTCATGGTCTTCTACTCTTAACCCCCAAGGAAAAGAAAAGAAACTATTTACATGGGAAAGCTCCCAACAAGCAAAAGAAGAACGATAAATCTTTTTGGGTTTTTTTTAATTACTACTACTACGGGCAAGGAAAGTAGACTAGCTAAAAGCTACAACTAATATATTTTTTTGTTTTTCTTAAGGTTTTTCTGACACACAAGAAAAAGACTAAGAAAAGAATTGAAACTAAACATGGATGGTAGAATGAAAGAGTGTGAGCACCGACAACTAGAATAAGTGTGTGAACATGAATGTAAAGTCGGTGAGAAACGTGTACTCCCCCAAGATTAGGCTTTTTAGCCTAAGTTGCTCTATGGCCACGGATCGAAGCTACTCCCTCCAGTGTACTGAGATGTGTCCTCTGGGTGCCACTGGTTGGCAAGCTCATCCAGCTCCCACCCATAAATAGACTGACGGTAAGGACCGAGTGGTGGCTCCGGCTCAGGCTCTGAAGCTCGTGCCTGGCTCTAGTGCTTGTAGAAAGCATCTGACGTAACAAGATATATACCTGTAGACAGATCAAACAGAGATGGTGCTTTGAGCAAGGAGATCGAAAATGGCAGCAAGATGAGCTAGAACTCGTGCTTGAGCTGGTTGGTGATTTTTTTGGGAGTAAGAAGAAGAGTATGGGTGCAGGAATAAGTGGAGGGGGCCAGTGGGGCCCACGAGGCAGGGGGCGCGCCCTATGAGGGTGGTCGCTCCCTGGACCCTTGTGGCTAGGTGCTGGCTCCCCTCGCTGTGTGTTCTGTGTCATATATTCTCAAATATTCTAGAAAAAATCATATTAAATTTTCAGGGCATTTGGAGAAATTTTATTTTTGGGGTATTTTTTTATTGCATGGATAAGTCTGGAAACAGACAGAGAATACTATTTTTGCTTTATTTATCCTAATTAACAGAAAGTAAAAGGAGGGTACATAAGGTTGTGCTATCTATATTCACCTATCTCATGCTCATCACAAGGAATCCATTAACAAGCTTGATCAGGTCTTGTTAATAAACTCTTTCTGAATAACATGAAACCGGAGAATTTTCGAATAACACTAGGTTACCTCAATGGGGATATGTATGTCCCCAACAATAAGAATGTCATATGTCTTCTTGACAGTAGGAAGAGGAGATTCAAAACCTCCAATAGTGATAGTTGAAACTTTTCCAATATAATTGATACTATGGACCTGAGGTTGTTTCCTCGGAAAGTGGACAGTATGCTCGTTACCATTGACATGAAAAGTGACATTGCCTTTGTTGCAATCAATAACAGCCCCTGCAGTATTCAAAAAGGGTCTACCAAGGATATAGACATACTATCGTCCTCGAGAATATCAAGTATAACAAAGTCTGTTAAAATAGTAACATTTGCAACTACAACAGGCACATCCTCACAAATACCGACAGGTATAACAGTTGATTTATCAGCCATTTGCAAAGATATTTCAGTAGGTGTCAACTTACTCAAGTCAAGTCTACGATGTAAAGAGAGAGGCATAACACTAACACCGGCTCCAAGATCACATAAAGCAGTTTTAACATAGTTTCTCTTAATGGAGCAAGGTATAGTGGGTTGATATGTCCAAAACGTATCTATAATTTCTGCTTGCTCCATGCTTCTTTTGTGTGATATTGCTATGATATTGATGCACTTCCATACACTTTTGATCATATTTGGACTAACCTATTAACTCAGTGCACCACAGTGCCAGTTCCTGTTTTCTGCTGTTTTCTATTTCAGGTTTCCCCCATATTAAAAGTGCTCCAAAAATTCCAGGAAAAATATAGGAAAAATCAGCGTACAGGAAGCTTCGCGAAGAACCAAAGATGGGCCAGAGGGAAGCCAGGGGAGGCCCAGTCGGCCACCTGGCGCGGCCCCACCCCTGGCCGCGCCAGGGGGGCGCCTGGGGCCCCTGCTCCGCCTCTGGCTGCCCCCTTCGCCTATATATCCCTCTCGTCCCGAAACCCTCGAGGACAGAACCCTTTTTTCGCAATCTCGCCTCTGTTCCGCCGCCGCAACGCTTCCAAGATCGGGAGCATCAGGAGAACTCTTCCCGGCACCCTGCCGGAGGGGAGAACCACCACCAGGAGCTTCTCCACCACCATGGACGCTTCCCGGATGAGTCGTGAGTAGTCCACCTTGGACCATGGGTCCATGATCAGTAGCTATGTGATGTTCTCCTCCCCTCTTTGCTCTTCATGGTTTAGACCTCGTGAGCTGCCCTACATGATCGAGGCACATATGTAATCTTTCTACTGTTGCTTTGCTGAGTTTGCTGGGATCTGATGGATTATGAGACTATGTTCAGATTGTTTTTGAGAAATATATTTGATTCACCTCTTTTATATCTTTGTTCTTGAGTAATTCTTGCATGTTCTCCGTTGCTGTTTATTGCTTTGGCCAAGTAGTAGGTAGTAACTCCAAGAGGGAGCGTTAAGCTTGATTGTGGGTTCATGCCCCCTAATGACTAGCTTGAGTGACAGAAACATGAGTCCAGGGGATGTGTTGTTGCCACAAGGGAGAAAACAACGGTGCTTGTACTGCGGGTGCAAGGATTGTTTACTTTACGCAAAGTTCTTTTAATGCAGTTGTATGTTGCTTTGAGTTTACACTTTGGGTGGGATTCGCAACTTAATACCAACGAGATGTTCTGGATAGATATCTCAAGGTGGATGATTAGCAGTAGATGCAGATGGATTTCGGTCTACTTGCCTTGGCGTACCGCCCATGCTTTTGAGCCTCTACCTTTCTTTGCAGCATAGTTAGCATTGGTTTGCGCACATAATCCTGTCAATTGCCCAGCTGTAATTTGTTTACCTCGCTTTGCTGTTTTATCGTCTTTTGGGAGAGAGACATCACTAGTGAACTTCATGGGACCCCGGTCCATATTACCACCGCTGATCACACCTTCTATTTACTTCCTGTTTTTATTTCCTAGTTGCAGTCATAGCTATCATTATTATCTCTTGTGTTTGATCCTTTGTAAACAACAAGGCCAGAGGGATTGACAACCTCTCTGTACTCGTTGGGAGCAAAGTTATCTGTATCTGTGTGCAGGTCCCGTCAACCCCTAAGTTTTTGGCGCCGTTGACACCTACTTGTCGACCCTCGGAGTCTCACGGGATTCGATCTTTGGTATCTTTGCCAAGGGAAATTTGCCGCTACGCTACATCTCAACCTTCCACTTGGGGTAACCAATGAGGGGCGAGAAGCCATCAAGCAAGTTTCTGGCGCCGTTGCCGGGGACTCCACTCTTCAAGATAGGGGAGTTGCACGCTATCTTTTATCTTTGCTTTTTAGTCTTGTTAGTTTACCTTTCAGTTTTTGCTTTAGTGTCCTTTATCAAAAATCACAAAAAAATTATTTGCTTTTCTGTTAGTAGTCCTTTCTGTTTAGTCAAGCATGTTAGGACTTGGTGCTTTGAGGGAATCAAAAGTTCTAGCTTTCCATCAAAGGGATGGAGAAAATATGAAGAAGGCATGGGACAGAATTTCTGATGCACATAGGAGAATTATGCCTTGGATACCTATAAAAATTGTGCTTAGAAATTTTTACCATGGTCTTTTTAAATGGTGTAAACACTCTCTTGATATTATAGCTGAAGGAGATTTCCTAGAGTGTGATGAAGCTAGAGCTCTTGAAATTATACATGGTCTATCTAGTTACTTTGTTTATGATCATAGTTTTGATACTGTCATAGATAGACTTGCTACTATTGAGAAGAGAATGGATGCTCTAGACTTGATGAAGGTAGAGAAACCCAAACCCAATAAGAGAGATATTTTGGAAATAGACAATGCTTGGGAGCCTTTTGTTAGGATTAGCATCTCTAATCAAGACTTCCTTGCTTATTGTGATATTGGATCTATGGTTTCTACTATGCCAAAAATTGTTCATGATTCTTTAAAATTTAACATGGACAAATTATCATCCTATCATGAACATGCTAATGGAGATATTTCTGAGATCCGGGGAAGAATAAAAGACGTACCAGTTACATTCCTTAAAGGGATTGCAATGGTTGATTTCTTCATCATGAAGCCAAACCAAGGAAATATAGTGCTTGGAAGGGACTTCCTCCGAGCCGTAAAAGGCTTCATCGATATAGGTAAGGGACAAATCCGCCTACGCGGGAAGTGAAAAGGTACGTACCCCTTTCCTAGAAGGAACAAGGATGAACTTGTTGAGGGACCATTTGAAGCAATTTATAACTCCGATTATTATGATGACTTTTGATTCCTCCTTTTTGCATCATGCCTAGCTTAAAGGCATAAAAGAAAGCGCTTTTGGGAGGCAGCCCACAACGAAATAGGTTTTATTTTGCTTTTGTTGTGTCTTGATGTTTGTTACTACAGTAGCATCATCATTGTATCTTTTCTTTTCAGCTTTGTGCCAAGTTTAGCCTCCGATTGCAAGAAAGTTCAAAAGTTGTGACGTGTTGTCCAGAAAACAGATTCTGTCCTTGGACAGAAAATTAGAATAAAATCACCAGATCATCTTTTTGATCTGAATTTATTTGAAAGTCTGCTCTATACAATTGGCTTTCGAGCGTCTGTTCTGAGTTTTTTGATTTGAGTTGCAGAAGTGCCCCGAAAAAATTATTTACTACCTGCTGGTCTGTTTTTCACAGATTCTGTCCTGTTTTTGCCTTTTCTTCGTTTTGCAAACCTTGAGCTTGCTTTTTCTTTGCAAAAACCTTTTGGCAATCTTGAGAAACAGTAGCTCTTCAAGATTATCTTTATTTCCAGTAGGGAAAAATTATTTTATTATGGGTACTAACCTCGCTAATCAGATTATGATGAGTTATGTATGAAGGGAGTTTTCAAGTGTGCGAGGGAAGATGATAAAAGAAGATTCAGGAGGGTCAAACGCTCAAGCTTGGGGATGCCCCCGTGCACCCCCAAGAAATATTCAAGAAGACTCAAGCGTCTAAGCTTGGGGATGCCCCCATGCATCCCCTTCTCCATCAACAATTATCAGTTCGTCTTTCGTTCCACTATAATTTATCACTTCATGCGTTATGTGCTATGCTTGGAGCGTCTTGCTCTTAGTTTCTTTTTTTTAGTTTTCTTTAGCTTTGCTTGTTGTTCATAACAAGTTAGAACCCAGCTTTCTTTGTGTGGGAGAGAAACACGCTCCACTTCAACCTAGAACACAACATAGGATTTTCATGCTTATCTTTGCTGTGTGTGTTCTTTGTCTTTCCATAGCTGCTGTCATGTTTAGCTGTTAGTTTTCTTGCTTTTCTTTTTAAAGAGCTTTTGTTTAGTTGGTTGCTAAACTCTCTTGAGTTTTCATGTTTATCTTGTTAAGAGAGTTTGCCTGTTGCACTGAGTTGTGTGTCTTAACTTAAAGTAGGTAATTGAGGTTGCTATTTAATTTTAGTAGTAACTTGCAATAGTTTTGAGGTATTGCCATGAGTAATGTCTGAACTTTTGGTGTCAAGAGCTTTAGCCTATTAGTGATAGATGTCGTATTTTGGGCAATCCGTGTTTATTTTCGAAAACCTACAAAATAGTTGAGAACTTTAGCTACTAGATGGATCACTAATCTTTGGAGGGATCGAATATTATAGTACACTCACGTACCATGAGCCGAGGATGCGCAAGGATAACCAAACCCCCATACACTCCTCCTCGGGGTACTTGTCTCTTTGTGAACCTCCTAATTAGATTGAGAGTTATCGATAATAAGTGCATGAGTTCTTCGGACTAATGTGAGTATTCGAAAGTTGACACTTCCACGTAGCCATATTTTTCCAGCCTCTTCGGTACCGTGCATTGCCCTTTCTCACCTCGAGAGTTGGCGCAAACTTCGCCGGTGCATCCAAATCCTTGGCACGATACGCTCTGTCATCATAAGCCTCATTATATCCTTCCTCAAAACAGCCACCATACCTACCTATCAAGGCATTTCCATAGCCTTTCCGAGATACATTGCCATGCAACATCCATCTTCTCATGACTTGATCTTCATGTCATACATGCTTTTGCTTGATCGATGAGCCGCATGCTAGTTGGGCCTTGCCCTAATCATTGCTACATGACGCGCTAGTATCATTGCATATCCTGCTACACCGGCAGAGGCATACATTTGCATACATCATGATAGTTTCATTTTCTTTATGTTGAGTACTTTTGTAAAGTGTGAAATACCTTCTATACTTCTTGTAATATATAGAGTGTTGCCCCTAAAAGTGAGGAAAAGATCCCAAAGAGGACAAATCAAAAGATCCCAAAGAGGACAAATGAGAGTTAAATAGAAAGAGCCATTGAGGCCACAAAAAAATAAAAAAAAAGAGAAAAAAGAGAAAAAGAAATAAAAAGAGAGAAGGGGGCACACTACTATTCCTTTTGAGAGATCCACACTCGTACTCCATCTTATACCTTGTACTCCATAGAGATTATCATTCATGCATATAGCTATGTGGGGACCTTCACACTATAGAACTTGGCTTGTATATTCCAATGATGAGCCTCCTCAAAAGAGCTCTAGGTCTTCTTGAGCGAGCAAGTTGGATGCACCCCCACTAGTTCCATTGGAGAGCTTACCTTAGCTCATATGTGCATCTGTTGCATGGCAATCCCTACTCCTCACATCATATCTATCATTTGGCTTTCTCTCGCCTATGATTGTCCTCATTGATGTGAGCCTTTCACACCTTTTTTGTCTTCCCTCTTCATCATTTTTCTCTCTTTGCCATCCTAAGTGTCAACTTTCTTGCTTACGCTCATCCATTGCATGAGTGCTCAAAATATCGAAAGGGAGTGGATCATTTTGACTTGTACCTGGCTAGTGGTCTGGGGATGAGTCAAGATAAGATTCCAAAGAAGACCAAGTGTGAAACTTTAGTAGATTAAGTTCTCAACAATACAAAAACTATGTTTTACTCTCTCGTATATCCCTATCCCCTTTCTTGCACGCAAACACCATTTGGAGACATTCGAGTCACGAACAGCGAGAGCTCTTGCACCTTTATGTTCTTATGTTGCTTGTTACAATGCTAATATAGACTCTTGCTTGTTATGACTTGAATTGAATTACATGCCTTGATTGCTTTACTTAAAAAGTTCTTATATGGTTGATAGCATGTCACCACAGAAATTATGCTTGTTATCATTTACCTACTCGAGGACGAGCAGGAATTAAGCTTGGGGATGTTGATACGTCCAAAACGTATCTATAATTTCTGCTTGCTTCATGCTTCTTTTGTGTGATATTGTTGTGATATTGATGCACTTCCATACACTTTTGATCATATTTGGACTAACCTATTAACTCAGTGCACCACAGTGCCAGTTCCTGTTTTCTGCTGTTTTTCTATTTCAGGTTTCCCCCATATTAAAAGTGCTCCAAAAATTCCAGGAAAAATATAGGAAAAATCAGCGTACAGGAAGCTTCGCGAAGAACCAAAGATGGGCCAGAGGGGAGCCAGGGGAGGCCCAGGCGGCCACCTAGCGCGGCCCCACCCCTGGCCGCGCCAGGGGGGCGCCTGGGGCCCCTGCTCCGCCTCTGGCTGCCCCCCTTCGCCTATATATCCCTCTCGTCCCGAAACCCTCGAGGACAGAACCCTTTTTTCGCGATCTCGCCTCTGTTTCGCCGCCGCAGCGCTTCCAAGATCGGGAGCATCAGGAGAACTCTTTCCGGCACCCTGCTGGAGGGGAGAACCACCACCGGGAGCTTCTCCACCACCATGGACGCTTCCCAGATGAGTCGTGAGTAGTCCACCTTGGACCATGGGTCCATGATCAGTAGCTATGTGATGTTCTCCTCCCCTCTTTGCTCTTCATGGTTTAGACCTCGTGAGCTGCCCTACATGATCGAGGCACGTATGTAATCTTTCTGCTGTTGCTTTGCTAAGTTTGCTGGGATCTGATGGATTATGAGACTATGTTCAGATTGTGTTTGAGTAATATATTTGATTCACCTCTTTTATATCTTTGTTCTTGAGTAATTCTTGCATGTTCTCCGTTGTTGTTTATTGCTTTGGCCAAGTAGTAGGTAGTAACTCCAAGAGGGAGCGTTATGCTTGATTGTGGGTTCATGCCCCCTGATGACTAGCTTGAGTGACAGAAACATGAGTCTAGGGGATGTGTTGTTGCCACAAGGGAGAAAACAACGGTGCTTGTACTTGCGAGTGCAAGGATTGTTTACTTTACGCAAAGTTCTTTTAATGCAGTTGTCTGTTGCTTTGAGTTTACACTTTGGGTGGGATTCGCAACTTAATACCAGCGAGATGTTTTGGATAGATATCTCAAGGTGGATGATTAGTAGTAGATGCAGATGGATTTCGGTCTACTTGCCTTGGCGTACCGCCCATGCTTTTGAGCCTCTACCTTTCTTTGCAGCATAGTTAGCATTGGTTTGCGCACATAATCCTGTCAATTGCCCAGCTGTAATTTGTTTACCTCGCTTTGATGTTTTATCGTCTTTTGGGAGAGAGACATCACTAGTGAACATCATGGGACCCCGGTCCATATTACCACCGCTGATCACACCTTCTATTTACTTCCTGTTTTTATTTCCTAGTTGCAGTCATAGCTATCATTATTATCTCTTGTGTTTGATCCTTTGTAAACAACAAGGCCGGAGGGATTGACAACCTCTCTGTACTCGTTAGGAGCAAAGTTATCTGTATCTGTGTGCAGGTCCCGTCAACCGCTAAGTTTCTGGCGCCGTTGACACCTACTTGTCGACCCTCGGAGTCTCACGGGATTTGATCCTTGGTATCTTTGCCAAGGGAAATTTGCCGCTACGCTACATCTCAACCTTCCACTTGGGGTAACCAACGAGGGGCGAGAAGCCATCATGGGTACTCCTGGATCTCCTAGTTTCTTAGGTATTCCATCCTTAAAAGTGTAATTGGCAAGCATGGTGGAAGTTTCTACTTCAGGTATCTTTCTTTTATTGGTAATAATATCCTTCATATACTTAGCATAAGGATTTGTTTTAAGCACATCAGTCAAATGCATACGCAAAAAGATAGGTGTAATCATTTCAGCAAAGCGCTCAAAATCCTCATCATCCTTTTTCTTGGATGGTTTCGGAGGAAAAGGCATGGGTTTCTGAACCCATGGTTCTCTTTCCCTATCGTGCTTCCTAGCAACAAAGTCTCACTTATCATAACGTTGATTCTTTGATTGTGGGTTATCAAGATCAACAGCAGGTTCAATCTCTACATCATTATCATAGTTAGGTTGAGCATCATCATGAACATCAGCATTAATATTATCACTAGGTTCATGTTCATTACTAGATTGTGTCTCAGCATCAGAAACAGATATATCATTGGGATTCTCAGGTGTGTCAGCTACAGGTTCACTAGAGGCATGCAAAGTCCTATCATTTTTCTTTTTCTTCTTCTTAGAAGAACTAGGTGCATCTAAATTAGCTCTTTGAGAATCTTGCTCAATTCTCTTAGGGTGGCCTTTGGGATACAGAAGTTCCTGAGAAATTCTGCCACCTCTAGTCACAACTCTAATGGCATTATCATTATTCTCACTATTTAATTCATTGAGCAGATCATTTTGAGCCTTAAGTACTTGTTCTACTTGAGTGGTAACCATGGAAGCATGTATACTAATGAGTTTCTGTTCACCTTTAACTCTAGACAGATAATCACTCAAGCGTTCAATCATATAAGCACTATGTTGCAATTGTCTACCAATATAAGCATTGAAGTTTTCTTGTTTCACAATAAAATTGTCAAACTCATCTAAGCATTGGCTAGCAGACTTATAACAAGGAATATCATCAATCTATAAAGAGAATTACCTTTACTACCTGTGTCAGGTTATCAAGACCATATATTTCTTCAATAGGTGGTAAATTCTTAACATCTTCAGCTTTAATACCTTTTTCTTTCATAGATTTCTTTGCCTCTTGCATATCTTCAGGTCTGAGAAATAGAACACCTCTTTTCTTCGGAGTTGGCTTAGGGTCTGGTTCAGGAAGTGTCCAATTATTTTCATTGGCCAGCATATTATTCAATAGTAATTAAGCTTGATCAACTGTTCTTTCCCTGAAAACACAACCAGCACAACTATCCATGTGGTCTGTGGAAGCATCGGTTATCCCATTATAAAAGACATCAAGTATATCATTCCTCTCAAGAGGATGATCAGGCAAAGCATTAAGTAATCGGAGAAGCCTCCCCCAAACTTGTGGGAGACTCTCTTCTTCAAATTGCACAAAGTCATATATTTCCCGCAAGGCAGCTTGTTTCTTATGAGCGGGAAAATATTTAGCAGAGAAGTAGTACATCATATCCTGGGGACTACGCACACAACAAGGATCAAGAGAATTAAACCAAGTCTTAGCATCACCCTTTAACGAGAAAGGAAACAACTTAAGGATATAGTAGTAGAGAATATTTTCATCATTGGTAAACAGGGTGGCTATATCATTCAACTTAGTAAGATGTGCCACAACAGTTTCAGACTCATAGCCATGGAAAGGACCAGATTCGACTAAAGTAATTAACTCAGGATCAACAGAGAAATCATAATCCTTATCAGTAACAAAGATAGGTGAAGTAGCAAAAGCAGGTTCATGTTTCATTCTAGCAATCAAGGACTTTTCTTTCAGCTTAGCTAATAATTTCTTAAGATCATATCTATCGTTGCAAGCAAGAAAGTCTCTAGCAGTTTCTTCATCCATAACATAACCCTCAGGAACAACAGGCAATTCATATCTAGGGGGAGAAGCTTCATCATCACTTTCATAAATATTATCAGTTTCAATATTTGCATTCTCCCTAACCCTAGCAATTTGTTCATTTACAAATTCACCTAGTGGCACAGTATTATCAAGCATAGAGGTAGTTTCATCATACATAGCAGAAGTGGCATCATCAAGAACATATGACATATCAGATTCAATATCATGAGTAGGTGTCGCAAATTTACCCATAACAGATGGTGAATCAAGTGCAGAGCTAGATGGCAGTTCCTTACTTCCCCTCGTGGTTGAGGGATAAATCTTGGTTTTTGAGTCTTTCAAGTTCTTCATAGTGATCAACAGATATAAATCCCAAGTGACTTAAAGAATAGAGCTATGCTCCCCGGCAACGGCGCCAGAAAATAGTCTTGATAACCCACAAGTGTAGGGGATCGCAACAGTTTTCGAGGGTAAAGTATTCAACCCAATTTATTGATTCGACACAAGGGGAGCCAAAGAATACTCTTAAGTATTAGCAGCTGAGTTGTCAATTCAACCACACCTGGAAACTTAGTATCTGCAGCAAGGTGGTTTAGTAGCAAAGTAATATGGAGATAGCGGTAACAACAATAAAAGTAACGATAGTGTTTTTGTAGTTTTTGTAACAATAGCAGCGGAAAAGTAAATAAGCAACAAGCAATATGTCAAAAGCTCGTAGGCATTGGATCGGTGATGGGGAATTATGTCGGATGCAATTCACCATGTGAGAGTTATAACCTAGGGTGACACAGAACTAGCTCCAGTTCATCAATGTAATGTAGGCATGTATTCCGAATATAGTCAGACCTGCTTATGGAAAAGAACTTGCATAACATCTTTTGTCCTACCCTCCCATGGTAGCGGGGTCCTATTGGAAACTAAGGGATATTAAGGCCTCCTTTTAATAGAGTACCAGACCAAAGCATTAACACATAGTGAATACATGAAGTCCTCAAACTACGGTCATCACCGGGAGTGGTCCCGATTATTGTCACTTCGGGGTTGCCGGATCATAACACATAGTAGGTGACTATAGACTTGCAAGATAGGATCAAGAACACACATATATTCATGAAAACATAATAGGTTCAGATCTGAAATCATGGCACTCGGGCCCTAGTGACAAGCATTAAGCATAGCAAAGTCATAGCAACATCAATCTTAGAACATAGTGGATACTAGGGATCAAACCCTAACAAAACTAACTCGATTACATGATAGATCCCATCCAACCCATCACCGTCCAGCAAGCCTACGATGAAATTACTCACGCACGGCGGTGAGCATCATGAAATTGGTGATGGAGGAAGGTTGACGATGACGATGGCGACAATCTCCACTCTCCTGAGCCCCGAACGGACTCCAGATCAGCCCACCCGAGAGAGATTAGGGCTTGGCGGCGGCTCCATATCGTAAAACGCAATAATTCTTCCTCTCTGATTTTTTTCTCCTCGAAAGTGAATATATGGGGTCTGGAGATACGTCGGTGGAGCGTCAGGGGGCGCGCCCAGGGGGAGGGGGCGCGCCCCCACCCTCGTGGACAGGGTGTGGGTCCCCCGGTCTGGGTCTTTCCGCAGATACTTTTTATATTTTCCAAAATAATTCTCCGTGGATTTTCAGGTCATTCCAAGAACTTTTTATTTCTGCACAAAAACAACACCATGGCAATTCTGCTGAAAACAGCGTCAGTCCGGGTTAGTTCCATTCAAATCGTGCAAGTTAGAGTCCAAAACAAGAGCAAAAGTGTTTGGAAAAGTAGATACGTTGGAGACGTATCACCTTTCAAGATAAATATTTCAGGAAGTTCAATGGTTGGCATGGCATGGATTAGAAATGTGGAACCCTGAAAAAGCTAAGGACAAAGATTGGCAAAAAGCTCAAGACTCTACATTTTCACTTTAGTGATCCAAGATCACATTGAGTCCATAGGAAAAGTCAATACTATTAAAGGGGGATGAGGTGTTGCTCAATGGTCTACTTGCTCAAGTGCTTGTTAATATGCTCCAAATCCCTCAAACGCTTTCTTATTTACACATATGTCCCAAACCTAAAAGTCAAACTCGGCCCCACCGATTTGATCTACCCGGCACCACCAAATTCACATGGCATAGCCACTGCCACAAACCTAATCAGTTCAGTATCACCGATAGGGATCCTGGTCTCACCGAGATGGGAATGCAAACTCTCGGTTTCCTCTTCGTAATGTTTCGGTCTAACCAAGATGAGCGAATCGGACCCACCGAGTTAGCATTGCAAACTATCTGTTTCCTCTTCGTAACGTTTAGGTCTCACCGAGATGAGCGAATCGGTCCCATCGAGTTTGCCTGGCCAAGTCTCTGTTAGCCTATTACCAAAATCGGTCTCACCGAGTTTGTGTAATCGGTCAAACCGAGTTGAGGTTTTGCCCTAACCCTAACGCATCAGTCTCACCGAGTTGATACTGCCGGTCCCACCGAGATGTCTAACATCCACAATTTGAACTGCTTTGGTCTGACCGAGTTCGTTTATTCGGTCTGATGGAGTTGGGTCAAATGTGTGTAATAGCTAGATTTTGTGTGGAGGCTATATATACCCCTCCACCCCTTCTCCATCAAAGAGAGAGCCATCAGAACGTGCCTACACTTCCACTATTCATTTTCTGAGATGGAACCACCTGCTCATGTGTTGAGACCAAGATATTCCAATCCAACAACAAGAATCTTGATCTCTAGCCTTCCCCAAGTTGCTTTCCACTCAAATCTTCTTTCCACCATATCCAAATCTTTGAGAGAGAGTTGCGTGTTGGGGAGACTATCACTTGAAGCACAAGAGCAAGGAGTTCATCATCAACACACCATCGATTATCTTTTGGAGAGTGGTGTCTCCTAGATTGGTTAGGTGTCTGCTACTTCTCGAGCTTGCGGTGTATTCCCTCAAAGAGGAAAGGGTGATGCAGCACAGTAGCGTAAGTATTTCCCTCAGTTTTTTGAGAACCAAGGTATCAATCCAGTAGGAGAGCACGCGCGAGTCTCTCACACCTGCACAAACAAATAAGAACTTCGCAGCCAACGCGATAAGGGGTTGTCAATCCCTTTACGGTCACTTACGAAAGTGAGATCTGATAGATAGGATAGTTTGATATTTATGGTATTTTTGGATATAAGAACAGAAAGTAAAAATAGAAAAGTAAAGTAGATTGTAAATTGATATGTTAAGAATAGACCCGAGAGCCATAGGTTTCACTAGTGGCTTCTCTCATGATAGCAGAATGCTACGGCGGGTGAACGAATTACTGTTGAGCAACTGATAGAAAAGCGAATAATTATGAGAATATCTAGGCATGATCATTATATATAGGCATCACGTCTGTGACAAGTAGACCGAAACGATTCTGCGTCTACTACTATTACTCCACACATCGACCGCTATCCAGCATGCATCTAGAGTATTAAGTTCATAAGAACAGAGTAACGCCTTAAGCAAGATGACATGATGTAGAGGGATAAACTCAAGCAATATGATATAAACCCCATCTTTTTATCCTCGATGGCAACAATACAATACGTGCCTTGCTACCCCTACTGTCATTGGGAAAGGACACCGCAAGATTGAACCCAAAGCCAAGCACTTCTCCCATTGCAAGAACTATAGATCTAGTAGGCCAAACCAAACCAATAATTCAAAGAGACTTGCAAGGATATTATAATCGTACATAAAAGAGTTCAGAAAAGAACCAAATATTTCTCATAGATAATCTTGATCATAAACCCACAATTCATCGGATCTCGACAAACACACCGCAAAAAGAGATTACATCGAATAGATCTCCTCGAACACCGAGGAGAACTTTGTATTGAGATCCAAAGAGAGATAAGAAGCCATCTAGGTACTAACTATGGACCCGAAGGTCTGTGGTAAACTACTCACAACTCATGGTGAGGCGATGGTGTTGATGTAGAAGCACTCTGTGGTAGATCCCCCCTCTGGAGGAGCTCCGGAACAGGCCCCAAGATGGGATCTCACGGGAACAGAAGGTTGCGGCGGTGGAATTAGGGTTTTCTCTCCTCTTCTGATTTTTTATGGGTACATGGGTATATATAAGAGGAAGGAGGGCATCGGGGGACAAACATGGGGCCCATGAGGTAGGGCGCGCGCCCTGTAGGGGGGGCGCCCCCCACCCTCGTGGATGCCACGTGTGCCCTATTCCGTGGTTCTCAAGTCTCCCGTGAAGATTTCGCTCCAAATATCTCTCCCGAATGTTTCATTCCGTTTGGATTCCGTTTCATATTCCTTTTGTGTAAAACCCTGAAATAGGCAAAAAACAACAATCTGGACTGGGCCTTTGGGTTAATAGGTTAGTCCCAAAAATAATATAAAAGTGTATAACAAAGCCCATTAAACATCCAAAACATCATAAATAATAGCATGGAACAATCAAAAATTATAGATACGTTGGAGACGTATCAAGCATCCCCAAGCTTAATTCATGCTCGTCCTCGAGTAGGTAAATGATAAAAACAAAAAAATTTATGTGGAATGCTAACCAACATAATTTTAATGTAATTCTCTTTATTGTGGCATGAATGTTCAGATCTGAAAGATTCAAGACAAAAGTCTATATTGACATAAGAAATAATAATACTTCAAGCATACTAACAAAGCAATCATGTCTTCTCAAAATACCATGGCTAAAGAAAATTATCCCTACAAAATCATATAGTCTGGCTATGCTCCCTCTTCATCACACAAAATATTCATATCATGCACAACCCCGATTTCGGCCAAGCACTTGTTTTTATACTCAATTTTTTCAAATCTTTCAACTTTAACGCAATAATGAGCATGAGCCATGGATATAGCACTATGGGTGGAATAGAATGGTGGTTGTGGAGAAGACAAAAAGGAGGGAGATAGTCTCACATCGACTTGGCGTATCAACGGGCTATGGAGATGCACGTCAATAGATATCAATGTGAGTGAGTAGGGATTGCCATGCAACGGATGCACTAGAGCTAAAAATGTATGAAATCTCAACAAAAGAAACTAAATGGGTGTGCATCCAACTTGCTTGCTCACGAAGACCTAGGGCATTTGAGGAAGCCCATCGTTGGAATATACAAGCCAAGTTCTATAATGAAAATTCCCACTAGTATATGAAAGTGACTAAACATGAGACTCTCTATCATGAGAACATGGTGCTACTTTGAAGCACAAGTGCGGAAAAAAATAGTAGCAATTGTCCCTTTTTTCTTTTCTTTTTTTTCTTTTTTTCGTTTTCTTTTTTTTCTTTTTTTTTCTTTTTTTGGGCCTTTCTTTTTCTTTGGCCTTTCCTTCCTTTTTTTTTCTTTGGGACAATGCTCTAATAATGATGATCACCACACTTCTATTGATTTACAACTCGATATTACAACTCGATACTAGAACAAAGTATGACTCTATATGAATGCCTCCGACGGTGTACCGGGATGTGCAATGAATCAAAAGTGACATGTATGAAAAATTATGCATGGTGGCTTTGCCACAAATACGATGTCAACTACATGATCATGCATGGCAATATGACAATATGATGCGTGTCATATGAACGAAATGGTGGAAAGTTGCATGGCAATATATCTTGGAATGGCTATGGAAATGGCATGATAGGTAGGTATGGTGGTTGTTTTGAGGAAGATATATAGTGGCTGTTTTGAGGAAGGTATATAGTGGGTGTATGGTACCGGCGAAAGTTGCGCGGTACAAGAGAGGCTAGCAATGGTGGAAGGGTGAGAGTGTGTATAATCCATGGATTCAACATTAGTCATAAGAACTCATATACTTATTGCAAAAATTTACGAGTCATCAAAACAAAGCAATCAACGGGAGCGCCCGACCTCCACACAAAGGATGACACTCTACAAATACCTCATGCTCTAACTTCATCACATAGCGGTTCACCATACGTGCATGCTACGAGAATCACAAACTTTAACACAAGTATTTCTCAATTTCATAATAACTCCACTAGCAAGACTCTAATATCACTATCCTCATATCTCAAAACAATTATCAAGTATCAAACTTCTCGTCATATTCAATGCACTTTATATAAAAGTTTTTACTACATTCATCTTGGATGCTTATCATGTTGAGGCTAGTTTTATAGCCAAAGCACATTACCATGATGTTCTAATAGACTCTCAAAAGGATATAAGTGAAGCATGAGAGATCAACAATTTCTTCAAAATAAAATCACCACCGTGCTCTAAAAGATATAAGTGAAGCACTAGAGCAAAACTATTTAGCTCAAAAGATATAAGTGAAGCACATAGAGTGTTCTAACAATTCCTAGGCCATATTTATCTCTCTCAAAAAGGTGTGTCTGCTACCTCTTGAGCTTGCGTTGTATTCCCTCGAAGAGGAAAGGGAGATGCAGCACAGTAGCGTAAGTATTTCCCTCAGTTTTTGAGAACCAAGGTATCAATCCGGTAGGAGACCACGCGCCAGTCCCTCGCACCTGCACAAACAAATAAGAACTTCGCAGCCAACGCGATAAGGGGTTGTCAATCCCTTTACGGTCACTTACGATAGTGAGATCTGATAGAGATGATAATTATATTTTTTGGTATTTTTGGTATAGAAACAGAAAGTAAAAAAAGCAAATAAACAACAGCGACAAAAATTGGCTAGTTGACGGGAAAGTAATATGATAAAGATAGACCCGGGGGCCATAGTTTTCTCTAGTGGATTCTCTCATGATAGCGATATTCTACCGCGGGTAAACAAATTACTATCGAGCAATTGATAGAAAAGCGAATAATTATGATACTATCTAGGCATGATCATTGTATATAGGCATCACGCCCGAGACAAGTAGACCGAAACGATTCTGCATCTACTACTATTACTCCACACATCGATCGCTATCCAGCATGCATCTAGTGTATTGAGTTCATACGAACAGAGTAACGCCTTAAGCAAGATGACATGATGTAGAGGGATAAACTCAAGCAATATGATGAAAACCTCATCTTTTTATCCTCGATGGCAACAATACAATACGTGCCCTGCTGCCCCTACTGTCACTGGGAAAGGACACCGCAAGATTGAACCCAAAGCCAAGCACTTCTCCCATTGCAAGAACTATAGATCTAGTAAGCCAAACCAAACCAATAATTCGAAGAGACTTGCAAGGATATTATGAGCACACATAAAAAGTTCAAAGAAGAACCAAATATCTTTCATAGATAACCTTGATCATAAACTCACAATTCATCGGATCTCGACAAACACACCGCAAAAAGAGATTACACCGAATAGATCTCCTCGAAGACCGAGGCGAACTTTGTATTGAGATCCGGTGAGAGAGAAGAAGCCATCTAGATACTAGCTATGGACCCGAAGGTCTGTGGTAAACTACTCATAACTCATGGTGAGGGCGATGATGATGATGATGATGATGAAGGCCATCGTGATGGATCCCCCTCCCGGAACAGGCTCCAAGATGGGATCTCCGCGGGAACAGCAACTACGGCGGTGGAATTAGGGTTTTCTCTGTGCGTCTGGAGTTTCTGGGGTACGTAGGTATATATAGGAAGAAGGGGGCACCGGGGGCCGTGTGGGCCAGCCTCGAGGCAGGGGGCGCGCCCTGGGAAGGGGGGCGCGCCCCCCACCCTCAAGGGCTGGTCCCACGTCCCCTCACTTGGCCCCGAAGACTCCCGAGCGTGATTTGCTCCGAAAATATCTCTCGTAAAGGTTTTATTCCGTTTGGACTCCGTTTGATATTCCTTTTCTGCAAAACCATGAAATAGGCAAAAAACAGCAATCTAGACTAGGCCTTTGGGTTAGTAGGTTACTCCCAAAAATGATATAAAAGTGAATGATAAAGCCCATTAAACATCCAAGACTTCATAAATAATAGCATGGAACAATCAAAAATTATAGATACGCTGGAGACGTATCAAGCATCCCCAAGCTTAATTCCTGCTCGTCCTCGAGTAGGTAAATGATAAAGAAAGAATTTTTTATGTGGAATGCTAACCAATATAGTTTTTCAATGCAATTCTCCTAATTGTGGCATGAATGTTCAGATCTGAAAGATTCTAGACAAAAGTCTATATTGACATAAGAAATAACAATACTTCAAGCAATCATGTCTTCTCAAAATACTATGGCTAAAGAAAGTTATCCCTACAAAATCATATAGTGTTGGTTGTGCTCCCTTATTATCACACTAAATATTCTTATCATGCACAACCCCGATTTCAGCCAAACACTTGTTTTCATGCTCTATCTTTTCAAACCTTTCAACTTTCACGCAATACATGAGGTGGTTGTGGAGAAGACAAAAGAGGGAGATAGTCTCACATCGACTAGGCGTATCAACGGGCTATGGAGATGTCCATCAATAGATATCAATATGACTGAGTAGCGATTGCCATGCAACGGATGAGCTAGAGCTAAATATGAATGAAAGCTCAACAAAAGAAACTAGTGGGTGTGCATCCAACTTGCTTGCTCACGAAGACCAAGGGCATTTGAGGAAGCCCATCGTTGGAATATACAAGCCAAGTTCTATAATGAAAATTCCCACTAATATATGAAAGTGACTAAACATGAGACTCTCTACAATGAAGAACATGGTGCTACTCTGAAGCACAAGTGTGGAAAAATATAGTAGCAATTGTCCCTTTTTCTTTCCCCTTTTTTTCTTTTTTTTCTTTTTTTGGGGCCTTTTTTTCTTTGGCCTTTTTTCTTCTTTTTTTTGCGGAGCGGCTTTATAGATTCAGCCTTTCCTCCCATGGGACAATGCTCTAAAAATGATGATCGTCACCCTTTCATTACAACACAATATTACAACTCGATACTACAACAACAAAGTATGACTCTATATGAATGCCTCCAGCGGTGTGCCGGTATGTGCAATGAAACAAGAGTGACATGTATGAAAGAATTATGCATGGTGGCTTTGCCACAAATACGATGTAAACTACATGATCATGCATGGCAATATGACAATATGATGCGTGTCATATAAACGGAATGGTGGAAAGTTGCATGGCAGTATATCTCGGAATGGCTATGGAAATGCCATGATAGGTAGGTATGGTGGCTGTTTTGAGGAACAATATGGTGGCATTTTTTAGGAAGGATATATAGTGGGTTTATGGCACCGGCGAAAGTTGTGCGGTACAAGAGAGGCTAGCAATGGTGGAAGGGTGAGAGTGCGTATAATCCATGGACTCAACATTAGTCATAAGAACTCATATACTTATTGCAAAAATCTACGAGTCATCAAAACAAAGCAATCAACGCATGCTCCTAGGGGGAGGTTGGTAGGAGTTAACCATCGCGCGCCCCCGACCTCCACACAAAGGTTGACACTCTACAAATACCTCATGCTTTAACTTAGTCACATAACGGTTCACCATACGTGCATGCTACGGGAATCACTAACCTTAACACAAATATTTCTCGATTTCATAATAACTCCACTAGCATGACTCTAATATCACTATCCTCATGTCTCAAAACAATTGTCAAGCATCCAACATCTCTTTCTATTCAATGCACTTGGTGTGAAATTTTTTACTACATTGACATTGGATAGTTATCATGTGAAAACTAGTTTCTTTAGCCTAAACACTTTACCATGCTGTTTTAATAGACTCTCAAATAGATCTAAGTGAACCATGAGAGTTCAACAAATTCTACAAAATATTACCACCACCATGCTCTAAAAGATATAAGTGAAACACTAGAGCAAAAACTATTCAACTCAAAAGATATAAGTGAAGCACATAGAGTGTTCTAACAATTTCTAGGCCGTTTTTAACTCTCTCAAATAGGTGTGTCCAGCAAGGGTGATTGTGGCAAACTAACAAGCAAAGACTCAAATTATACAAGACGCTCCAAGCAAAACACATAACATGTTGCGAATAAAAATATAGCTCCAAGTATAGTTACCGATGGATGAAGACCAAAGAGGGGGTGCCTTCCCGGGGCATCCCCAAGCTTAGGCTTTTGCCACTCCTTGTTCCATAGTCCATCAAAGCAATACTCAAAACTTGAAAACTTCACAACACAAAACTTAGACAAAAATTCTCGTGAGCTCCGTTAGTAAGAGAAAGCAAACCACCACTCAAAGGTACAACAAGGAATTCATTCTTTGGTTATATTGGTGTTAAACCTACTGTACTCCAAGTTCTCTATGGTTCATATCCTCTAATATTACTCATAGATGCATCGGAATAAGCAAACAACACACGAAAAATAGAATCTGTCAAAAACAGAACAGTCTGTAGTAATCTGCTGGGTTTGCCTACTTCTGGAACTCCAAAAAATTCAAACTAAATTGGTAAATTTGCGAAATTTGTTTACCAATCAGCAGCAAAAAGAATCAACTAAAAATCACGCACCAGTAAAATCTGAAGTCTACTTTAGCGAGCGCTAACGATTCTGTTTTTCACAGCAAGATCATATAAACTTCACACAAGTCTTACCAAAGGTTCTACTTGGCACAAACACTAAGCAAAACATGAAAACACATCTAATCAGAGGATAGATGCAATATTTATTCCCTAACAGCAACAAAAGCAAAAAACATAAAATTGGGTTGCCTCCCAACAAGCGCTATCGTTTTATGCCCCTAGCTAGGCACGATACAAGATAGATCTAGGTATTGCCATCTTTGAAAGGCAATTCTTTGATTAAGCACTTATGATTCTTGGGCACTTCTTTGTCCCTATGAATAATAAAACTCTTGGGCAAGAAATCAAGAAATTCTAAAGTGTCAAAAGCGTCTCTTGCAAAAGTAAGAAAATTAGGATGAACACTTATGGATTTGAGATCCGCAAGTCTAGAAGTTTCACCCTTGTCTTTAGGGACATACATGAACTTAGATAAATTAGTGGAGATATTTGGAGTGGTTTTTATAGCGGAAAGAGCGGAACCCACATTAGTGATAACATCCTTAAGCTTATTGATTCTAGTAGAATCATGATCCAGCTTTTCTTTAACTATGGGTTCTTTTTCTTTAAGATTTTTCAGAACAACTCCTACCTTAGATCCATATTGGGTAATTTCGTTGTGAATTTTTCTATCCAAGTTCTCTCACAATTATACCGTGGCAACTTTGTTCTCAATAATTTCTAACCTTTGCATAACATGCTCCAAAGTTAAAACGGTCCCATTAACCATAAGAGGTGGTGAGCCAAATAATTCAATCATAGCTTTATAAGAATCAACGGTGTGGCTACCCAAGAAATTCCCTCTGGTAATGGTATCTAACATAAATCTATTCCACGGAGTTATGCCAACATAAAAATTGTGAAGAAGCACGGAAGTGGAAGCTTCCGATTAGATCTATTTTGATCATTGCAAATTCTATACCGGGCATCTTTTAAGTTTTCTGCCTCCCTTTGTTGAAAGCTGAGGACCTCACTCTCGGGAGTGGTGATAATGATAGATGTGCTAGACATGATGACAAGCAGACAAGCAGCGCACAAGCAAACAAGAAACAAGTGAACGAAAAACACACGGCGGAAGAAGGGCAAATAAAACGACAAGGGTGAAGTGGGGGAGAGGAAAACGAGAGACACATAAATATAATGCGAAGGATAAGGGTTTGTGATAGGTACTTGGTATATGACATTTGCGTAAGCCTCCCCGGCAACGGCGCCAGAAATTCTTCTTGCTACCTCTTGAGCTTGCGTTGTATTCCCTCGAAGAGGAAAGGGAGATGCAGCACAGTAGCATAAGTATTTCCCTTAGTTTTTGAGAACCAAGGTATCAATCCAGTAGGAGACCACGCGCCAGTCCCTCGCACCCGCACAAACAAATAAGAACTTCACAGCCAACGCGATAAGGGGTTGTCAATCCCTTTACGGTCACTTACGATAGTGAGATCTGATAGAGATGATAATTATATTTTTGGTATTTTTGGTATAGAAACAGAAAGTAAAAAAAACAAATAAACAACAGCGACAGAAATAGGCTAGTTGACGGGAAAGTAATATGATAAAGATAGACCCGGGGGCCATAGTTTTCTCTAGTGGCTTCTCTCATGATAGCGATATTCTACGGTGGGTAAACAAATTACTGTCGAGCAATTGATAGAAAAGCGAATAATTATGAGACTATCTAGGCATGATCATTGTATATAGGCATCACGTCCGAGACAAGTAGACCGAAACGATTCTGCATCTACTACTATTACTCCACACATCGACCGCTATCCAGCATGCATCTAGTGCATTGAGTTCATACGAACAGAGTAACGCCTTAAGCAAGATGACATGATGTAGATGGATAAACTCAAGCATTATGATGAAAACCCCATCTTTTTATCCTCGATGGCAACAATACAACACGTGCCTTTCTGCCCCTACTGTCACTGGGAAAGGACACCGCAAGATTGAACCCAAAGCCAAGCACTTCTCCCATTGCAAGAACTATAGATCTAGTAGGCCAGACCAAACCAATAATTCGAAGAGACTTGCAAGGATATTATGAGCACACATAAAAAGTTCAGAGAAGAACCAAATATCTTTCATAGATAACCTTGATCATAAAATCACAATTCATCAGATCTCGACAAACACACCGTAAAAAGAGATTACATCGAATAGATCTCCTCGAAGACCGAGGAGAACTTTGTATTGAGATCCGGAGAGAGAGAAGAAGCCATCTAGATACTAGCTATGGACCCGAAGGTCTGTGGTAAACTACTCACAACTCATGCTGAGGGCGATGATGATGATGATGAAGGCCTCCGTGATGGATCCCCCTCCCGGAACAGGCTCCAAGATGGGATCTCCACGGGAACAGCAACTACGGCGGTGGAATTAGGGTTTTCTCTCTGCGTCTGGAGTTTCTGGGGTATGTAGGTATATATAGGAAGAAGGGGGGCACCGGGGGCCGTGTGGGCCAGCCTTGAGGCAGGGAGGCGCGCCCCCCACCCTCAAGGGCTGGTCCCACATCCCCTGACTTGGCCCCGAAGACTCCCGAGCGTGATTTCCTCCAAAAATATCTCTCGTGAAGGTTTCATTCCGTTTGGACTCCGTTTGATATTCATTTTCTGCAAAACCCTGAAATAGGCAAAAAAACAGCAATCTAGACTGGGCCTTTGGGTTAGTAGGTTAGTCCCAAAAATGATATGAAAGTGAGTGATAAAGCCCATTAAACATCCAAGACTTCATAAATAATAGCATGGAACAATAAAAAATTATAGATACGTTGGAGACGTATCAGTGTCCAGCAAGGGTAATTGTGGCAAACTAACAAGAAAAGACTCAAATCATACATGACGCTCCATGTAAAACACATATCATGTGGTGAATAAAAATATAGCCCCGGGTATAGTTACCGATAGATGAAGACGAAAGAGGGGATGCCTTCCCGGGGCATCCCCAAGCTTGGGCTTTTGGTTTTCCTTGAATTTTACCTTATGGTGCCTTGGGTATCCCCAAGCTTAGGCTCTTGCCACTCTTTGTTCCTTAGTCCATCAAAGCAATACTCAAAACTTTAAAACTTCACAACACAAAACTTAGACAAAAATCTCGTGAGCTCCGTTAGTATAAGAAAACAAACCACCACTCAAAGGTATTGTAATGAACTCATTATTTGTGTATATTGGTGTTAAACCTACCGTATTCCAACTTCTCTATGATTCATATCCTCCAATACTACTCATAGATTCATCAAAATAAGCAAACAACACACGAAAAATAGAATCTATCAAAAATAGAACAGTCTGTAGTAATCTGTAACTTTCGCATACTTCTGTAACTCGAAAAAATTAAATAAATTGGTAAACGTGGGGAATTTGTCTATTAATCATCCCCAAAAAGAATCAACTAAATAGCACACTCCAGTAAAATCTGGTGACTATTCTAGTGAGCGCTAACGTTTCTGTTTTTTACAGCAAGATCATATAAACTTCACACAAATCTTCCCAGAGGTTCTACTTGGCACAAACACTAATTAAAACACAAAACCACATCTAAACAGATGCTAGATACAATATTTATTCCTAAACAGAAGCAAAGACAAAAAAATATAAAATTGGGTTGCCTCCCAACAAGCGCTATCGTTTAACGCCCCTAGCTAGGCACAATACAAGGATAGATCTAGGTATTGCCATCTTTGGAAGGCAATTCTTTAATTAAGCAATTGTGATTTTTAGGAACTTCTTTATTCCTATTGATAATCAAACTCTTGGGCAAGAAATCAAGAAATTTATTTGTGTCAAAAGGTTCTCTTGCAAAAGTAAGAAAATTAGGATGAACACTTATAGATTTAAGATCCGCGATTCCCTTACTAGATGGTTCACCCTTGTTTTTAGGAACATACATGAACTTAGACAATTTAGTGGTAGAAGGATTTGGAGTAGTTTTCATCATAGAAAGAGCAGACCCTACATTAGTAATAATATCCTCAAGTTTATCGATTCTAGTAGAATCTTGATCTATTTTCTCTCTAACTATGGGTTCCTTTTCTTTAAAACTTTTCAGAATAACTCCTACCTTGGATCCATATTGGGTAATTTCATTGTGGATCTTTCTATCTAAATTCTCAACCAACTCTACAGTAGCAACTTTGTTTTCAATGATTTCAAGTCTTTGCATAACATGTTCCAGAGTTAAAACGGTCCCATTAACCATAAGAGGTGGTGAGCCAAATAATTCAGTCATAGCATTATAAGAATCAAAAGTATGGCTACCCAAGAAATTCCCTCCGATAATGGTATCTAAAATATATCTATTCCACGGAGTTATGCCAACAAAAAAATTGCGAAGAAGCACGGAAGTGGAAAGCTTCCTAGTAGATCTATTTTGAGCATTGCAAATTCTATACCAGGCATCTTTAAGATTTTCCTCTTCCCTTTGTTTAAAATTGAGAACCTCACTATCGGGAGTATTGATAATGATAGGTGTGCTAGACATGGTGACAAGCAAGCAATCCAACACACAAGCAAACAAGAAGCAAGCAAACGATAAACACACGGCGAAAAGAAGGGCAAATAAAACGGCAAGGGTGAAGTGGGGGAGAGGAAAACGAGAGGCAAATAAATGTAATGCGAAGGATAAGGGTTTGTGATAGGTACTTGGTATATGACTTTTGCGTAAGCCTCCTCGGAAACGGTGCTAGAAATTCTTCTTGCTACTTCTCGAGATTGCGTTGTATTCCCTTGAAGAGGAAAGGGTGATGCAGCACACTAGCATAAGTATTTCCCTCAGTTTTTGAGAACCAAGGTATCAATCCAGTAGGAGACCACGCGCGAGTCCCTCACACCTGCACAAACAAATAAGAACTTCGCAGCCAACATGATAAGGGGTGTCAATCTCTTTATGGTCACTTACGAAAGTGAGATATGATAGATAGGATAGTTTGATATTTTGGGTATTTTCGGATATAAGAACAGAAAGTAAAAACAGAAAAGTAAAGTAGATTGTAGATTGATATGTTGAGAATAGACCCAAGGGCCATAGGTTTCACTAGTGGCTTCTCTCATGATAGCAGAATGCTATGGTGGGTGAACGAATTACTGTCGAGCAATTGATAGAAAAGCGAATAATTATGAGAATATCTAGGCATGATCATTATATATAGGCATCACGTCCATGACAAGTAGACCGAAACGATTCTGCATCTACTACTATTACTCCACACATCGACCGCTATCCAGCATGCATCTAGAGAATTAAGTTCATAAGAACAGAGTAACGCCTTAAGCAAGATGACATGATATAGAGGGATAAACTCAAGCAATATGATATAAACCTCATCTTTTTATCCTCGATGGCAACAATACAATACGTGCCTTGCTGCCCCTACTGTCACTGGGAAGGGACACCGCAAGATTGAACCCAAAGCCAAGCACTTCTCCCATTGCAAGAACTATAGATCTAGTAGGCCAAACCAAATCAATTATTCGAAGAGACTTGTAAGGATATTATAATCATACATAAAAGAGTTCAGAAAAGAACCAAATATTTCTCATAGATAATCTTGATCATAAACCCACAATTCATCGGATCTCGACAAACACACCGCAAAAAGAGATTACATCGAATAGATCTCCTCGAAGACCGAGGAGAACTTGGTATTGAGATCCAAAGAGAGAGAAAAAGCCATCTAGGTACTAACTATGGACCCGAAAGTATGTGGTAAACTACTCACAACTCAAGGTGAGGCGATGGTGTTGATGTAGAAGCACTCCGTGGTAGATCCCCCCTCCAGAGGAACTCCAGAACAGGCCCCAAGATGGGATCTCACGGGAACAGAAGGTTGCGGCGGTGGAATTAGGGTTTTCTCCCCTCTTCTGATGTTTTCGGGGTACATGGGTATATATAGGAGGAAGGAGGGCATCGGGGGACAAATGTGGGGCCCACGAGGCAGGGGGCGCGCCCCCACCCTCGTGGACGCCACGTGTACCCTATTATGTGGTTATCAAGTCTCCCATGAAGATTTCGCTCCAAAAATATCTCTCCCGAAGGTTTCATTCCGTTTGGACTCCGTTTGATATTCCTTTTTTGTAAAACCCTGAAATAGGCAAAAAAAAACAGCAATCTGGACTGGGCCTTTGGGTTAATAGGTTAGTCCCAAAAATAATATAAAAGTGTATAACAAAGCCCATTAAACATCCAAAACATCATAAATAATAGCATGGAATAATCAAAAATTATAGATACGTTGGAGACATATCAGTTTCACTTGGGATCATCCGACAAGATTGTGGAGTTGAACCAAGGAGTTTGTAAGGGCAAGGAGGTCGCCTACTTTGTGAAGATCTACCCTAGTGAGGCAAGTCCTTCGTGGGCGATGAACATGATGGGATAGACAAGGTTGCTTCTTCATGGAGCCTTTGTGGGTGGAGCTCGCGCGGCCGTTACCCTTCCTGGGTTGAAGTCTTCATCAACGTGAATGTATGATAGCACCACCTATCGGAACAATGCCAAAAACATCTGTGTCTCTAATTGCGTTTGCACTCTCCAACCCCTCCCTTTACCTTCATATGCAATGATTTACTTTCCTGTGCCACAACTCTAGAATTGCATGTGTAGGAAGATTGCCTTACTTGTGCTAAATTGCTAAAAACTGTCAAAACTTAATATTGGGAAAAGGCTAAGTTTTTATTTGGTCAAGTAGTCTAATCAACCCCCCTCTAGACATACTTTCGATCCTATAGCTGGAGACGTATCAATGTAGTACAATAGCGGAAAGTATTTCCTCGGTTAAGGATAAAGGTTTAATCGAACAAGTAGGAGTCTACAAGCTAGCAAAATAAACAAGACCCACACGCAAGTAAAATAAATGCTTGGACCCAACTTAGCAAAGGGGTTATAAATCCCCTCGTCTTGCTAGCAAGGTTAAAAGTAAATAGTGATAGATAGTGATATGACAAATGGCAAAATAGTAAAGAGAGCAATATATCAACACAAATAATAATAGAGAATTGACCCTGGGGCCATAGGTTCACTACTGACTTCTCCCTCGAAAGCAGTTAGTGGCATGGTCAACAAATTGTTGTTGGACAATTGACAGATAGGCAACATTCATAACTATGATCATTCATGGTGCATAGGCATCATGTCTATGACAAGTAGACTGTAATCCAATTGCATCTACTATTACTCCACCCAAGACCACTATCCATCATGCATCTCAAAGTATTAAGTTTGCAAAAAATGGAGCAACACAATAAGCAAGATGACGTGATGTAGACAGAAAGAAACCTGGAAATAAGATCAATCTCGTCGTTTTATCCTTAGTAATAACAACGGATCACGTGCCTTCTTCCCATTCCATCATTGGGATATACATCATCGTAAGGTTGAACCCACCACTAGGCACCACTTCCTCTAGAGAATTGCCCACCTATCTTGCTCAGAGAAGACAAATAACTCAGAAAGCATACATAGCTACTCAATCACACAACAAAGAAACTTCAAAATTTATCTATATTCAATGAACAATCTGATCACAAATCCATAAATCATCGGATACAAACACACCACAAGAATTACATCGAAATGATCTCAGAAGAGATCATTGTATTGAAGATCCAAAAGAGAGAGAAGAAGTCATCTAGCTACTACTATGGACCCGTAGGTCCTAAAGGAACAACTCACACATCATCATGGAGGCAGCAAGGTTGATGAAGATGGCCACACCAATGGTTTTCCCCTCTGGCAGAACTCCGGAACAGGGCACCAGATGGGGACACTTTGGAACAGAGGCTTGCAGCAACGATAAAATTCTCTCATCTGTCTTTTTGAGGGTTTTGGGAATATTGGGAATTTATAGGCCAAGAATTAGGTCAATCGGGGCAGCAGGGGCCCAACAAAGCCTGCCCGGCGCGACTAGGGGTAGGCTGCGCCCCTGGGCTTGTGGGCCATGTGAGCCTCTTTCTGATCTTCTCCTGAACCTTCTAAGGTCTCTTATTTTGCATAGAAAAATCATCGTAGAATTCCATTGTGTTTGACCTTAGTAGGTATGGTCTTTCTATGAAACCAAAAACATGAAAAAAATAGGAACTGACACTGGATACTAAATTAATAAGTTAGTCCAGAAAAATATGTAGGAATGATAATATAATGTGATGGCATATTCTAAAATTATTGATACGTTTGAGACGTATCACTCGTCGTTTGAGGCGAGGGAGCGGGACAAAGCCCCTCCGGTTAGGCACATCCTATTTGCCGCCCGCGGGCGATAGTAAGTTGAGCCTTCTCTGAAGGGCAGGTATGAAGGGGCCTGCCTAGGTGTCCTTCTTTGGCTTGCTGTTTTTCTGTTTTCATTTTCCCCCCTTTTCTATTTTATTTCACAAATTCAATTTTTTCAAAAAATGATTAGAATTTCAAAAAAATATAAAGTTTCAAAAAACGTTCCAAATTCCTAGTTATGTTCACGATTTCATAAATTGTTAACATTTTCTCCAAAAAAATTCTAATTTTAGAAAATAGCCACCTTTTGGGGAAATATTTTTCATGTTTAAAAACATGGTCATGTTTTTGAATTTTTGTTCACTTTTCAAGGAAAATTTCATAATTCAAAAAGACAAAAACAGTGCTCCAAATCGAGTTTTTTTCACAATTTCAGAAAATATTCACATTTTAGAAACATTTTGTTCATAATTTCAGAAATTGTTCATGTATTTGAAATTTTGTTCACAATTCAGAATGGTTGGAATCCAAAACTTGTTCAGCATGTCAGAAAATATTCACATTTCTTGAAAGAATGTTCATGCTTTCAAAATATGAAAAATAGCTTCCCACAAAAAAATAGCTTCGTTGGAAAAGTGGACCGGCCCATTTGCGTAGGCTTCAGCGAAGGCACTCCTTAGTTGACGCACACGAACGTCGGACTAGGAGCTCTCTCCCCTCTCTCCCGGATGCTCAAAAAAAAAAAAAAAAAGGAGCTCTCTCCCGAGCCTGAAAGCAAATGCCAACAACGAGCGGGCAAAAGGCCGAAAGCATTGGCGAACCTCTCCACCTATAATTCCGTTCCGAACTTCCCGATCCAACGCTTCTCCCGACGCGGACGTTACCACCAGCACTAACGAACTCCGCCCTCAAAAAAGAAACAAGGAAAAGGCATCCAGTTTGCAGCAAAATAAAAGCTTCTTCCTCAATAATAAGAATCCAAAGCAAAGACGTCTCGCCTCAGCCACAAGCACCGTTGCCATGGCAGCAGCGCTGTACCCCATTCCGATACGAAAGCATCGCTTATCCGTCCCGGGCCCTGCTTTGAGAGGGGGTCCTTTAACGGCCACACCACTTCCACCCAAACCGAAAAGCCATATGAGGCTGCGACCAGACAATCAATCCGAGGCCCGGCAGGCCCGATCGAGAGCCCGGGCCGGCACGTGATCGGAACGAGGATCTATCTGTACGGCCACGCCAAAACGATCTCCTCCTATCACGCAACGCAACGGAGCGTAATACTGCCGGTCCGTGCATATATATGCGCCCCGCCCGTCCACCCCCGATCGATCTCGCGCCGAGGTAACAACAAAACCGTCCGACTCCTCGCCGAGGGAGAGCACACACATAACAGACCAACGGAGCCAGGCCAAGGGAGGCAGAGAGATACGCGCGAGGAGGAGGAACCAAGGCGAGTTGGTTGTGCCGTCAGGTGAGCGGGCGCCTTCCGTGCCGCATCCGCCCCCACGCGCTTGTTGCTTTCATCTGTTCCGCTCCTCCTGTTCCTGTTCCGCCGTGGGGAAAGTGGAGGTGATCCGTCCATGGCCAATGCAGGGGCGGCCGACGGCCGGCGGAGGGCGGCCGGGGAGATGGGCGTCTACGAGCTCGTCCGGAGCGAGGACGCCGCGGGCCCCGCGCTGGATCTGGAGGCCGGCCGCTGCGGCCCCCCGCCGCCGGCCAAGCCGTCTCCGGCGGCGCCGCGGCAGCAGCGGCTCGTCTCGCTCGACGTCTTCCGGGGAATCACCGTGCTGGTACGTGCCGCCAACAAATCCCCGCTTCCAATATCCTTCGTTTTACGGAATCACGTCTTTCTCGCCGTTCTTTGCGATATTCCTGATATCTGATACCAAATCGAACTGCTTCCCGCGTGGGCCTTTTTATTTTCTTTTCATTTTTCTCCGCCGCGATCGATTTCGCGGCAGCCGCCCGCCACTGCCAGCCAAACATAGGTGCTCCATGGATCATGATGCATCATGCTAGCTAGTCATTGCCGCCCTTCTTCCCTTTTTCCTTTTTGTCTGCACTTAAACTAGAGAAACCAAAGGAAAGCAGAGTTGATTCAACCAACCACATGATCACCACTAGTACAAGATTTTTGCTTCATGGAACATTACTGCTGGCCAGCGAGGCCTGTACGGGCCGGCATGACAAGTTGTCTCAGTTATAGTCATTGCTGCGTATGATTGCCTAGCTCCGCTGGGTGTCTCTTCTTCAAGCTCCAGCTCCCGACTGCCCATGTTTCCTACTATAGTCTCTGCTCGTAGTACCTCTAAAGATAGCCATTGTGGCCATGCATTATGTGTGACAACACATCTTGATAGCCATTTTAAAGATCATTAAACGACAGTTATGCGACGCATCCTGATATAGTGATATGGTTCTTTACAACTGACGCCACCGGCCTGGCTCGTCAGATAATGAAGAGTTAATCCCATCACCGGGCCGCCAAATGGGTTTCGAACCGTCGGTGCTCGCTAGCCGGTTGTGGCCCACCTGCTCGCAATAAGAAACTGCCCTAGTTGCAAGCGTACGGAATTTCACCAGCTGTTGGACCCGAGACTGCAGACGGCAGAATTCATGCTGTACTAGTATATACCCTGTGTTGCTGTATTGCTTCCGTACCTGAATTTGTTGGATATACGAAAATAAAAGTGGAAAGAATGTCAACTCTAGCTCACCGCTCCATGTTATTATGTTAGCTGGTGTAGATAAGTTGATGAGCGCATGTATGCTCATAATTGGTACTTAGAAAAGGATATCGTGTACGTACAGATGCAGCTGACACGATACTAATTTCTAATAGTAGATCCCTCAAATAAAATTTCCAATAGTAGAGATGTAGGATTGGTGAAAGCGAGCAACACACTGCACACGGGGCCAGGCGAGAGAGCTGGTAAAGGCGACCAAGGAGTCGAATATCAAGGGTAGAAGAATTCAGAACAAAGATGAATAGTATTACAGTTCGTTTTCAAGAGATGAATATTTACAGTGTGTTGATGCACCTTTTTGTGTTTTTGAAAGGGTCTGCCTTCGTTCAGGTCAACTGGGATTTTGTGAACCAGTTCAGAAATTTGCAACTTCCAGTTTAGCGAAAAGCGCAGCACAGTTTAAAGATTGATTGAGAAGCGCTTTGGAAACGGGTAACACATTTTAGGTTGTCGTTGGGTGTTTGATCGGATTTGGCGCGTGGGCACAAAAGGCGAAGAATGTTAGGTACGTACAGATGCCTAGTTTTTAGAGGGATGGTGGAAATTGCTGCATCTGTGGAGGTGTGAGGATAGCGAGCCAATATTCCCCGACCCTGGAGGACGCATGGCGTATGCGCCGTCGGCTGTTGGCACCTCCACGTCGGGTCGAGACAAAGCCCCATGAGACGAGCCGCGCCTTTAGCATGTGACGCCCTATCTCGTCGTCGCGCCGCGAGGGATCTGTCCATCCATCACCCCCGCTTTACATCACGCGGTGGCGTGGCGGTGTCCGGCGTGCCGAGTCGACCGGCCAAAGGCCGAGTAGCCAACTGACAAAGCAACGGCCGGCTTAGTCGCAGCTAGCAGCTCGTAGTGGGCGCGACGTTGTTGGCGAGTGACTAGGTCGCACTGACAGATGGATGCACCGTCGCTGTAGAAAAAGAAGACGAGGCACCCCGGCCGGACGCGTGAACCAACAGCACGGCCGGGGCCGGACCAGGTTCCGGCCGGCGGGGCGACGCGTGCAGCTGCCTCCACATGGCCACCGCCGTGTCCTCGCCGCTTGTTTTATTTTCTCTGTTGCTTGCTTGGCCCGCGACGCGTCGATGGGGAGGCCGACACGCGCCGCTCCACCGGCGCAAAGCCAGGGTGCTGATTCGCTAGGCCCAGGCGACCGTGGGAGAATCTCGCTGTTTTCATTGGACGTTGGTACGAGCACGAGCAAGCGGCAGCTGTGTGGCTTGGCTTGGCTTGGCTTGGCTTGAACCGGCCTGGGGGGCTGTCCCTGGCGTGCAGATCGTGCAGCTTGATATGGTTGTCCTACCTGCGGCGGTGGGTTTCCCCTCTGTTGGTTGAAGTTTCGCGTCATTGGTGACCAATAATTTTCTCAGCTCCGGTTGCCCCTGACCGCGTCACACCGTGAGTGAGAAGCAGGAGTAAACAAGGGTAAACGTCGGTGTCACACTAACGCAGCGCAACCGTGCGCTCTGACGGTGCCCGAGGCTAATGGGAGCCACCACCATCACACACGAGCAAGATAATATGCAATTTTCAGACCTGAGAACTGCTAGCTCTAGCTACCGTCATAAAAAAAAGGAGAACCGGCTCTAGCTAGCTGACCTAGGGAGGTGAAGATACAGTAAGCTAGAACTGAGAAGCACAAAAAGGAGGCAATAATTATGCGCAGCAACTTAACGCTTTTTTTTTCGACCCGCTCCCGCGAGCGCGGGGGACCCTTCCCCGGCCGCGTCAGCCCACTCCCCCCTCGATCTCCTCCCCCCGCCGCCGCCAGAGCGCGCCGCCGGGCAAATCCTAGCCGGCGCCGACGTCGGCGGGCCTTCTTGTCCCTTCGCGTTGGGCCGGCTGGCGCGGGGCAGTCGCCTTGGTTGTGCGCGCGACGCTGGGCAGGGGTCGGCGGAGTGTGCCTGTGCAAGGTGGGCGGCGTCGAGGCTGTGGTGGTCTGATACAGATCTGGCGGGCTGCTCCTCTGGCCGGCCATTCTCGCGGGCGGCGTGGGCTGAGGCGGCATGGTTCGGTCGTCTCCGGCGGTCCTTGGGTGCTCGAGATGGCCGGAGCGGGGGCGTGCCATGGTGGGGTGGCCGGCGCAGCCTACGGCTGGGCTTGCCTCTCCCTGTGGTGCAGGTCAGTTCGGCGGCGCGGGGCTCTCCTAGGGGTCCTGGTGTGCATGTGGGCTACCACGGCGCGGTGACGGCTCATGATGGTGGTTTGGGCGTTCAAGGCGGCGGCTGGACATCTCCGGCGCTGGCCCGTCGGTGTGCGGCATGTGTCGACCTTCGACCCTTCTTCTCGGTCGTCCTCCGCTATCTTCGTCGATGGTTGGCCCTCCCCCAGCTGCGTCCATCACTCGTCTCGCACTGGGGAGCAGGATCGAGCTCGTCTCACGTCCGGTAGCAGGCCTGACCTTGTCTTGCGCCCGGCAACAGGACCGAGCTCGTCTCGCGCCCGACAGCAGGACTATTCTCGTCTTGCGCCCGACAGCAGGACTGAGCTCGTCTTGCGCCCGGTGTCGCAGAACGGGGCGGTGGAGGCCAGTTTTGGCCGGCCTATTTGGTCTCGGCACTGGGGGCGGCCTAGGAATGCGAAAGGCGGGTCATTTCCGCTCGTGTCTTTGGTTGGGATAGCGGCGGATCTCGGGTGAGGTGGTGTCAAGGTCTTGGATGCCGGGATGGCGGACCTGGTGGTGGCTCCACGCGGCTCATGGGCAGAGCCCGTGCGGCCCAGTTGCCACGATCGTGTGGGCGGCGTGGTAGCCGGGATGTGGCGTTCGGTGGCGGTGAATGGTGGCCGGGGTGAAAACCTGCTCTACCTTCGGATGGACCGGCGGCGGCGAAACTCGTTCCCTTCTTGTAGGCGTCGTCGCGGCTCTCACTGCTCGTCATGTTGCTCCAGGGGAAATTCTGATCCTCGGATCGGGTGGTGGCGGCGCACTGGTGGCGTCCCCTTCCTGAAGGCGCCGTCTTGAAGCCCATGGTTCATCATATGCGGCTTCGCCTCTTCGCGTAGCGCTAGGGATGGTGATGCTGCGCTCAGTGCCTATGTATCATGCCTTGGGTGTGTGTGCATCTATTGTGGGGTATGCGTTTGTACCGGATGTTGTTGATCATTGCTTTATATATAAAACAGGACGAAAGTCTTTAAAAAAAAAATAGGCGAACACCAGGGAGAAGTAGGAGTGAACAACTATAGCACTGTTAAACAAGATCAAATGTCGGTGTCGCCGCAGTCGCGCGTGCTGACCCAGCAGTTGAGAACTTGAGATCCACTCAAAGCCTCAACTCAACTCAACTCAAAGTACAAAAACGCAAGCAACCTTTTGATGTCATGTGGTCGATTCATGGTCCTGTTTAAGCCAAATCCTGAAAGTTAGTAACAAGGTAGCCTGATTAGGTGCGACCTTTTCCTCGGTGTGTCGTGTCGTGCTCCAGAAATGATGAAAGATCAGTGGCTGCTACAGTAGCTAGGTAGGAAAGGAGCAAGCTAGCCGGGATGGCACGACATATGTAGCTAGAATAGCAAGTGTACATCTTTAGAGGGGATCTCAAGGTCACATCTTGTGTAGCCAGCCGGTCCAAACGTGGCAGATGGCAACGCCCCAACCAATTCTTCCCTGGGAAGACAAGGCTGTCCAATGGACCGAAAATGACAGCCCTGTGTGAAGACTGAAGAGTACCACACGTATACACACAGCCTTCCAAATCCAAGTGATTGGCTAGCTATCTCTAGAGCCATGCCTTGTCTGAAAATCATGAAGCAACCCATCCATGCCTGAATGCCGTCCACTTTCTGCAAGGCCAAATACGCAAGTTTATTACTACTATGATGAATTGCTTGACCAATGAGGCAACGCTACGCATTGTTGGGTCGCCGCCCCACTGTGTTCCGTCTACTCCAATTCACCTACATACGCCTACGTGAAAGTGAAAGCTAAGCGATACCACGGTAGAATAGATGGATTAATTAGGAGTGTAATTTATTTTATAAGCTGCCTTCCAAAGGGAGAAGGTTAGGTTCCCGTCGCTGTAGATCGTCTCTCCTCTCTCCACCCACTGCTTTTATTTACTGCCCACATGCGGACCTGGTAAGTTGCGTCCTAGGCTGAGAGTTACGTCGTCCTTCTGAGTTGTGGCCTAGTAGATGTCTCAAGACGAAGCGATCGTGGCCAGTCACATTGGCCGAGCGCGCGTGCCACGAAACTTGCGGCCGGTGGTTTCATTCGATTCCTACTTACTTCCACCATACGATCGACCTTGGTGTTGCCGTGGCGTTGTCCATTAGTTTCTGGACGTATCTCCCTTCTCTTCCTAATGATAATAAAATGGCCGCAGGTCGCTTGCGTGTTCTCAGAAAAGAAAAGAGACAATGGCAATAACATAGGGTGAGAAATTCAGGTGTGTTGGGTTGATGTTGCCGGTGAGGAATTCAGGCATGCTGCTTCTTGCAATCATGCGACTCCATTTCACTGTGGGCTTAATCATGGGCTTTCTTTCTTCCCGGATAGAATATTTGTTTTTCGGGATGAAATGCATGTGGAGATTGAATCTGATGCCAAGCCAGAGCCAGACCACCATATATAATGCGAAGCTGTAACCATCACCTACCAGCATCATGTTCCTTTGTCTCCTCGGATTTATATAGCTGTGGTTTTTTAAGACGTAATTATGCGAGAACCACGAAAATTAGTACTAAAATAACATTGCAAGAGTGGAAGCATATCTGATTAACTGCATCTGATGGTTATTTTTTCTCTAGCATGATTGGATCTGGGCCTGTAACAAGTGGGGGTACGCCTGATGGTTGGTTAATATAGAAAAGTCTCCAGTATATTTGCGGATGCTTGTTTAGAGTGGAAAGTTCTAACTACTAGTCTCCTAGGAAAAGGTAGAACAGACACATTTGTTACTACATGGAATGCACAGTACAGCTCTATATAGTGAACAGAAAATCAGCCTGCACCCTTCTAATCTGTTGACAAAATGAGTGAAACAAAGGTTAACTGTTGTTTTCCTTGCTGCAGCTTATGATCATCGTCGACGACGCTGGATCGTTTCTTCCGGCAATGAACCACTCGCCTTGGGAAGGTGTAACGATAGCTGATTTCGTCATGCCTTTTTTCCTTTTCATCGTAGGGGTCGCTCTAGCTCTGGCGTACAAGGTACACACTGGTTGATTAACAACACGGCCGTGACATTTACTTTCGTTTTCTCAAGCTAACACTGGTGTGACATTCCCGAACCGCTGTTGCCTACACCTAATTGTGTCATCTCGTGATGCATGCAGAGAGTGCCGGACAAATTGGATGCAACTCGAAAGGCAACACTTCGTGCACTGAAG
This sequence comes from Secale cereale, assembly GCA_902687465.1. Lineage (NCBI taxonomy): Eukaryota > Viridiplantae > Streptophyta > Magnoliopsida > Poales > Poaceae > Secale > Secale cereale. Next base: position 571,011,044 of record LR738710.1, read on the forward strand.
CTCTTCTGTGTTGGTCTCGTTCTACAAGGTACGCATTAATTAGCATTGTTCTTGAACTGGACGACGGTGCAGTTGGATTAGACATAATGTTGATGTTTAGTTTATTTTTCTGCTATGATGCACAGGCGGATTTTTTCATGGAGTTCGTAGCCTTACTTTTGGGGTTGATATTACACAAATACGTTTGATGGGTATACTGCAGGTAAGCATAATATGCAATTCTACATTATTCCGCATCAAGAGTTCAACTAAATGTGGGATGACTAATGAGTTGTGGCGCCTGCTTGGTTGCAGAGAATCGCAATAGCTTATCTTGTTACAGCACTGTGTCAGATTTGGCTCAAGGGAGATGATGATGTAGATTCTGGACTTGATTTGATCAAGAGATACAGATATCAACTGTGAGTCCAAGCCTCTAAGAATAAATAAAAAATCACTGATCCACATGACATATATAGGGGACTTAGTATGAGCAAGTTGTGTTTCTGAAATTACCATTTGCTATTGTTCTGCTAGACTCGCAGGCTTGCTCATCACAATCACCTACATGGTCCTCTTGTATGCTACCTACGTTCCTGACTGGGAGTATCGGATATCAGGTCCTGGTTCCACACAGAAAACGTTCTCTGTAAGTTTCACTGTCACATTTTTTTTTCATGCTAACAAGATATCTAGCAGTATAATACTTCCTCCGTTCCAAAATATAAGTCTTTTTAGAGATTTCACTATGGATTACATACGGATGTATGTAGACATACTTTAGAGCATGATTCACTCATTTTACTCCGTATGTAGTCCATAGTGGAATCTCTTCAAAGACTTATATTTAGGAACGGAGGAAGTAGATGACAGTAGAACTGATGAGCTTCAAAATCTTAACTTATATCAGGTGAAATGCGGTGTACGAGGTGACTCTGGGCCAGGCTGCAATGCGGTTGGCATGATTGACCGCAAAATCTTAGGCATCCAGCATCTCTACGGTCGACCAGTTTATGCGCGATCCCAGGTTCTAATAAAATCAAAAGCTTGGATAATGCTTATTCCGCACCTTCGTTCAGTCAGTATTAACTCCTCTCTCATGTGACAGCAATGCAGCATTAATTCACCGCAAAATGGGCCACTCCCTCCTGATGCCCCGTCATGGTGCCAGGCCCCTTTTGACCCTGAAGGGCTTCTCAGGTCAGAAAAACTCATGATTCCTTCAAAGTTTATCTCTTCTACGTAGCTGTAACGTGAGGTCTGTGCCAAGGGTAAATTCTGATTGTTTCATTCTTTTCCACGGTCAACAGTTCTGTGATGGCCATCGTCACCTGCTTGATCGGTCTCCAATACGGGCACATAATTGTACATTTTCAGGTGAAATGTCTGCTGTCCAATTGGTGAGCACTTGATCTTCTGGATGAATGCAACATATTCTGAATTTCTCCCTCTCTATCCTTAATTGCAGAAACACAAGGAAAGAATCATGCACTGGCTTGTCCCTTCCTTCGGTATGCTTGTCCTGGCCTTCGCAATGGACTTCTTCGGTAAGGATATTGTCAGCAGTCAACACTCCATTCCTGATTATCCCGGGCAATGGCATTGACCGCACTATGCTGATGATCTCTCCAGGAATGCATATGAATAAGCCATTGTACACTGTAAGTTACACTTTGTGCACCGCTGGCGCTGCGGGGCTCCTCTTCGCGGGGATCTACACGCTGGTCGACCTCTACGGGTACCGCCGCCCGACTATCGCCATGGAGTGGATGGGGATGCATGCCCTGATGATATTTGTCCTCATCGCATGCAACATTCTACCCATCTTCATTCATGGCTTCTACTTGGGGGAGCCCAATAACAACCTTGTAAGTTTTTGCAGATGACCCGCGGCTTTTCAGTGGAGCTTCCAATGATGATAACGTAAAACTAACACATTCGGCTCTGTGTTTGCAGTTGAAGTTCATTGGGATTAGGGCATGATCTGTATATGGTGGATCGAGCTATAGGGAGACACGGGAGACACATATAGGAATATTTAGGACCCTATTCGCACAGAGATTTCGAGAGATGAGTGCAGGCCTAGTTTTGCAATATGGTCAGAGCTTCATCACCATCCTGTGTAACTGCCTGTTCGATACGGCCGGGAACAGTTGTTGTTGCACAGGTTGTTTTCTCTGAGTGCTCTATGTATATGGTTAAGAAGCTTTGTGTATAGATGACAACAATGCAATTCAAGAGAAATATAAAGTACATAGATTTATTATCAGTTCCAAACACGTCTATTGCATTTGCATTCAACTTGGTCTGGGCATCATAATCCTAGGAGCCTGGGATATTTCGACAGGAAGATGATTTGGGGGACTGCACCCACATATCCAATCTGTTCAGTTAAGAGCCTTGTTTGTATTTTTCTTTTTAAATGAAAGCTTTTATTCTTCCTTACGTAACCTGCCTAACAAATCTATCGCCCCCCTGATTTTCACCCGTGTGGGCCCCTGCCACACCCTTCCATTCAATCCCAATCTTACACGTTGCCTGTTACGTAAAATCTGTACGTAACTTTACCTAGGTGTAGCATTGCTAGTTGCATTCGTTGCTTACAAATAAAATTGAACTTTGAAGCATATAGTTGAACACTCTAAACACTCGGCCTAATTGAATGGTGTCTTATTCATAACAGAAGCTACAACGGGTATCCCCCAGCCACATTTCTTTAACCTAATTATCCTTATATAGTACTCTTTCCAGGAACCAAAGGAAAATATTTATCTTTAAATGGTAATTTAAGACAAATCTTTTAGATCTGAACTTGACCTACGTATTCATTAAAGTCGAAATACATCGAGTGCATAGAAAAACCCAGAAGTGTAAAGATCCCATTTCAAAAAGTCATGGTCCGTAGTTAGCCTGAGATCAGTAATTGTTAGTGTAATCCTAGGAGCCTAGTAGGGATGGCAATTTTATCCATGGATCCGGATATCCACGGATACCCGACCCGGTTGGGCAAGGGTATGGAGCACATTTCTGCCCATGGATTAGTGGATTTGGATACCCGCAAATAGCCGGGTTGGGCATGGATATAATTTCTGCTCCATGGATATCCAATGGATACCCGTATGACAGGTGGGGCCATATGTTAGTCACACTAGACTAAGCAGACGTCCAACCCCAAGTAGTCGCCGTCACAAAAGGTCAAAGCCCAGCGCCCCGGCCCATGTTCGCTGATCCCCCACAACCCCACTAACCTAATTACTTAAACCTAATCTAGCTAACCCCCGATCCCGAGTCTCCAGCAGTCCAGCTCCCTCCATAGCTTGAAGGCAAGTTTTTTGCTATCAACTATTTGAGTTGTCATTCTGTGTGTGGACAATGTTTAAATAGTGCACTTGCTGCCTACTTATGCTTATACCTTATGTTGTCATTTGTGAATGAACAAGGATGCGTTAATTTGATATTTGGCAAGGCTTCATGCTGACTTTTCTATGCCCATGGAGCTCCATGGGTATCTGGATATCCAACGGGTTTGGGCATGGGCACAAGTTGTGCCCATGGATACTTTGGTGGATGGGTAGAAGGTAGGAATATGGGTCATGGGTTGGATTTGGACCAGCTCCACCCGCCCCAAACCCGACCCATTGCCATCCCTAGAGCCTACGAAGTTTACATGTGTGTTCCCTACTCCACTTATCATAGAAATAAACCATGCTCAACGGAGGGCGTTCACGTAGGCTAGAAGGGTCCATTTTGAAAGCAAGCTGTTTTTCGACATCTGCCAAATGACCCCAATTCTTTCCCACTAGCTTCTATGACCAATTAAAAGCATTATGCAAAGTTGTTTGAATTTTTGACAAGTTTTACATTTTTTGGAGTTTCTCGGTGAAAAGGGGCCGATAAATGACCGGACGTGTCGCAACGTGCAAACGGTGTCGAAAGTCTTTCAAACCTATCACGGAAGCCTAATATGTACGTGCCAGGTTGTTGCCAGAAGTTGGGGTTATTTATCCATAGTTAAAAAAAAATACCAGTTGAGAGGAGTGTGCGAGACTAGGCTAGACCGATGCATCCGTGAGCATGCAATTTTTCCCAATTTGAATGCTTCAGTTATTTGCAATTTCCATCATTATCAATCAACATGAACATTTTCATATGTCCTAACCTTTCTTGAAATTTGTCAACAATTTTGAGATTTCAAATTGTGTATGATTTTTTTTTTACAAACTTGGACACTTTTTTGAAAATTGTTAACAAATTCCCAACAATTAATGAAAATTTTGAACACAAATTGCAAACCATGTACTTTTTTAAAAATATTTTTTTTGAAACGCAAACATTTTTTAAAGGAAAAAAAATCCATTTTACTACACTGAATAAAGTTGGTGGTTCACATTACCCCCTCATCTATTTTTCGCTCCTTTTACCTCCTAAACAAACCCATGCCGGATGAAAGAACCCCCTGGCTTGTTTGTCTCCACTTGCTGCTGACGTGGCTCGGGTTAACGGTGGTTTTGATCTGCGGGTGGGCCCCCCTTGTCAGGCCAGGCTGAGATAGAGCTGCCCGCACCGCTTCATTCTGGGGGAAATTCCCCATTTCTCTCCCGCATCCAAATCCCTAACCCTAGCTTCCATGGGCGACGGTAGCGTTGTAACACCCCCAGTGCTATACTACAGCGATACCTTGTTAATGGTGCCATGTCATCACAATTAATCTTACTAAACTTCACTTTGATCCAAACTCAGTTCAAATTCTAATTTAAAATAAAGTCAATAATAATATTTATTTAAACAACAAAACAAAAATGTTCATATTATGTAATAAATGCCTCAAATATTTGTAAAAAATGAAATCAAATTAAATTGGACTCCCATCTTGTCCAAAGCATCAATTTTGTTGACCAAAAGAAATAAATAACATTGTTGAAAATTAAAAGTACAACTTTGGATGTTTCCAAAAGGTTTGAAACTTTTTGAACAGACCCATGCTATTTCCTAGTATTTATATGCCAAATGTTATGTACAACAAAAATCATTTGATAAGAAAATAAAATGGAAAACGGAGACTAAAGATGAAAACAGAAAAGAACATAAAAAAAGGAAACTACTGATGGAGTGGGCCTTGAGTGCACAGTGCACAGTGCACAGCCCAACCGCGCCTCCTTCAGCCTCCTGTTCACAGGAGGCTCGGTGGCCGGCGTGCCTGCGTCTGCGCCCCGAATTGCCACGTGTCGGCCATCCGGCGGCCTCTCCACCGTCTTCCCATGCGTATAAGGTCGCCCTCGACGCCCGGTAAACTCTAGATCGCCATTCCCTTCCTCCCTCGCACCACTTTCGTCCCCGCAACCCTGGACCGAAGCTCCGTCGCCATGGCCCTCATCGATCCCGTAGCCACTGTCACCCCCGTGTCGTAGCTATGTGTCCATCCGCTCCGTCGTGGCAGTCTCCGTCGACTACACCAGCAGACCGAGGCATGGGATTCACGTAGCTTGTTAGGATAAATCTGAGGCACTTTGTCGATCATCCGAGGACTAAGCAATCACACGAGCACGACACCGAGATTTGTTAACGAGGTTCACCGATATGGCTACATCCCCGGGGCTTGACTACAGGTGCTCCTCCCCGTGACAACATCACAATACCGCACCCTGGACACCCAGGTGCCGGCACACGCCGCCTGCTCCCCTGCTCGCCCTGTGCTATTCTGTTGAGTTCAGGTAACTCTTATGTGTGTACCCCCGCTATATATGAGAGGCCTAGGATACAAGTGGCCTACTTGAACACAACTTCGTATCCTATGTAAACACAATACTACTCAGAGTCCAACTGTAACATATCTTATACACAATATTCGACACAACTCTAACAAACTCCACCTTAGCGAATATTCTCTACCACCATGAATTATTCAATGCGTCAAAATTCCATGTACATTGGACTTGAGCTTATCCCATAAGCACCGCTGCTACTCCAAAGACTCCATGTGACTGCACTTGCAACTTGTAGTCCCTTGTTTTCTTGACCACAGTCAACACTCGAGCAAAATTAAGTTCCTTGTTACTCTAGTTTGTGCTCCCAACTTCCAGAGTATCCGTCCAATACCATCACACACTGGTCACTGACCTGCGTGAAAGTGAACAACTCACATATTGGTTCAACATCAACGCTTCTTTCTTGACCGCCTGTCTGAAACTTGAAGGAATTTCACCGTTGCTTCTAGTCATCCCAAGTCAAATTTACAGTTGCCTCATCTCATGTATGACCACTAAAGCCCTATCCCGTCTCCATGCCCCATGCTACCAAACGCCTCACTGCTATTATCACGTCGAGCCTCTGTTGTCCCGGTCGAGTCTCAAGGGTCACGAACCCACACCACTCAACCACCACTACAGAGTACCACCGATCATCACCGACCGATGACGAGTTTTATGCTTCCATCAAACCACTGAGCACTAGTCTGATATGTGTGTCTCTCGCCTTTTTCCGCTAAATAGGGTTCGATTATCTGGATCCTTACACCGCAGCCCCTCAATCCAGCTCCACCTTCAACATGACTCCATGATAGATGATCAGTCTGTTGGGGAATGTAGTAATAATTCAAAAAAAATCCTACGTGCCACCCAGATCAATCTAGGAGATGCTAGCAACGAAAGAGAGGGAGTGCATGTTCATACCCTTGAAGATCGCTAAGTGTAAGCGTTACAAGAACGCGGTTGATGGAGTCGTACTCGCGGCGATTCAAATCGCAGAAGATCCGATCCAAGTGCCGAACGGACAGCACCTCCGTGTTCAACACATGTACAACCCGGGGACGTCTCCTCCTTCTTGATCCAGCAAGGGGGGATGAGAAGTTGAGGGAGAGCTCCGACAGCACGACAATGTGGTGGTGGAGCTTGCGGTTCTCCGACAGGGCTTCGCTAAGCGCTACGGAGGAGGAGGAGGAGTTGGAAGGGGGGAAGGGTTGCACCAGGAGAGGGGTGCGACTGCCCTCCCACCCCTCACTATATATAGGGGGAAGGGGAGAGGGGGACGACCCCTCTAGATCCAATCTAGAGGGGGGCGGCGGCGAGGGGGGTGACTTGCCCCCCAAGTAGGTGGGAGGCGCCCCCATCCCCTAGGGTTTCCAACCCTAGGCGCCTTGGACCCTTGGGGAGGGGTGCACTAGCCCACTAAGGGGCTGGTCCCCACCCATACTCAGCCCACTAGGCCCTACGGGGCAGGTAGCCCCATCCGGTGGACCCCGGAACCCTTCCGGTGGTCCCGGTACAATACCGGCGACCCCCGAAACTCTTTCGGTGGGTGAAACTGGACTTCCCATATATAAATCTTTACCTCTGGACCATTGCGGAACTCCTCATGACGTCCGGGATCTCATTCAGGACTATGAACAACCTTCGGTAACCACATACACTTTCCCGTTACAACTCTAGTGTCACCGAACCTAAAGCGTGTAGACCCTACGGGTTCGGGAACCATGAAGACATGACCGAGACACCTCTCTGGCCAATAACCAATAGCGGGATCTAGATTAGCTCCCACATGTTCCACGATGATCTCATCGGATGAACCATGATGATGAGGATTCAATCAATCATGTATACAATTCCCTTCGTCCAACGGTATGTTACTTGCCTGAGATTCGATCGTCGGTATCCCTATTCCTTGTTCAATCTTGTTACCGGCAAGTATCTTTACTCGTTCCATAACACATGATACCGTGACTAACTCCTTAGTCACATTGAGCTCATTATGATGATGCATTATAGAGTGGGCCCAGAGATACCTCTCCGTCATACGGAGTGACAAACCCCAGTCTTGATTCGTGCCAACCCAACAGACACTTTCAGAGATACCTTTAGTGCACCTTTATAGCCACCCATTTACGTTGTGACGTTTGATACACCCAAAGCATTCCTACGGTATCCGGGATTTGCACAATCTCATGGTCTAAGGCAATGATACTTGACATTAGAAAAGCTCTAGCAAACGAACTACTCGATCTTGTGTTGTGCTTAGGATTGGGTCTTGTCCATCACATCATTCTCCTAATGACGTGATCCCGTTATCAACGACATCCAATGTCCATGGTCAGGAAACCACAACCATCTGTTGATCAACGAGCTAGTCAACTAGAGGGTCACTAGGGACATGTTGTGGTTTATCTATTCACACATGCATTACGGTTTTCGGTTAATACAATTGTAGCATGAACAATAGACTATTATCATGAACAAGGAAATATAATAATAACCATTTTATTATTGCCTCTAGGGCATATTTCCAACAGTCTTCCACTTGCACTAGAGTCAATAATCTAGTTACATTGTGATGAATCAAACACACATAGAGTTCTGGTGCTGATCATGTTTTGCTCGTGGAAGAGGTTTAGTCAACGGATCTGCGACATTCAGATCCATATGTACTTTACAAGTATCTATGTCTCCATCTTGAATATAACCATGAATGGAGTTGAAACGACATTTGATGTGCTTGGTCTTCTTGTGAAACCCGGGCTCCTTGGCAATGGCAATAGCTCCAGTGTTGTCACATAAGAGAGTCATCGGGCCCGACGCATTGGGAATAACTCCTAGGTCGGTGATGAACTCCTTCATGCGCTACTTCTGAAGCAGCTATGTACTCCGCTTCACATGTAGATGCCGCCACGACGCTTTGCTTGCAACTGCACCAGCTGACTGCCACACCATTCAAAATATACACGTATCCGGTTTGTGACTTAGAGTCATCCGGATCTGTGTCGAAGCTAGCATGGAAGTAACCCTTTATGACGAGCTCTTCGTCACCTCCATAAACGAGAAACATATCCTTAGTTCTTTTCAGGTACTTCAGGATATTCTTGACCGTTGTCCAATGTTCCATTCCGGGATCACTTTGGTACCTCCCTACCAAACTTATGGCAAGGTTCACATCAGGTCTGGTACACAGCATGGCATACATAATAGAGCCTATGGCTGAGGCATAGGGGATGGCACTCATCCTTTCTCTATCTTCTGCCGTGGTCGGGCATTGAGCTGTGATACGTCTCCGTCGTATCTATAATTTTTTTATTGTTCCATGCCAATATTATACAACTTTCATATACTTTTGGCAACTTTTTATACTATTTTTGGGACTAACATATTGATCCAGTGCCCAGTGCCAGTTCCTGTTTGTTGCATGTTTTTTGTTTCGCAGAATATCCATATCAAACTGAGTCCAAACGGGATAAAAACGGACGGAGATTTTTTTTTCGAATATATGTGAATTTTGGGAAGTGGAATCAACGTGAGACGATGCCCGGGTGGCCCACGAGGGTGAGGGGCGCGCCCAGGGGGGCAGGCACACCCTGGGCCCTCGTGGCCACTTCGTAAGGTGGTTGGTGCCCTTCTTTTGTCGCAGGAAAGCTAATATTCGATAAAAATCGTGTCCAAAATTCAGCCCAATCGGAGTTACGGATCTCCGAGAATTTAAGAAACCGTGAAAGGCCAGAATCTGGGAACGCAGAAACAGAGAGAGACAGAGAGACAGATCCAATCTCGGAGGGGCTCTAGCCCCTCCGCCGCCATGGAGGCCATGGACCAGAGGAGAAACCCTTCTCCCATCTAGGGAGAAGGTCAAGGAAGAAGAAGAAGGAGGGGCTCTCTCCCCTTCTCTCCCGGTGGCGCCGGAACGCCGCCGAGGCCATCATCGGGTGACGGCGATCTACACCAACACCTCCGTCATCTTCATCAACATCTCCATCACCTTCCCCCATCTATCTACAGCGGTCCACTCTCCCGCAACCCGCTGTACCCTCTACTTGAACATGGTGCTTTATGCTTCATATTATTGTCCAATGATGTGTTGCCATCCTATGATGTCTGAGTAGATTTTCGTTGCCCTATCAGTGATTGGTGAATTGCTATGATTGATTTAATTTGCTTGTGGTTATGTTGTTGTCCTTTGGTGCCCATCATATGAGCGCGCGTGTGGATCACACCATAGGGTTAGTTGTATGTTGATAGGACTACGTATTGGAGGGCAAGAGTGACAGAAGCTTCAACCTAGCGTAGAAATTGATGCATACGGGATTGAAGGGGGACCAATATATCTTAATGCTATGGTTGGGTTTTACCTTAATGAACGTTAGTAGTTGCGGATGCGTGCTAATAGTTCCAATCATAAGTGCATAGAATTCCAAGTCAGGGATGACATGCTAGCAGTGGCCTCTCCCACATAAAACTTGCTATCGGTCTAGTAACGTAGTCAATTGCTTAGGGACAATTTCGCAACTCCTACCACCACTTTTCCACACTCGCTATATTAACTTTATTGCTTCTTTAACTTAACAGCCCCTAGTTTATATTTACGTGCTCTTTATATTCTTGCAAACCTATCCCACAAAAACTACAAAGTACTTCTAGTTTCATACTTGTTCTAGGTAAAGTAAACATCAAGCGTGCGTAGAGTTGTATCGATGGTCGATAGAACTTGAGGGAATATTTATTCTACCTTTAGCTCCTCATTGGGTTTGATACTCTTACTTATCGAAAGAGGCTACAACTGATCCCCTACACTTGTGGGTTATCAAGACCTTTTTCTGGCGCCATTGCCGGGGAGCAATAGCGTGGGGTGAATATTCACGTGTGTGCTTGTTTGCTTTATCACCAAGTAGATTTTATTTCCTGTTATAAGTTGTTTTGTATATTTAGTTATGGGTAAGAAATGCAAAATACCAAAAAAATAGCGGTACCTGCTGAACCAATGGTTGAAGAACCACTCAAAATCTATCACACTCATGAAGCTTTTTACTTGGATCATCTTCGATCCCTATGTGCTCGTGCTGAAACCCCATCTAGCTTAGTTGAGGTCAAATCTTTAGATGAGCATGCTTGTTATGTGCGACACCGCTTATCTCAAGAAGGAAAACTTTTACTGGATCAAATTCCTCGTTTGCAATGCTATGCTTGGAATTTATGTGAAATATATGGTTTTACTTGTTGTTCTGAAGACCCTAAGAAACACCTTCCCTACCAATGTGAGTTTAGTGATAAAGGAATCGTATCTTCGTATGCTAAGGGTGTTTATAGTTACTATGATGTTCAACAAATTGAAGAATTCGTTGCTTTTAAGGGTGCTTATGAAATTGCTTCTTTGATTGAAAAGTATGATGCTACTCTTTAGAAATCTGAATTTTTTGCCATATTTAAATATTGTTATGATAATTATGTAATGCCCCGGATGTAATACTTTCCCTTTTGGGCATATAATATATCTCCGGCTTCATCACTTCCATTCCGGGTTCTTTGTCTTTTGGGTTTTCGCCGTTTTGTCGCGTTGCGTGTGTGGCATTCATTCATATCATGTAGTCATGTGCATCGCATTGCATTTGTGTTGTTGTTTGCATCCGGTTCCACGCGTTCCTTCCCGTTGTCCGTTTCGCGTTCCGGAGCTCCCTCACGTGTCTGTGGCGTCCCGTAGGCCTACTTTGGTGTTTGGTCGTGTAACGTTACCGGTTTGGCGCGAGACTTGTCGTGTGTTGTTGTTTTGGTGTGTGTAACCCGCCTGTCAAATCTCATTGCATTTGGAGCTCGTTTGCTACCCCAACAGTTATTCTCGTGGGCTCAAAGTGCCTCCACTTTGAGGCCCAAGACACCCCTCCAACAGCCCACCAAACCACTCCTAACCACTTCCTTCATCTAGGCCATCCAATCCTGATCGTGTGGCTGAAAACCGCACTCCATTTGGACAACCCTAGCTCCTTGTGCCTATATATTTGTCCACTTCCCCAATTTTTGCCCCAAATCAAGGAAACCCTAGCCCCCACCTTCTCCTTCCTCCAGCCACCACCACCTCGCCGGAGCTTCGCCGGAGTTTCGCCGGAATCTCGCCGGAGTACCTCCACCGCACCGGAAAACGCCACCTCCTCTCACCTCCTCTCACCTCACACCATCGCCACCTCATCCCTCCGGCCAGCCACCTCCCGCCGTGAAGGAGCCGCCGTTCCTTCGATCCTCCCCGTCGAAGCCAGTGCAGCGCCGCCGCCTGCGAACCTGGGATCGATCCCGACCCAGGGATCCAGATCGCCCCGTTGACCTCCTCCCTCCGCTCGCCAGGGCCGCCTCCTCCCGATCGATCGCATCCAGCCGAACCGCCCCGCCTGGGCCTTCCATCGCTCAGCTCCGGCCCAGGCCACATCGCCAGATCCGCCCGAGGCCAGGCGCCGCCTGGGCCTCGCATCGTGTGACGCCCGGATAATTAAGCTACAGTAATCCCCTGCTAATGATGCCATGTCACCATCATTTCTGTTGCTAATCTCACTCGAGTCAAAGCCGGTTCAAATTCAAATTTAAATCAAGGTCAAAGTTTAAAGTTTTCAAAAGTCAAAACTAAAAGGTTCAAACTGTGGCAAATAATTCATAGGTAATATTGGTGGAGATATATTTTTTTAATAAAATAATTAAAATGCACTAAGATAAGTAGAACAGTGGCTTGACCAACTAATTAAATTCATTACATAAATTATAAAATATTAATCTATTTTATTTAGGGATAAGAATTAGTGTGGCACTAGTATATTTATAAGTACTAATTTAGGTGCTAGTGGTAATTTTTATAAAACCTAAAATGAAAGGAACTAAAATAAAAACAGAAGAGAAATAAATAAAAGGTAATAATAAACAAAACAAAAACAAACAAAATAAAATAAAACCCCCCCTGGCCATCTGGGCCTTGTCCCAGCCGGCCCAGCTGGCCCAGCTAACCTCCAGGCCGGCCCACTTACCTTCCTTCCCCTTCCCCCTGTTCACCATCGCGGTGGACGCCCGCGCGCCGTCCGTGGCCGCAGGAGGCCACACGCCGGCCATCCGCCGTTCCCCCGTCGCCTACTAGGTCGCTCCCGACCTAAACCCTAACCCTAGCGCCCCCAGACCCCTCTCCCTCGCTCCGCTCCTCTTCCCCCTCTCCCCCTCGGTGCTCTGCTTGTCCCCGAGGCACCCATGGTCGCGCCACCGCCGCCCGCGCGGCCACTGGCGGCGCCTTGACATTTCACCGCCTCCAGGAGAACCACCGGCCTCTACTGCTTCGACTCCGGGCCCCAATTCGAGCTCTACGGCACTATGAGGACGACGACGAGCTCTTCCTCTCCATCTGCTCCGCCGTCGCCATCGCCGGAATACTCGCTGCCCCGAGCACCTCGAACCTTCCCCGGGCCTTCTCTGCAACGCTGTGAGCGACCGTCGCCTCTCCCCTCTCTTCCCTTCCCCTCTCCGCGCCCGTAGCTCGCCCCCGACGGCTTGGCCGAGCCCGCCGTCTCTGTACGCCTCGCCGCCGTGGCCATGCTCTCCGTCGTGCTCGCCTGAGCATGGCATCGTGTTCCTGGTGCTCCCAGGAACCTAACGCGCCCGCGCACGCGCTTCCCCGTGGCCCATAGCACCTAGCTCGTTGGGCGCCCGAACGCGCCTCCGCCGGCGACGTCGAACTGCTCGTCTCCGGCCACGGCAGCCCGCAAGACCACCGCCATCCGACGCGTCGTCGTCTTGCCGTTCTAACGCGCCCGGCCGCGACCAAAATGGCGCCCTGTGGGCGATTTCCGACGGTGCCCGAGGACACACCGCCGCGAACGAGCTCGCCGGCGTGATTCCGACGATCCGCCGGCCGTCGCTGAGCTGTCCTGACGCGTGGGCCCCCTTGTGTCGCTGACGGGTGGGCCCCGTTGAACCTTTGACTCGGTCAGCACTGACGTGGCTCCTCTATGTCTATGACATGCGGGCCCCACGGCATAAAACGGTTAAAATAAATAGATAAATTGCTAATTAATTAATTAGTTAATTAAACACTTAATCTCTCACTGACTACTGGGCCCCACACGCTAATTAACCCTTTCAGTTAGTCTAAACCCCCTGTTAGTGTCCCTGACAATGACATGTGGGTCCCACTGGACCCACCTGTCTGGTCTGACTGGTCAACTGACTAGTTGACCTGATGACATCACTCTGACGTCATGCTTGCGTCATCGTTCACTGTTCTGGATAAGGTTGAATTTAGGTAAATATTAAATTCCAGAAATCAATAAAACCTTTAGAAAATCATATCTTTTAAACCGTAACTCGGATCAAAATAATTTATATATGAAAGTTGCTCAGAACGGCGAGACAAATCCAAATACGCAGTCCGTTCGTCCGCCACACATTTCTATCATACCGAACATGCGACATTCCCCTCCGTTTCATCTGCCCGAAAATGCCTAACACCGGGAATACTTTCCCGGATGTTATTCCTCTTCGTTTGTATCACCGAGCACCGCGTTAGGTCACACGTAGCACCGTGTTTTGCCATGTTATGCTTTGTGATGCTATTGTTTGGTCTGTTATTTATTTGTTTCCCCCTTCGTTGCTTATTTTTGATAGACTCCGATACTGTGATAGACCCCGAGACCGTTGATGCTTCGGGTTCGACTACGGCTACGCTTCTGAAGATTCCTTTCGTCTGCAGAGCTTCCAGGCAAGCCCCCCCTTTGATCACCAGATATCACCTATTCTTCTCTCTACTGCTTGCATTAGAGTAGTGTAGCATGTTACTGCTTTCGATACTCCTATTCTGCTGCATAGCCTGTCATTGTTGCTACCACTGTTGATACCTTACCTGCAATCCTAAATGCTTAGTATAGGATGCTAGTATTCCATCAGTGGCCCTACACCCTTGTCCGTCTGCCCTGCTATTCTATCGGGCCGTGATCACTTGGGGGTGATCACGGGTATATACTATATACATACACTTTACATGATACATGATGTGACTAAAGTCGGGTCGGCTCATTGAGTACCCGCAAGTGATTTGATGTGGGGGCTGAAAGGACACGTGGCTCCATCCAGGTAGTGGTGGGCCTGAGTTCCTGACGGCCCCCGAGTGGATCTTTGTGGCGGAGCGACAGGGGCAGGTTGAGACACCCAGTCGAGAGGTGGCCTGGCCCTGGTCGTTGTCCGCGGTTATTTCATAATAACACGATTAACGAGTTTGGATATTTGATCTGAGTCTGGCCATTTGGTCTATACGCACTAACCAGCTACGTGGGAATAGTTATGGGTACTCGACGTCGTGGTATCAGCCGAAGCCTTCTTGACGTCAGCGGCTTACCGGCGCGCGCCGGGTTGGACCGCGTAACGCAACTTCCTTAGTAATGGAGGTTGCTAGGTCTGCTCACCGGCCGCGTACGCAACGTGCAGGTGTGCGTTGGGCGATGGGCCCGGACCCCTGCGCGCCTAGGACTTAGACCGGCGTGCTAACCTCTCTGCTGTGCTTAGGTAGGGCTGCGACGTGTTGATCTTCCGAGGCCGGGCATGACCCTGGAAAGTGTGTCCGGCCAAATGGGATCGAGCGTGCTGGGTTATGTGGTGCACCCCTGCAGGGAAGTTAATCTATTCGAATAGCCGTGTCCCTCGGTAAAAGGACGACCCGGAGTTGTATTCCGACCTCATGACAACTAGAACCGGATACTTAATAAAACACACCCTTACCAGTGCCAGATATAACTCGGTGGTTGCTCTCTCACCGGGTGATGTGCGGGAGGATCGCCGAGTAGGATTATGCTATACGTTGTTACTTGGTGAACTTACCATCTATTTCCCTTCTACTGCTTCAAGACGGAGGCTGCGAGACGCGAGGATACTTGTTACTTCCATATATTCTCTTCTACTGCTGCAAGATGGAAGTTACGAGAAGCGTAGTCTTCGATTGGATTAGCTATCCCCCTCTTATTCTGCTTTCTGCAGTTCAGTCCACATATATTACCCCCCTTACACAGATATCATTGCATATGTAGTATAGATCCTTGCTTGCGAGTACTTTGGATGAGTACTCACGGTTGCTTTTCTCCCCCTTTTCCCCTCTTGTTCCTTCTTCTCGGATGATGCAACCAGATTGATGGAGTCCAGGAACCAGATGATCCCGAGGATGTTTCTACATGGAGTTTGGTTTCGAGGAGTAGTTAGGAGGTCCCAGGCAGGAGGCCTTGCCTTTTCGATCGTTGCTACTTTTGTGCTAGCCTTCTTAAGGCAAACTTGTTTAACTTATGTCTGTACTCAGATATTATTGCTTCCGCTGACTCTTGTGTTTTCGAGCTTTTGTATTCGAGCCCTCGAGGCCCCTGGCTTGTAATATAAAGCTTGTATTATTTTAATTTGTGTCTAGAGTTGTGTTGTGATATCTTCCAGTGAGTCCTTGATCTTGGCCGTACACATTTGCGTGCATGATTAGTGTACGGACAAATCGGGGGCGTCACAAGTTGGTATCAGAGCCGACTGCCTGTAGGAATCCCCCTTTCCAACTCCTTGGCCGAAGTTGAGTCTAGTCTTTGAAAAAAACGAATTTACTAACTTGTTGTGTGGCTTACGGGCCCGCAACACCAATGGGTGGTGTTAGGATCTTTTATTCCTCTTCTATGCTCTGGGACTCTGATCTCTTTTCTATTCGGGTTAAATTTTTTTGCTAACTCTAACTCTAGGTTCTCGTAACTATTTCTCCCGGAGAGCCCTCATTCCGGAAGATCACCTGCTTCGTCAGAAGATTCTGAGGATATCCCTCGAAATTTTCCCGAGACCCTTGTGCTCATCACCTTTGCAATTCACTGCCCCCGATATATCCCTATGGATATCTGCATGCACTTGTCATTCTCATGATCATTCCTCATCGCTCTTGTCGTTACAAGATGCCTCGAAATATTCTCCGTTGTCCCGAGGATCCTTTGAGTTTACTGTCTTGCAGTTTTATTTTGCAGGAAAACCCTTACGGCTATTTCCTAACATTTATCGAGGATCCGTTCTTCTCAATTGTTCATGTGTCTCACAAAATTCTATGGAATACTTTCTGATTTTTCGAAAATCCTATGCAGCATGTTACTCTTGTAATTCTTGCCTGCTTGCAATATGGTTAATTCCATATGACTAGTAGTCTTCGTTAACATCCCTTTTCTTAGCCATTTTGAGCCTATTGATTCAATGTGTGCGTATGCACGCAGTCATCAGGTTGTCCTTTAAAGAAAAAAGTTTATCTTTCCAGCTCAAACTTCATTCCGGACATGAGTTGGTTCTCGGCATTTCAAACCTTTATGGATTGTCCAACTAAGTGTTTTCAACTTATCCATCCTTGATCAGAGCGTCTGCTTCTGATCCTTCGTTTTGAAAACCATAATTCCTTTCTATTTAAGCATCAGACTAATCAGGTGATTATTGAATCTGATGCCTCTGCATTCTTTCTTCCTCTGAGTGAGTACCGATACTCACATCCGCTTCGTTGTGGATCGCCTGATCCGTTATTGGATGTTATCCGACAATGTCCTTCATATTCAATCACCTTGTGAGTTCTTCCCCTGATACATAATGCCACTGGTAAATTGTATCCTCTACTTTGACAAACATGCTCTACTTTTGAGCTGATGATATTTACTTTTGAAACTTGTGGTATATGGTACTAAGATGCCTGATGCGTTGAACCTATGGCTTTCCGTAATCCGTGAGAACCCGAAAAGATTTCACAAGTCATACTCTTTCGGTGTTCTACCAAATAAAATTTCAACACTACAGTTTTATTAAAATGAGAGGTGAATGAAATGATATGCATTAAAGAAGTGGGAGTCGACCTTGAACTTTGTGTTCATGCCCATGGAAACAATGTAGACCGTCTCGGAAGCTTCTTGCAAAAATGATTTTTCATCTAAATAATTCTTTCGGTGTCAATACATTTGATCCCTTGTAGTTATGGTTCCGACCGTCCTGTCCTTATTCAATATATCTGGAATGAATCCATTCCAGGCCTCGTCAATTTTTGACAAGGTTAAATCATCTACTGTCATATGTCAATGACCTAGTTCAACTTCTATCGTGTTCTACCTTCGAGTTTTACCCTCTGATATCTCGAGGATATCATGCATTTGCACTACACCTTTGAACTTTTGATAGAGTAATACCTTTGCTTGTCGTAATCACTCTACGGGTTCTAGGTTGCCGTCAACCGAGGACACCGTTTAGTAAATCAAATCTGCTCTAAAATATTCAACACCCCTAGTAGATGTTACTGGGAAAATTTTAAACTCAATCTGGTTTATTCCTAGACTATCGGGTACGTCCCTTGCCTAGCTATCTTTGACTGTGCTACCTCGTCCTTCTTTGGTGCACGAATTCTTCAGAGATAGAGCACGACTTACGTCGAGCTTTCAACATCATGTTGCTTGTCTTGAAAGGCAACTTTGGTTCCGAGCTTGCATCTTATATATTGATCCTATAACTTGCCACTTCATCATTCCCTTGCTTGTTGCCATTGTTGTTTGATTACATCCTCTTGAAACCTCCCGACAAATGTATCGGATCACCTTCAACACTTGGACTTCTTCCGAGATGTCAACTGTGTTCATGATGAGAAATACCCTCCTTCCCCTCGATGATTTTTTTTTATATCATCGACGACCCCCTTGACTTCCTTTCATCGCGAACTTGCCCACATTATGAATACGACTTGCTCTCCGGCTAGTGTTGTGTTCTGCCTTGAAGTATTACTGTCTTTTATGTCGAGAATGTGGTGGGGATTGCTTCACCTCTTAGAGATTCTCGGTATGATGATACTTCTCACCATCACCATTCTTCCTTGGTCCCCGTGTTGTTTTTAACCGGGATACCAATATGCTACCAATGCTGCTTGAGTTATGCACTTCTAGCAACCCTATTACTCTGTAGTTAACAATCGACAGTTCGTTCCTAGACTGTTGGTTATTGAATCATCACTCTAACATTGATCTTGCTGCCTAAGGTCATATTTCGGGTACACCTTTCAACTAATGATTAATGGTGTATGTTTTCCTCGAGCATACAACATTATATCATTTGAATTGATAAGTGTCGTCTTCTTGTTCACATTATTGTGGAAATCCCTCCGTTTGGAACTCTCGATGAATTGTCGCTGAGCCCATCAGCCACCTCCTCATCCTCTCCTTGGTTTAACGATGAACTATTGTTTCGGGAACCCGCTCCCATAGTTCATTCTAGAGAATCTCGCAATGTCATTTCGTTGATTAATGTTGCACTGTTTCTTGTCGAACATCCTGAGTCTGAGGTATCATGACACCAATCGGATTTGAATCTCGGTCAGATATGATGGTTGGGACAACTTCCCAGGAGTTATAATGTTGGTCCTTTGATGACCCGGTAATATGATGTCATGCCTAGCACCCCTGGCTGGAGGACCTAACACTACAATCTCTTCAGCAAGGATAACCATTCTTCCAGGAGGAAATCGTAAGACTTATTCTATAAGTTGTCCCTGATGAATCCTTTGTGTATCAAAGTTCGATCTTTGCTTCAAGACCATGCCAATGCTATCTCGAAGCATGTCTGTGGTACTCCGATTTTCGACAAGGGCATTCGAAGCCCAATGCTAAATGTTTCTTGGTCAGTTATCCAAACACCGTTGTATGGGTAACATCTTGTTTAATCCTTGCCTCTTTATCTGAATGGTTGGGTACTTGCCCTCCTACCCTGTATGTCATGTTCTGCTTGTCAATGGGAAGGATATACTCCTAATAATTGTGTGTAATCACAATTTTCCTTTCCATTTGTTTGTTTAACCTTTCCTTGATCTACATATGATCTAAGAAGTAATAATTCTCTGCTTATGTAAACACCTTGTTGTACAACTCTGTCAGTAAGACCCTGTTACTATGGTTGGTAACATTCCTGTAACCACGATGGAAGAAAACCTTGCCTACCGGTCTGCCTCCTTTCAACGAGCAAGAAAATGGTTCTCTTCGTCCCCCGTTCTGGGTTCCGACATTGATGCCGACATAGCTGACAAGCTATCCACTCACTTGCCTCCCTGTCGAGGCTGTGCAAGATGTCACCACCCTTTCTACTTTCAACCCACATGGTGGGCCCATAACCCACAGGTCCACTGGATCGAAACCTGACTCTCTTGTACAACCCTGATTCTAGTGTATACTTTGCACTTGGCTTCATGTGTAATTCACGAGCTAAATTATACCATGTTTCATCCTGGTATCAAACACCTTATTATTCTCATTGATCAAGACCCCATTCCAGCTTCTGGTTAGGCATTGAATGACTGCCTAACCGATTGAAACTTTGGTACCATCACTTATTGTTCTCAATGCATTCACTGAAATACTATTCGTATGGTACTTCGTGTACCACTTTCTGAATTCGCCGTCGGATGCACATACTTCGTAGAGATACGTTCCTCCAAAGTTCCCCCCCTATTCGCGTTCGTAGGACGATGGAGATCCCGAAGAAAGGATGACGACTTGATCACGATGACTTGAAGCAGGGAACTGAAGACATCAACGAAAGGGATCAACCTCTTCGAAAGGGCAGCCAAGACCGAGAAGACTCGTTAGCTTTTCGCTACCACCTTTTTTCCCCCGTGCTCCACCGCTTAAATCTCGGGACGAGATTTCTTGTAGTGGAGGAGAATTGTGACGCCCGGATAATTAAGCTACAGTAATCCCCTGCTAATGATGCCATGTCACCATCATTTCTGTTGCTAATCTCACTCGAGTCAAAGCCGGTTCAAATTCAAATTTAAATCAAGGTCAAAGTTTAAAGTTTTCAAAAGTCAAAACTAAAAGGTTCAAACTGTGGCAAATAATTCATAGGTAATATTGGTGGAGATATTTTTTTTAATAAAATAATTAAAATGCACTAAGATAAGTAGAACAGTGGCTTGACCAACTAATTAAATTCATTACATAAATTATAAAATATTAATCTATTTTATTTAGGGATAAGAATTAGTGTGGCACTAGTATATTTATAAGTACTAATTTAGGTGCTAGTGGTAATTTTTATAAAACCTAAAATGAAAGGAACTAAAATAAAAACAGAAGAGAAATAAATAAAAGGTAATAATAAACAAAACAAAAACAAACAAAATAAAATAAAACCCCCCTGGCCATCTGGGCCTTGTCCCAGCCGGCCCAGCTGGCCCAGCTAACCTCCAGGCCGGCCCACTTACCTTCCTTCCCCTTCCCCCTGTTCACCATCGCGGTGGACGCCCGCGCGCCCACCGTGGCCGCAGGAGGCCACACGCCGGCCATCCGCCGTTCCCCCGTCGCCTACTAGGTCGCTCCCGACCTAAACCCTAACCCTAGCGCCCCCAAACCCCTCTCCCTCGCGCCGCTCCTCTTCCCCCTCTCCCCCTCGGTGCTCTGCTTGTCCCCGAGGCACCCATGGTCGCGCCACCGCCGCCCGCGCGGCCACCGGCGGCGCCTTGACATTTCACCGCCTCCAGGAGAACCACCGGCCTCTACTGCTTCGACTCCGGGCCCCAATTCGAGCTCTGCGGCACTATGAGGACGACGACGAGCTCTTCCTCTCCATCTGCTCCGCCGTCGCCATCGCCGGAATACTCGCTGCCCCGAGCACCTCGAACCTTCCCCGGGCCTTCTCTGCAACGCTGTGAGCGACCGTCGCCTCTCCCCTCTCTTCCCTTCCCCTCTCCGCGCCCGTAGCTCACCCCCGACGGCTTGGCCGAGCCCGCCGTCTCTGTACGCCTCGCCGCCGTGGCCATGCTCTCCGTCGTGCTCGCCTGAGCACGACATCGTGTTCCTGGTGCTCCCAGGAACCTAACGCGCCCGCGCACGCGCTTCCCCGTGGCCCATAGCCCCTAGCTCGTTGGGCGCCCGAACGCGCCTCCGCCGGCGACGTCGAACTGCTCGTCTCCGGCCATGGCAGCCCGCAAGACCACCGCCATCCGACGCGTCGTCGTCTTGCCGTTCTAACGCGCCCGGCCGCGACCAAAATGGCGCCCTGTGGGCGATTTCCGACGGTGCCCGAGGACACACCGCCGCGAACGAGCTCGCCGGCGTGATTCCGACGATTCGCCGGCCGTCGCTGAGCTGTCCTGACGCGTGGGCCCCCTTGTGTCGCTGACGGGTGGGCCCCGTTGAACCTTTGACTCGGTCAGCACTGACGTGGCTCCTCTATGTCTATGACATGCGGGCCCCACGGCATAAAACGGTTAAAATAAATAGATAAATTGCTAACTAATTAATTAGTTAATTAAACACTTAATCTCTCACTGACTACTGGGCCCCACACGCTAATTAACCCTTTCAGTTAGTCTAAACCCCCTGTTAGTGTCCCTGACAATGACATGTGGGTCCCACTGGACCCACCTGTCTGGTCTGACTGGTCAACTGACTAGTTGACCTGATGACATCACTCTGACGTCATGCTTGCGTCATCGTTCACTGTTCTGGATAAGGTTGAATTTAGGTAAATATTAAATTCCAGAAATCAATAAAACCTTTAGAAAATCATATCTTTTAAACCGTAACTCGGATGAAAATAATTTATATATGAAAGTTGCTCAGAACGGCGAGACGAATCCAAATAAGCGGTCCGTTCGTCCGCCACACATTTCTATCATACCGAACATGCGACATTCCCCTCCGTTTCATCTGCCCGAAAATGCCTAACACCGGGAATACTTTCCCGGATGTTATTCCTCTTCGTCTGTATCACCGAGCACCGCGTTAGGTCACACGTAGCACCGCGTTTTGCCATGTTATGCTTTGTGATGCTATTGTTTGGTCTGTTATTTATTTGTTTCCCCCTTCGTTGCTTATTTTCGATAGACTCCGATACTGTGATAGACCCCGAGACCGTTGATGCTTCGGGTTCGACTACGGCTACGCTTCCGAAGATTCCTTTCGTCTGCAGAGCTTCCAGGCAAGCCCCCCCTTTGATCACCAGATATCACCTATTCTTCTCTCTACTGCTTGCATTAGAGTAGTGTAGCATGTTACTGCTTTCGATACTCCTATTCTGCTGCATAGCCTGTCATTGTTGCTACCACTGTTGATACCTTACCTGCAATCCTAAATGCTTAGTATAGGATGCTAGTATTCTATCAGTGGCCCTACACCCTTGTCCGTCTGCCCTGCTATTCTATCGGGCCGTGATCACTTGGGGGTGATCACGGGTATATACTATATACATACACTTTACATGATACATGATGTGACTAAAGTCGGGTCGGCTCATTGAGTACCCGCAAGTGATTTGATGTGGGGGCTGAAAGGACACGTGGCTCCATCCAGGTAGTGGTGGGCCTGAGTTCCTGACGGCCCCCGAGTGGATCTTTGTGGCGGAGCGACAGGGGCAGGTTGAGACACCCAGTCGAGAGGTGGCCTGGCCCTGGTCGTTGTCCGCGGTTTTTTCATAATAACACGATTAACGAGTTTGGATATTTGATCTGAGTCTGGCCATTTGGTCTATACGCACTAACCAGCTACGTGGGAATAGTTATGGGTACTCGACGTCGTGGTATCAGCCGAAGCCTTCTTGACGTCAGCGGCTTAGCGGCGCGCGCCGGGTTGGACCGCGTAACGCAACTTCCTTAGTAATGGAGGTTGCTAGGTCTGCTCACCGGCCGCGTACGCAACATGCAGGTGTGCGTTGGGCGATGGGCCCGGACCCCTGCGCGCCTAGGACTTAGACCGGCGTGCTGACCTCTCTGCTGTGCTTAGGTAGGGCTGCGACGTGTTGATCTTCCGAGGCCGGGCATGACCCTGGAAAGTGTGTCCGGCCAAATGGGATCGAGCGTGCTGGGTTATGTGGTGCACCCCTGGAGGGAAGTTAATCTATTCGAATAGCCGTGTCCCTCGGTAAAAGGACGATCCGGAGTTGTATTCCGACCTCATGACAACTAGAACCGGATACTTAATAAAACACACCCTTACCAGTGCCAGATATAACTCGGTGGTTGCTCTCTCACCGGGTGATGTGCGGGAGGATCGCCGAGTAGGATTATGCTATACGTTGTTACTTGGTGAACTTACCATCTATTTCCCTTCTACTGCTTCAAGACGGAGGCTGCGAGACGCGAGGATACTTGTTACTTCCATATATTCTCTTCTACTGCTGCAAGATGGAAGTTACGAGAAGCGTAGTCTTCGATTGGATTAGCTATCCCCCTCTTATTCTGCTTTCTGCAGTTCAGTCCACATATATTACCCCCCTTACACAGATATCATTGCATATGTAGTATAGATCCTTGCTTGCGAGTACTTTGGATGAGTACTCACGGTTGCTTTTCTCCCCCTTTTCCCCTCTTGTTCCTTCTTCTCGGATGATGCAACCAGATTGATGGAGTCCAGGAACCAGATGATCCCGAGGATGTTTCTACATGGAGTTCAGTTTCGAGGAGTAGTTAGGAGGTCCCAGGCAGGAGGCCTTGCCTTTTCGATCATTGCTACTTTTGTGCTAGCCTTCTTAAGGCAAACTTGTTTAACTTATGTCTGTACTCAGATATTATTGCTTCCGCTGACTCTTGTGTTTTCGAGCTTTTGTATTCGAGCCCTCGAGGCCCCTGGCTTGTAATATAAAGCTTGTATTATTTTAATTTGTGTCTAGAGTTGTGTTGTGATATCTTCCAGTGAGTCCTTGATCTTGGCCGTACACATTTGCGTGCATGATTAGTGTACGGACAAATCGGGGGCGTCACACATCGCCTCCCAGCGCGCGGCCCAGCCGCCTCTCCACCGATCGCGCCGGGGCCAAGTCCCGCTTCGCCGGACGCCAGCAGCCTTCAGCCGCGGGCCTCCACCCTTCCGCGCGTCGTCAGGCCGCGCCAGCGACCGAGCTGCCCCGCTCCCCCTCGGCCGGTCGCCTCTCCCGCGGGCCCGCGCCGCCTCGCCTCCAGGCCAGCCCACTCGCCGCCGGCTTCCCCCGTCTTCGCCTCCCGCGGGCTGAGCCAGATCGGGCCGAGCCGCGCGCCGCCGCGGGCCTCCAGCCGCCAAGCCTCCTCGCGGGCCTCTTCTTCGCGGGCCAGATCCGCCGAGCCCGTTAGATCTCCAGATCTGAGAAGGTTGTTTTCAAAACCCCTAAGTCCCTAGATTTTTGTTCTCTGATGCAATATTCGATCTGTGATAACTTTTTGTGTGATGGTCCGTTTTGCGCAAATGACATGTCCAGACGTTCGTGGTGACTTGCACTACGATTCATTCCATTGTGCCATGCATGTTTGAGATCATCTAGATGCTTATTTTTCTGTTGCAAGAGTGCATCCCGTTGTAAACTGCTGTTAGTGATGTTTTTATGCCATCTTTGCATAGTGATATCCTTTAGCTCGTTTGTCCGAATGACGCAAATGACATGTCCACGTGTTCGTCTTGCCATGCTCTACATGTTGTTTGTATTAGGATGCAGGATAGAGTTATTCTTGACATGTTTATCTTCGTTGCGAAGTGCTATGTGGCTGTTTAGTTGTTTAACTTGTTATGAGATGCCATCTTGTTGAGCTCATTGCTATCGTTGTATTTATCTCCATGATGCATGCTTATATGTTTCGGAATCACCATCATGTGTACTTTGATGTGGTTCTTACCACTTGCCATGTTTAGTTTTGAGGTGACTTAAACTTGCTCTCAAAGATGCCATGATGAAACTGCTGTTTTAACACTTAGTGAAATTTCACGAAGTCTGGAATCTGTAATTTCCATATGCCATGTTTGCTTGCTGTTCTAGGACAATCCATGATAGTTTTGGGGTGACTCTTGATGATTCCTTGCTGTACATATTGTTGGCTATCCATTCATGCTCTCTCATGCTTATTTGAGTGGCTGTAGCATATTTAACTTTGGCTCCAAAGTTGCAATAAATTACTGCTGTCAGGATTTTGTTGTCAAATTCAATATGTCCAAGCTTGTTGCTATTGATCCATGGCTCCTTTGGGGGTGCACCAATGGACTTATTTGCTGTAAGATATGTCTAGTTTATGTTCATGCTCTTTTCCATGATGTTTGAGTGCTGTAGCTTATTTATCTAGTGCTCCGAAGTTGCTATGTGGCTGTAATTTTCAGCTTGTGCATATTTCTTGTTTCGGGCATAACTTTTAGCCCGTAGCTCCGTTTGGAGCGAGTCTTATATGAACCTTGATTGATTTTCCATGTAGATTCATAATATCCTGTTGTTATCATGTTTTGAAGTATTTTGCTTGAGTGCTATTTTCCGTGCCCCGTGTGCTCTCTTAGTGCATCCATCATGCATCCATCATTTTTGTGTGCGCATTGCATCTTGTTGATTTGTGCCTTGTGTGGTTGTATTGTTTAGAGCCGTAAGCTGAGACCGAGTACGAGTACGAGCACGAGGTTACTACCGAGGTTGAGCACGAGGACCCCTCTTACGATCCGAACGACAACTCTTCAGGCAAGATGACCGAACCCGGATACCATTACTATTTTTGCCTATTGCTAGAAGTCTCGATCTATAGTTTTGCCTCGATGCCCATGTCTTTCATGTCAGCCTCCTACTTGTAACCATGAACCTGTTTAACCACCCTACCTATGCAAACCGTTGTATGGCTAAGTACGCTTCGCTCAGCCCCTCTTATAGCATTGCTAGTTGCAGGTGAAGATTGAAGATCCTTGCTTCATGTTGAAGTTTTGTTGGGTTATATCACTCTATATAAATGCTTAAAAATGAAATCATCTATACATTGGCAATGGGTGGAAGGCTAAGCCTTTTGCTTGGTGTTTTGTTCCACTCATGCCGCTAGGAACCGTTTAAACCGGTGTTATGTTCCTTGATTATGCGTTCCTAACACGGTTAGGGTTATGGGACCCCCTCGATAAACCGCTATGTGCTAAGTCTTTTCCAGCAAGTCCCAACTTTGGTACTATTCGCCTAATAACTAATAAAACTTGCATAGGGTCTTGCAAACCCGAGTTCTTAATCAACAACCCCGGGCCAGTGCTCCACATGAGTGTTGGTCCGAAACGGGGAGTCTGCGGGGTCACCACGAGGGAACTCGAGGATTGATATAAACCTGTAGAATCTCCCATCCGGTCATGTCCTGAGACTAGATTCGTGCGGCTATTGTCAGGGTGTCGACACGCCGGGAGGATTTGCTGGATTAGCCTTACCTTAGTTCGGAGTATCTTGAGCACAGGATTCCGAGAATACTCGGGTCTTCCCACCTTTGGAGTTGCGACTCCGCGGATCGTGGGCTTGTCATGGGCCAAGTTGGAACACCCCTGCAGGGTTATGAACTTTCGAAAGCCGTGCCCGCGGTTATGTGGCAGATGGGAGCTTGTTAATATCCGGTTGTAGAAAACTTGACACCTTGTTCTAATACACTACCAGCGTGTGTACCGTGACTGTCATTTTCCGAATAGGGATTCGGGAGATGAACACGGTGGGGTTATGTTTGTTGAGCTTTAGCTAGGATCACTTCGTGATCACTTCTCGTCCGAGGTCCTTCTCTTCTCGCTCTCTTTTATGTAAGTTAGTGCTAGTTGCTGCTGCAGACTCTTATTCTTTTCTTCAGCCTTATCCTCTCCCAAGGCTTAAATAGTCGTGTTACCCGGGAATGGGATTGCTGAGTCCTCTGTGGCTCACAGTTACTTCACCACACCAGATGCAGGTCCGATGGTGAGCTATCCAGGTGATGGCACCGAGCTAGACTGGGAGTACAACGAGGAGCGTAGCCGTTACTATGTTCGTTATCCGGATGATCAGTAGTGGAGACTTCTACTAGGATTCGATCCGACCTGTGGTTTTAACTTATGTTTGGTATCTTGTCATTTGGATTTTACCCTTAGAAGGGCTGTGATGTTTTATTGAATGATGATTTGGACATGTATTGTATTTGTGTGACGTGGCGATTGTAAGCCAACTATTTTATGTTTTCCATCCCCATCTTTTACATGAGTTGTGCAAAGATACCAAACTTGCGATCATTCTAGCATGGGGTTATGTCTCTAAGTCGTGCCTCGACACGTAGGAGATATAGTTCCATCCTGGGCATTACAAATTATGCTTCTAATGCCTATGTTAAACCATATATTGAGGACTCCTCCACTGTCCAAGAAGATACTAATATTTAGCAGGAGTCTATGGAAGAAGAAATTAATGACATTGTGAGCTCATTGGATGAAAAAGATGAGGAGGAGATCGAAGAACAAAATGAGGAAGAGCGGATTGATCACTCGTGCCCACCTTCTAATGAGAGTAACTCTTTATCTCATACATTGATTAATTTCCCTTCGTGCTTACTGAAGGATGAATGGTACGATGATTGTTGTGATCCCGTTGATTCTTTTGAAATATCCCTTTTTGATGATGCTTGCTATGCTTGTGGCCAAGATGCCAATATGAATTATGCTTATGGAGATGAACTTGCTATAATTCCTTATGTTAAACATGAGATAGTTGCTATTGCACCCACACATGATAGTCCTATTATCTTTTTGAATTCTCCAAACTACACTATATCGTAGAAGTTTGCACTTATTAAGGATTATATTGATGGGTTGCCTTTTTCCATTACACATGATGATTTTGATGAGTATAATATGCATGTGCTTGCTGCTCCTACTTGAAATTATTATGAGTGAGGAACTATATCCCCGCCTCTCTATGTTTCCAACACGGTAAAATTGCAAGAAACTGCTTATACTATGCATTGGCCTTTACTTGATGTGCATGAATTGTTCTTTTATGACATGCCTATGCATAGGAAGAGAGTTAGACTTTGTTTTTGCATCACACATATCACTTTGTGCTCACTTCTAAATGCCAAACCATTGCTAATTAAAATTGGCTTTGATATACCTTGGGATCCGGGTGGATCCATTACTTGAGCCCTATAAGCCTAGCTTAATGGCTTTAAAGAAAGCGCTGCCAGGGAGACAACCCGGAAGTTTTAAAGAGTCATTTATTTCTGTTGTGTGCTTTTATAAATTTTAAAAACAAAAAAATAAAGAGGGGAACCTAAAACTTTTTCAAAATGAAAAGTGAAAGTAAGAAGGACAAGCACCGTTGAAATAGGGGAGCTCCTTGAACTTTGTTCATGCCCATGGAAACCTTGCAAATCTTGAATTACAGAAACTTTTCAAAAAAAAATTACCCCCTTGTATAATTCCATTGTATTATAAAAATAATGTGATACGGCACGAACTAGCGAGACACTAATTCGTGCGTGTCGCAGCCCGATCTTTCACAATACTGTAGTCATCGCGACGTAGCAGAACGATCTGTGATAACTAGAAAAATATCGTACTCAAAGTAAATGATCAGGTAGAAAGAGATTTCAGCCCTTGCTATTATCTAACAAGAACAAAAACCAATCTGCGGTAAGATCACCTGCCTCAACGCAGCAGCAGTCGATTCCTCAAAAGGTCGCAGAAGTGCAGTACATGGTGTCCCCCGTCTGGGAACTTTCCTGGTTTATTTCAATCTCTAGAAAACAAAAACTTCCACCCGATACACGGCCGAAGCCTGCCTGTTATATAGGCGACACCAACCTGACCAAACCGACTAAAACTCCCCAGATAGACACGGACTCTATCTCCTATTCAAACTAATCAAAGATTTTAACTAATTAATTATCCGGCTACGTTGATCACCTGACAACCGAACAAGACCAGAACTTGTACTTCACGTAACCTTCTTTGGACTTGCAATACACGTAGCGATTTTCTTCTTTGGTGGAGTCCTGAAATTTGGCTCCACCTTTTCCTGTAGCGGAGGGATCTGAATCAATATTGAACCAATCAAAATATGTTGTTTCGGAATAAAATGCTCCGGGTTACTTTCAGGTGTGGGGTGAATATTCTTTTGACGCCAAACAATAGCTTTGGTTTTAGTGGTCACATCATCCCCTCCCTCTTGAAACGAAACCGTCCTCGGTTTCGTTGTAGTTTTAGGGACTTTCTTTAGAGCGGAAATAACTGAATCCTCTTTGATAGCATTGGTAAACATTGGTTGTAGCACGTGCCTCCTTCCAGCATCCCGAAAAGAATATGTGTTGGACCTTCCATCATGGGTGGCACGATGATCATACTGCCATGGTCTACCCAATAACAAGTGGCATGCATCCATTGGCAAGACATCACAGATAACTGTATCGTTATAGCCGTCAACTGAAAAATTTACACGCACCTTGTGAGTAACTTTCAATCTGCCTGACTGATATAACCATTCGACGCAGTGTGGTTGTGGATGCTTCCAGGTAGGCAAAGCTAAAGCATCCACCAAGTCCTTGCTGACTGCATTTGTGTAGCTTCCACCGTCAATGATCAACTTGCAATTGGTGTTCTTGATCTTGCACTGAGTCTGAAAAATATTCCAACGCTGCCCCTTATCCTCAATGCAATCCTGTTGCACTGTTGCACCATCAATGACGGGTATGATTCAGCAGCTTCAAAACTCGCAGTCACCTTTTCGGTATATTCCAAGTTTTCACTAGAAGTGTCAGAATTTGCCTCTTCATCACTAGCGGATGCATAGCCATCTCTTGTGAGCAACACTCTTTTCTCATTAGGACATTCACGCCTCATATGTCCCCTTCCTCCACACTTGAAACACTGTAATGCCCCGGATGTAATACTTTCCCTTTTGGGCATATAATATATCTCTGGCTTCATCAATTCCATTTCGGGTTCTTTGTCTATCGGGTTTTTGTCGTTTTGTTGTGTGCGTGTGTGGCATTCATTCATATCATGTAGTCATGTGCATCGCATTGCATTTGTGTTGTCGTTTGCATCCGGCCCCACGCGTTCCTTCCCGTTGTCCGTTTCGCGTTCTGGAGCTTCCTCACGTGTCCGTGGCGTCCCATAGGCCTACTTTGGTGTTTGGCGTGTAACGTTACCGGTTTGGCGCGTGACTTGCCGTGTGTTGTTGTTTTGGTTTGTGTAACCCGCCTGTCAAATCTCGTCGCGTTTCGAGTCCGTTTGCTACCCCAACAGTTATTCTCATGGGCTCAAAGTGCCTCCACTTTGAGACCCAAGACACCCCTCCAACAGCCCACCAAACCACTCCTAACCACTTCCTTCATCTAGGCCATCCAATCCTGATCGTGTGGCTGAAAACTGCACTCCATTTGGACAACCCTAGCTCCTTGTGCCTATATATTTGTCCACTTCCCCAATTTTTGCCCCAAATCAAGGAAAACCCTAGCCCCCACCTTCTCCTTCCTCCAGCCACCACCACCTCGCTGGAGCTTCGCCGGAGTTTCGCCGGAATCTCGCCGGAGTACCTCCACCGCGCCGGAAAACGCCACCTCCTCTCACCTCCTCTCACCTCACACCACCGCCACCTCATCCCTCCGGCCAGCCACCTCCCGCCACGAAGGAGCCGCCGTTCCTTCGATCCTCCCCGTCGAAGCCAGTGCAGCGCCGCCGCCTGCGAACCTGGGATCGATCTCGATCAAGGGATCCAGATCGCCCCGTTGACCTCCTCCCTCCGCTCGCCAGGGCCGCCTCCTCCCGATCGATCGCATCCAGCCGAGCCGCCCCGCCTGGGCCTTCCATCGCTCAGCGCCGGCCCAGGCCACATCGCCAGATCCGCCCGAGGCCACGCGCCGCCTGGGCCTCGCATCGCCTCCCAGCGCGCGGCCCAGCCGCCTCTCCACCGATCGCGCCAGGGCCCAGTCCCGCTTCGCCGGACGCCAGCAGCCTTCAGCCGCGGGCCTCCACCCTTCCGCGCGTCGCCAGGCCGCGCAAGCGACCGAGCCGCCCCGCTCCCCCTGGGCCGGTTGCCTCTCCCGCGGGCCCGCGCCGCCTCGCCTCCAGGCCGGCCCACTCGCCGCCGGCTTCCCCCGTCTTCGCCTCCCGTGGGCCGAGCCAGATCGGGCCGAGCCGCGCGCCGCCGCGGGCCTCCAGCCGCCAAGCCTCCTCGCGGGCCTCTTCTTCGCGGGCCAGATCCGCCGAGCCCGTTAGATCTCCAGATCTGAGAAGGTTGTTTTCAAAACCCCTAAGTCCCCAGATTTTTGTTCTCTGATGCAATATTCGATCTGTGATAACTTTTTGTGTGATGGTCCGTTTTGCGCAAATGACATGTCCAGACGTTCGTGGTGACTTGCACTACGATTAATTCCATTGTGCCATGCATGTTTGAGATCATCTAGATGCTTATTTTTCTGTTGCAAGAGTGCATCCCGTTGTAAACTGCTGTTAGTGATGTTTTTATGCCATCGTTGCATAGTGATATCTTTTAGCTCGTTTGTCCGAATGATGCAAATGACATGTCCACGTGTTCGTCTTGCCATGCTCTACATGTTGTTTGTATTAGGACGCAGGATAGAGTTATTCTTGACATGTTTATCATCGTTGCAAAGTGCTATGTGGCTGTTTAGTTGTTTAACTTGTTATGAGATGCCATCTTGTTGAGCTCATTGCTATCGTTTTATTTATCTCCATGATGCATGCTTATATGTTTCGGAATCACCATCATGTGTAATTTGATGTGGTGCTTACCACTTGCCATGTTTAGTTTTGAGGTGACTTAAACTTGCTCTCAAAGATGCCATGATGAAACTGCTGTTTTAACACTTAGTGAAATTTCACTAAGTCTGGAATCTGTAATTTCCAGATGCCATGTTTGCTTGCTGTTCTAGGACAATCCATGATAGTTTTGGGGTGACTCTTGATGGTTCCTTGTAGTATATATTGTTGGCTACCCATTCATGCTCTCACATGCTTATTTGAGTGGCTGTAGCATATTTAAATTTGGCTCCAAAGTTGCAATAAATTACTGCTGTCAGGATTTTGTTTTCAAGTTCAATATGTCCAAGCTTGTTGCTATTGATCCGTGGCTCCTTTGGGGGTGCACCAATGGACTTATTTGCTGTAGGATATGTCTAGTTTATGTTCATGCTCTTTGCCATGATGTTTGAGTGATGTAGCTTATTTATCTAGTGCTCCGAAGTTGCTATGTGGCTGTAATTTTCAGCTTGTGCATATTTCTTGTTTCGGGCATAACTTTTAGCCCGTAGCTCCGTTTGGAGCGAGTCTTATATGAAACTTGATTGATTTTCCGTGTAGATTCATAATATCCTATTGTTATCATGTTTTGAAGTATTTTGCTTGAGTGCTATTTTCCGTGCTCCGTGTGCTCTCTTAGTGCATCCATCATGCATCCATCATTTTTGTCTGCGCATTGCATCTTGTTGATTTGTGCCTTGTGTGGTTGTATTGTTTAGAGCCGGAAGCTGAGACCGAGTATGAGTACGAGCACGAGGTTACTACCGAGGTTGAGCACGAGGACCCCTCTTACGATCCGAACGACAACTCTTCAGGCAAGATGACCGAACCCGGATACCATTACTATTTTTGCCTATTGCTAGAAGTCTCGATCTATAGTTTTGCCTCGATGCCCATGTCTTTCATGTCAGCCTCCTACTTGTAACCATGAACCTGTCTAACCACCCTACCTATGCAAACCATTGTTTGGCTATACGTAGGCTTCGCTTAGCCCCTCTTATAGCGTTGCTAGTTGCAGGTGAAGTTGAAGATGCTTGCTTCATGTTGAAGTTTTGTTGGGTTATATCACACTATATAAATGCTTAAAAATGAAATCATCTATACATTGGCAATGGGTGGAAGGCTAAGCCTTTTGCTTGGTGTTTTGTTCCACTCATGCCGCTAGGAACCATTTAAACCGGTGTTATGTTCCTTGATTATGCGTTCCTAACACGGTTGGGGTTATGGGACCCCCTCGATAAACCGCTAAGTGCTAAGTCTTTTCCAGCAAGTCCCAACTTTGGTACTATTCGCCTAATAACTAATAAAACTTGCATAGGGTCTTGCAAACCCGAGTTCTTAATCAACAACCCCGGGCCAGTGGTCCACATGAGTGTTGGTCCGAAACGGGGAGTCTGCGGTGTCACCACGAGGGAACTCGAGGATTGATATAAACCTGTAGAATCGCCCATCCGGTCGTGTCCTGAGACTAGATACGCGCGGCTATTGTCAGGGTGTCGACACGCCGGGAGGATTTGCTGGATTAGCCTTACCTTAGTTCGGAGTATCTTGAGCACGGGATTCCGAGAATACTCGGGTCTTCCCACCTTTGGAGTTGCGACTCCGCGGATCGTGGGCTTGTCATGGGTCAAGTTGGAACACCCCTGCAGGGTTATGAACTTTCGAAAGCCGTGCCCGCGGTTATGTGGCAGATGGGAGCTTGTTAATATCCGGTTGTAGAAAACTTGACACCTTGTTCTAATACACTACCAGCGTGTGTACCGTGACTGTCATTTTCCGAATAGGGATTCGGGAGATGAACACGGTGGGGTTATGTTTGTTGAGCTTTAGCTAGGATCACTTCATGATCACTTCTCGTCCGAGGTCCTTCTCTTCTCGCTCTCTTTTACGTAAGTTAGTGCTAGTTGCTGCTGCAGACTCTTATTCTTTTCTTCAGCCTTATCCTCTCCCAAGGCTTAAATAGTCGTGTTACCCGAGAACGGGATTGCTGAGTCCTCTATGGCTCACAGTTACTTCAAAACACCAGATGCAGGTCCGACGGTGAGCTATCCAGGTGATGGCACCGAGCTAGACTGGGTGTACGACGAGGAGCGTAGCCGTTACTATGTTCGTTATCCTGATGATCAGTAGTGGTTCTTCTACTAGGATTCGATCCGACCTGTGGTTTTAACTTATGTTTGGTATCTTGTCATTTGGATTTTACCCTTAGAAGGGCTGTGATGTTTTATTGAATGATGATTTGGACATGTATTGTAATTGTGTGACGTGGTGATTGTAAGCCAACTATTTTATGTTTTCCATCCCCATCTTTTACATGAGTTGTGCAAAGATACCAAACTTGCGATCATTCCAGCAAGGGGTTGTGTCTCTAAGTCGTGCCTCGACACGTAGGAGATATAGTCCCATCCTGGGCATTACAAGTTGGTATTCAGAGCCATCTCCGACCTAGGAGCCCCCACTGATTGATCGAATCGTTGACGGTCGAGTCTAGGCACACACTTAAAATGTTTTGAGTCCTATATATTATATCGGAGAGTAGGATTTCTTTGCTTCTCATCCCCTTTCACTCTGGTGAGGACTCCTGACGTCTACTCTTGCCTCTTCTACTTTCAAAAATTGCACCAATTTTTTTTAGGAATCTCGCGAGTATTGTGGGATTGTTTCGATGATCTTGTGACGAGAATATTGTTCTCGATGCCTCCTGACATTAGGGGTTGTGGCAGTGTCCCGGGGAGTTGAGCTTCGGGGTATTGTCGTCACAAGCATATCGCGGTAGTACTAAATACTTAAGACGGCCGACATCGAAAATCTCTCCTATACGGTTAGTGGCAAGATAACCCCGACATCACCCAGTACTGGGAAGGTAGTTCGGGAGTATTTCCATAGCTTGGTATAGTGGATGCTTTTCGAAGGTCCGAGGTAGACAGTTTCCGAGAAAGACTGGTTATGTGTTGAAGGATGGATACAGCTGGATGTAGGTTTAGAGTTGATTGCGTGGTGCTTCCCCTGTATCCCCAACACCTGATTGCATAACTGGAAACTTTCGGAAATTAATAGGTGGGTTTATCCAGTAGATCGTAGGCATTCTTCCAACGAATGCATGTTAGTGA
The DNA here is from genome assembly GCA_902687465.1 of Secale cereale. Classification (NCBI taxonomy): domain Eukaryota; kingdom Viridiplantae; phylum Streptophyta; class Magnoliopsida; order Poales; family Poaceae; genus Secale; species Secale cereale. The sequence goes on from LR738710.1 coordinate 571,046,372, forward strand.
GTTCGGGGTTCTACATTGAGTGAAGTGGTTTTATGACTGGTATTCCGATCGGGAGTTGCATCTTAAAGGGTCCTTGGCTATGCTGATCCGGGGATTGCAAAACCCTTTCGTAACGCGTTCATATGCTTACAGCACAAAGATGTCGAACGAAGCTCCTATCTTGTGTTTGTTTCCATCTGTACCTTGTGTTTTTTCTTATTTTACCTTTTGTCCCCTATGTGGCTTCTCGTGAAGATTGTTGTTATCATTAAACTGAGAATTTCATTCGTTCCTCTTGTTCGAATGATTCTTGTGAAGACTTGTTGCAATTCATTCCGTTGTTTCAGCTTATACCTTCTGCCAATGAAATTGCTGATTCGTGGTCATCTCTTTCAGGATGGCTCCGAAACGGGTTCCCAACGCTAACCCAGAGGGTGAAGAGGTTCCAGATCGTCCTCCTTCCCCTCCTCCTCTGTCTGAGGCTTGGAGAGCGATTATGCAGACTACAAATCAGAACACCCAGTTGTTGATGCAGATGATGCAGCAGATGCAAGCTAATCAAGCTAATCAGGGTGCTCCAGGGAACCAAGGCAATTTCTTCAACCAACAGCACCATGCTACTCTCAACCAGTTCTTGGCCAATAATCCAAAAGCTTTCAGTTACTGTGTCGACCCTCTTGATGCTGAAGATTGGTTAACCGATATAAAGAAGCATTTTGAGTGCAGTAACATAAGGGAAGAGGACTATGTGAAGTTTGCAGCCTTCCAACTCAAAGACCAAGCAGCTGACTGGTGGCAGCAGTACAAAGACTCCAGGCTAGGTCGTGTGATCTCTTGGGAGGATTTCTGCAAGGACTTTCGCTCTCACCACATTCCTACAAGTGTCATCGAGGGTATGCGTGAGCAATTCCGCAACCTGAAGCAGGGCTCTATGTCTGTCTATCAGTATAATGTCAAGTTCCAAAACCTCGCCCGCTATGCTAAGCAAGACATTCCTGATGCCAAGAGCAAAATCTATCAGTTCCGAGGAGGTCTCAAAGATGAACTTCAACTTGCTCTCACCTCGTTCGAGCCTGACGAGTTCGACAAATTCTATAACATGGCTTTGAAACAAGAGGCAGCTCAGCTCAAGATGGAGGCTTCCAAAAAGAGGATTCGATATGCCATTCACTCCTCCTCATCTTCTCAAGTGGCTGTGAAACAACAGAAATTTTGGCTTCCTCCTCCTCAAGTGATTCGAGCTCCTTACAACAACTCCAACAACAACAAGAACTCTAGTGGTCGTGGTTTCTCCCACCCACCCAACTCCAACAAGGAGTCCAAGCAGCAGTTCCAAGCTTCCAAGTCAACTGTTCCTCCTGCTTGTCCGCTTTCTGAGGTTACTTGCTACAAGTGTGGCCAGAAGGGTCATTATTCCAACAAGTGCACCAACCCAAGGCGCCTTCCGCCTCCTCCACCTATCAGTTCGGCTATTGTGAAACATGATCCAAAGGCAGCAAGGGTGAATCTGATGAATGCGGCACAAGCGGAGAATTCTTCTGATGTGATTTTGGGTAACCTCTCAGTTAACTCTTTTCCAGCTAAAGTGTTGTTTGATTCGGGTGCTTCATGTTCCTTCATGTCATATCCATTTGCATCCAAGCACGATATTGTCACTTCAAATTTTCCTCAGAAGTTGCAAGTTGTTTCTCCGGGCAGAATTATGACTTCTAGTGTCTATGCTCCGGATGTTTCTATTCGCATGGGTGATTATCGCTTTCTGGCTAAACCGGTGGTTCTTGGTAATTCCGACATTGACCTCATCCTCGGGATGGATTGGCTTTCTCAGCATGATGCTCACATTGATTGTGCACAGAAGGAAGTCAAGATGACTCATCCTAATGAGGACGTGATTATCTTCGCCTCCAGGGATAACACTATCAGGCTTTTCTCTCTCAATGATAAGGGCGAAATTAATGTCATATCTCAAATTCCGGTGGTTAACGAATACCAAGACGTCTTTCCTGAAGAACTTCCAGGCATGCCTCCACACCGTCAGGTGAAATTCGTCATTGAACTCGAGCCGGGTACTGAGCCAGCATGCTGGCGTCCGTACAAGCTCTCTCCTGGAGAATTGAAGGAGTTGAAGAAACAGCTTGATGAACAGGAACGTTTGGGTCTGATCAGGCCGAGTACGTCTCCTTGGGGCTGTGGTGTCTTATTTGTCAAGAAGAAAGATGGCACGGAGCGTCTCTGCGTTGATTACCGGCCATTGAACAAGAAGACAATAAAGAACAAGTATCCGCTCCCCAACATCAACGAACTGCTCGAGCAGCTTAAGGGAGCTAAAGTGTTCTCTAAGCTCGACCTGCGAATGGGCTATCACCAAATTCGCATTCGACAGGAGGATATTCACAAGACGGCTTTCCGAACGAGCTACGGCTCATACGAGTATACGGTCACGTCCTTTGGTCTCGCCAATGCTCCTCCTACCTTCTCGAGAATGACGCACTACATCTTCAACCCCTACACCGGCGAGTTTGTGCTTGTGTATCTGGATGATATTCTGGTATTTTCCAAGAATGAAGAAGATCACGAAAAGCACTTACGTCTGGTTCTTGATCGACTCCGTGAGCATAAGTTCTATGCCAAGTTCTCCAAGTGCGAATTTTGGCTCGATAAGGTTTTGTACCTGGGCCATATCATCTCCGCTGACGGTATTGCGGTAAACCCCGAGAAAGTTGAAGCAATTGTCAACTGGGAAGCTCCTCAGAACGTCAAGCAACTCCAAAGTTTTCTGGGTCTTGCCAGCTATTGCAGAAGGTTCGTTGAGAACTTCTCCAAGATTGCCAAGCCTCTTTCCAACTTGCTTCAGAAGAATGTCAAATACTTTTGGTCTCCAGAGTGTGAAGTGGCATTCAAAACTCTCAAAGAAAAGCTCGTCTCTGCTCCAGTTCTTACTCCTCCAGATGAGTCCAAGCCCTATGAAGTATTCTGTGATGCTTCTCTTCAAGGACTTGGTGGTGTGCTTATGCAAGATAAGAGAATTGTGGCATATACTTCTCGTCAGCTCAAGCCAAGTGAGAAGAACTATCCCACACATGATCTCGAGCTAGCAGCTGTGGTACATGCTTTGATTACGTGGAGACATCTGTTGTTGGGTAGAAAAGTCGTCATCTTCACCGATCACAAGAGCTTGAAGTACATCTTCACACAACCGAATCTGAACCTCCGCCAAACTTGTTGGGTTGAAATGATCCAAGAGTATGATCCTAGTATCGAATACACTCCTGGCAAGGCGAATGTGATTGCAGATGCTTTGAGCAGAAAGGCATATTGCAACAGCCTTCTTATCAAGCCGTTCCAGCCTGAGCTTTGTGAAGCATTCAGGAAACTCAACCTCCAAGTTGTTCCCCAAGGTTTTCTTGCAAATCTTCAAGTTGCTCCTACCTTGGAAGATCAGGTCCGTGAGGCCCAACTCAGTGATGCCATGGTGCAGAAGGTGAAACAGGGTATTGCAAAGAGCGATCCTAAATACAAGTGCTATCGCGTTGATGAGAGAGATACCTTGTTCTTTGAGGACAGACTCGTTGTTCCCAAAGGTGATCTCGGGAAGCTCATAATGGAAGAAGCACATGATTCTCTCCTTTCCATTCATCCCGGCAGTTCCAAGATGTACCAAGACCTCAAGCAATCTTACTGGTGGACACGCATGAAAAGGGAGATTGCCCAATTCGTGAATGAATGTGATGTTTGCAGAAGAGTGAAAGCAGAACATCAACGTCCAGCCGGTCTTCTCCAACCTCTTCCTATTCCCGAGTGGAAATTCGACCACATTGAAATGGATTTCGTCACTGGATTTCCTAAGTCCAAGAGAGGGAATGATTCTATCTTCGTGGTGATTGACAAGCTTACCAAAGTCGCTCACTTCCTTCCAGTCAAAGAATCCATCAATGCAGCTCAATTGGCAGAGCTGTACACTTCAAGAATTGTGTCTTTACATGGCATTCCTCAAGTCATCTCCTCAGACCGTGGAAGTTTGTTCACTTCCAAGTTCTGGGACTCCTTTCAGTCTGCCATGGGCACTAAGATCAGGTTCAGCACTGCATTTCACCCTCAGACTAGTGGTCAAGTCGAGTGAGTGAATCAGATTCTAGAAGACATGCTCAGAGCCCGTGTCATATCTTTCGGCATGAAATGGGAAGATTGCCTTCCATTTGCCGAGTTCTCTTACAACAAAAACTATCAAGCAAGTGCAGGCAAAGCTCCATTTGAAATCCTCTATGGCAGAAAGTGCCGTACCCCTCTCAACTGGTCTGAAACAGGTGAACGTCAACTTCTTGGCAATGACTTGATCTCAGAAGCCGAAGAAATGTGCAAAGTCATACGTGAGAATCTCAAGGCCGCTTAGTCGCGTCAGAAGAGCTACTATGACGGCAAGCATCGTGATTTGGCCTTCAACATTGGTGATCATGTCTATCTCCGTGTTTCTCCGATGAAAGGCACCCAAAGATTCGGTATCAAAGGAAAGCTTGCTCCTAGATACGTCGGGCCTTTCAAGATCCTTGGCAAAAGAGGTGATCTAGCCTATCAACTTGAGCTCCCTTCCAACTTCGCCAATGTTCATGATGTGTTTCATGTGTCTCAACTCCGCAAGTGCTTCAAGACTCCTGAACGCATGATTCCGTTTGAATAGATTGATCTTCAACAAGACTTGTCCTACCGAGAGCATCCCGTTGCGATTCTCGAAGAAACCGAGCGCAAGACCCGCAACAAGTCTATCAAATTCTTGAAAGTCAGGTGGTCACACCATACCGACCGAGAAGCTACGTGGGAACGAGAAGATCATCTTCGTTCCGAGTACCCATCCTTTTTCCAGTCCTAGATCTCGGGACGAGATCTTTTTGTAGTAGAGCAGAGTTTGTAATGCCCCGGATGTAATACTTTCCCTTTTGGGCATATAATATATATCTAGCTTCATCAATTCCATTTCGGGTTCTTTGTCTATCGGGTTTTCATTGTTTTGTTGTGTGCGTGTGTGGCATTCATTCATATCATGTAGTCATGTGCATCGCATTGCATTTGTGTTGTCGTTTGCATCCGGCCCCACGCGTTCGTTCCCGTTGTCCGTTTCGCGTTCTGGAGCTCCCTCACGTGTCCGTGGCGTCCCGTAGGCATACTTTGGTGTTTGGCGTGTAACGTTACCGGTTTGGCGCGAGACTTGCCGTGTGTTGTTGTTTTGGTTTGTGTAACCCGCCTGTCAAATCTCGTCGCGTTTCGAGTCCGTTTGCTACCCCAACAGTTATTCTCGTGGGCTCAAAGTGCCTCCACTTTGAGGCCCAAGACACCCCTCCAACAGCCCACCAAACCACTCCTAACCACTTCCTTCATCTAGGCCATCCAATCCTGATCGTGTGGCTGAAAACCGCACTCCATTTGGACAACCCTAGCTCCTTGTGCCTATATATTTGTCCACTTCCCCAATTTTTGCCCCAAATCAAGGAAAACCCTAGCCCCCACCTTCTCCTTCCTCCAGCCACCACCACCTCGCCGGAGCTTCGCCGGAGTTTCGCCGGAATCTCGCCGGAGTACCTCCACCGCGCCGGAAAACGCCACCTCCTCTCACCTCCTCTCACCTCACAACACCGCCACCTCATCCCTCCGGCCAGCCACCTCCCGCCGCGAAGGAGCCGCCGTTCCTTCGATCCTCCCCGTCGAAGCCAATGCAGCGCCGCCGCCTGCGAACCTGGGATCGATCCCGATCCAGGGATCCAGATCGCCCCGTTGACCTCCTCCCTCCGCTCGCCAGGGCCGCCTCCTCCCGATCGATCGCATCCAGCCGAGTCGCCCCGCCTGGGCCTTCCATCGCTCAGCGCCGGCCCAGGCCACATCGCCAGATCCGCCCGAGGCCAGGCGCCGCCTGGGCCTCGCATCGCCTCCCAGCGCGCGGCCCAGCCGCCTCTCCACCGATCGCGCCAGGGCCCAGTCCCGCTTCGCCGGACGCCAGCAGCCTTCAGCCGCGGGCCTCCACCCTTCCGCGCGTCGCCAGGCCGCGCCAGCGACCGAGCCGCCCCGCTCCCTCTGGGCCGGTCGCCTCTCCCACAGGCCCACGCCGCCTCGCCTCCAGGCCGGCCCACTCGCCGCCGGCTTCCCCCGTCTTCGCCTCCCGCGGGCCGAGCCAGATCGAGCCGAGCCGCGCGCCGCCGCGGGCCTCCAGCCGCCAAGCCTCCTCGCGGGCCTCTTCTTCGCGGGCCAGATCCGCCGAGCCCGTTAGATCTCCAGATCTGAGAAGGTTGTTTTCAAAACCCCTAAGTCCCCAGATTTTTGTTCTCTGATGCAATATTCGATCTGTGATAACTTTTTGTGTGATGGTCCGTTTTGCGCAAATGACATGTCCAGACGTTCGTGGTGACTTGCACTACGATTCATTCCATTGTGCCATGCATGTTTGAGATCATCTAGATGCTTATTTTTCTGTTGCAAGAGTGCATCCCGTTGTAAACTGCTATTAGTGATGTTTTTATGCCATCGTTGCATAGTGATATCTTTTAGCTCGTTTGTCCGAATGATGCAAATGACATGTCCACGTGTTCGTCTTGCCATGCTCTACATGTTGTTTGTATTAGGATGAAGGATAGAGTTATTCTTGACATGTTTATCATTGTTGCAAAGTGCTATGTGGCTGTTTAGTTGTTTAACTTGTTATGAGATGCCATCTTGTTGAGCTCATTGCTATCGTTGTATTTATCTCCATGATGCATGCTTATATGTTTCGAAATCACCATCATGTGTACTTTGATGTGGTGCTTACCACTTGCCATGTTCAGTTTTGAGGTGACTTAAACTTGCTCTCAAAGATGCCATGATGAAACTGCTGTTTTAACACTTTGTGAAATTTCACTAAGTCTGGAATCTGTAATTTCCAGATGCCATGTTTGCTTGCTGTTCTAGGACAATCCATGATAGTTTTGGGGTGACTCTTGATGGTTCCTTGTAGTATATATTGTTGGCTACCCATTCATGCTCTCACATGCTTATTTGAGTGGCTTTAGCATATTTAACTTTGGCTCCAAAGTTGCAATAAATTACTGCTGTCAGGATTTTGTTGTCAAGTTCAATATGTCCAAGCTTGTTGCTATTGATCCGTGGCTCCTTTGGGGGGTGCACCAATGGACTTATTTGCTGTAGGATATGTCTAGTTTATGTTCATGCTATTTGCCATGATGTTTGAGTGCTGTAGCTTATTTATCTAGTGCTCCGAAGTTGCTATGTGGCTGTAATTTTCAGCTTGTGCATATTTCTTGTTTCGGGCATAACTTTTAGCCCGTAGCTCCGTTTGGAGCGAGTCTTATATGAAACTTGATTGATTTTCCGTGTAGATTCATAATACCCTATTGTTATCATGTTTTGAAGTATTTTTCTTGAGTGCTATTTTCCGTGCTCCGTGTGTTCTCTTAGTGCATCCATCATGCATCCATCATTTTTGTGTGCGCATTGCATCTTGTTGATTTGTGCCTTGTGTGGTTGTATTGTTTAGAGCCGGAAGCTGAGAACGAGTACGAGTACGAGCACGAGGTTACTACCGAGGTTGAGCACGAGGACCCCTCTTACGATTCGAACGACAACTCTTCAGGCAAGATGACCGAACCCGGATACCATTACTATTTTTGCCTATTGCTAGAAGTCTCGATCTACAGTTTTGCCTCGATGCCCATGTCTTTCATGTCAGCCTCCTACTTGTAACCATGAACCTGTCTAATCACCCTACCTATGCAAACCATTGTTTGGCTATACGTAGGCTTCGCTCAGCCCCTCTTATAGTGTTGCTAGTTGCAGGTGAAGTTGAAGATGCTTGCTTCATGTTGAAGTTTTGTTGGGTTATATCACACTATATAAATGCTTAAAACTGAAATCATCTATATATTGGCAATGGGTGGAAGGCTAAGCCTTTTGCTTGGTGTTTTGTTCCACTCATGCCGCTAGGAACCGTTTAAACCGGTGTTATGTTCCTTGATTATGCGTTCCTAACACGGTTGGGGTTATGCGACCCCCTCGATAAACCGCTAAGTGCTAAGTCTTTTCCAGCAAGTCCCAACTTTGGTACTATTCGCCTAATAACTAATAAAACTTGCATAGGGTCTTGCAAACCCGAGTTCTTAATCAACAACCCCGGGCCAGTGCTCCACATGAGTGTTGGTCCGAAACGGGGAGTCTGCGGGGTCACCACGAGGGAACTCGAGGATTGATACAAACCTGTAGAATCGCCGATCCGGTCGTGTCCTGAGACTAGATACGCGCGGCTATTGTCAGGGTGTCTACACGCCGGGAGGATTTGCTGGATTAGCCTTACCTTAGTTCGGAGTATCTTGAGCACGGGATTCCGAGAATACTCGGGTCTTCCCACCTTTGGAGTTGCGACTCCGCGGATCGTGGGCTTGTCATGGGCCAAGTTGGAACACCCCTGCAGGGTTATGAACTTTCGAAAGCCATGCCCGCGGTTATGTGGCAGATGGGAGCTTGTTAATATCCGGTTGTAGAAAACTTGACACCTTGTTCTAATACACTACCAGCGTGTGTACCGTGACTGTCATTTTCCGAATAGGGATTCGGGAGATGAACACGGTGGGGTCATGTTTGTTGAGCTTTAGCTAGGATCACTTCGTGATCACTTCTCGTCCGAGGTCCTTCTCTTCTCGCTCTCTTTTACGTAAGTTAGTGCTAGTTGCTGCTGCAGACTCTTATTCTTTTCTTCAGCCTTATCCTCTCCCAAGGCTTAAATAGTCATGTTACCCGGGAACGGGATCGCTGAGTCCTCTGTGGCTCACAGTTACTTCAAAACACCAGATGTAGGTCCGACAGTGAGCTATCCAGGTGATGGCACCGAGCTAGACTGGGAGTACGATGAGGAGCGCAGCCGTTACTATGTTCGTTATCCTGATGATCAGTAGTGGTTCTTCTACTAGGATTCGATCCGACCTGTGGTTTTAACTTATGTTTGGTATCTTGTCATTTAGATTTTACCCTTAGAAGGGCTGTGATGTTTTATTTAATAATGATTTGGACATGTATTGTAATTGTGTGACGTGGCGATTGTAAGCCAACTATTTTATGTTTTCCATCCCCATCTTTTACATGAGTTGTGCAAAGATACCAAACTTGCGATCATTCCAGCATGGGGTTATGTCTCTAAGTCGTGCCTCGACACGTAGGAGATATAGTCCCATCCTGGGCATTACAAACACTCTATGCCACTAGTATGTTGATACGTCCAAAATGCATCACTATTTTGTATCATAATTCATCTTTATTCATTGATATATTTCACGTTATGATGATGTTCTTATGTTGTTTTGGTCTATTTTACACAGTTTGCAACTTTCCGGTGCCGGAACAGCAGACGCAGGACTCAGCAGGAAAAAGTGGATACTGAGTTGCTGAAGAAGAACACCTCCAAATTACCTGAAAATTGACGGGAGGTATTTTTCAGACGAATAACGAAGACACGCAAAAGGGGAGTCAGAGGGGGGCCACAGGGTGCCCAGGCGGCCTGGGGGCGCGCCCCCCTGGCCGCGCCGGGGGGGCGCCTGGAGCCCCTGGCCCACCTCTGGTCGCCCCCTTTTGCATATATGTTCTCCGTCCCCCGAAAAACCTAGGCACGAGACTTCTTACGGAGTTCAGCCGCCGCTTCGAGGCGGAAACCTACAGAGAAGAAAAGGGCATCTCCGGTGGGCAGATTCCGCCGGGGAGATCACCTCCCGGAAGGGGAGATCGTCGCCATCGTCATCACCATCATCACGGGCATCATCGAGATCATCATCAACATCATCCCCAACACCAGCACCATCTCCATCTTCATCCAAATCTCATCTTTCCATCGCAACTCGTGTTGTAACTTTTACTACCTATCCTCTCTACTCCATCGGTGTTGATTACTACTTTGTGGTGAATGCTATTGAGTTTTATTGGAGAAATATTATTATGTCCAGATTGTTTATCACATATTTATCCCCAGTGATCATGATCTCTTTTATGTCTTGTGAGTAGTTACCTTAGTTCTTGAGGACATGGGGAAAGTCTTGTTGTTAGTAGTCATATGCTGTTGAAGTAATATGTGATGTTTGATATTTCAGTTGTGTTGTCATTCTACTAGTGGTGTTGTGTGAGTCGAACACCCAACACTTCGCCTTATTAAGGACCTAGGAGAATACATTGTGTATAAAGAATGCTTATGGTGGGTTGCCGGAGTGACAGAAACCTGAACCCCAGTTCGCACGCTTTTGCATAAGGGAATAATGGATCCTCGATCGTATTGTTATGGTTAGGCTTTTGCCTTAAATTCTATCTTGTATTTGCGGATGCTTGCAAGGTGTTTAATCATAAGAGTGCATTCATCTTAGTCTAGAGAGTGCACTAGCATAGATCCACCCACCAACACTTATCAACACATAACATAGTATCGATACGCAATATGGCGAAAGCACATGACTATCTCTCCCGTGTGTCCTCAAGAACGTTTTAGTCTATATAAGTTCAGTTGCTAGGCCTCTCCTTTGCTAAGAAAGGATTGGGCCACTTGTTACTCTCAATACCTTTACATTACTTGCCTTTACATTCCTATTGCTTATATCGAGAAAACCCCTAAAAGTTATCTTTCAGTGCTTGCAGTAATTTCTTGCTCAGAATCGCTTATCAATACCTTCCGCTCCTCGTTGGGTTCGACACTCTTACTTATCGAAAACGCTGCAACAGTTCCCTTACGGTTGAGGGTCATCAAGTAACGTTTTCTGGCGCCGTTGCCGGGGAGCGTAACGCTATTGGTAAAGTGAAACTGGTAAGGAAGTTTTCTTTTTATAATTCTGTTTTTATTTTTACTATTACTGCTCTTTGTCCTTATGGACAACCCTATCATTCGAGCGTTGCTTGCGGGAAGACACCCCACACCTGTGGTGGTTGATCCTCCCCCTACTGAAATTGTGCCTTACAAAATACCAGCTGGCATTATCAATTATGTTTTGGCTAATCGTTATGCAGGAGACAGACATCCCGGTGAACACTTGCTATATTTGTCACGACTATGTTAATTATTTAAGCTTGCAGGTGTATCGAGGGAGTTTGTCATGAGGAAATTGTTTGCCGTATCCCTTATAGATAAAGCTTCAGATTGGTATGGGCTTCTCGATAACCCACACTTGCTGGACTGGCAGGAGCTTATGTCTCTCTTTTATACTAAATTTTATCCTCTTCATGAAATTCATCGAGACAGGAATTATATCTATAACTTTAGGTCTCGTGACGGAGAAAGCATTGCTCAAGCTTGGGGGAGATTGAAGTCCCTAATGCTCAAATGCCCTATTCATAAGCTTCCCAAGGAAATTATACTTACAAATTTTTATGCCAGGCTTTCTCGTCAGGATAAGGAGATGCTGGATGCCTCCTCTAGTGGGGTATTTCAGAAGAAGAGTGTTGAAGAAAGGTGGGATCTCCTTGAAAGAATCCAGAGGAATACTGAAGATTGGGAAATTGATAAAGGTATTGAACCCGCTATAAATTATGAACATGATTATATTGAGAGCTATGTGGAAACTGATTACTTCAATACTTTTTTCTCTAAGATTGGTCTTGATTCCCATCTAGTGATTGATTTATGTAAGAATTTTGCCTCTCGTGTTGATTCTTTTAAAAAGAATAGAAACCAGCACCATGCACCTTTTAAAGAACCACCTATTCATATTTATGTTGCTGAGCCTATTTTGCCTGCAGTCACATATGAAAAGCCTCCTTTTCCCTCGAGGATAAAGGAACACTCTCTTGTGACAGGCATAATAAATAAAAGTGAGAGAAGAGTTGATGAACCTGAGGACCAGATCAGGGTCGATCCTCGAGTTGCATTGATTAAAGACCTTGTTACTGATGATGTTTTGGATTCCAATATAACTTTTTGTGCTGTTTCCACTAACCTTGTCACAGCCAAGAACAAAGGCCCAATTTCAGGTACTCCGGTGGTATCTGTTAAAATAGGAGATCACAATTATTATGGGCTATGCAATTTGGGATCAAGTGCAAGTGCTATTCCTTATTCACTCTATGAAGAAATCATCGGTGAGATTTCCCCTTGTGAACTTGAAGAAGTTGATGTTACTATTCATCTTGCAATTAGATCAACTATCTCTCCTATCGGAATTGTGAGGGACGTTGAAGTCCTATGTGGAAAGGTAAAATACCCTACCGACTTTCTGGTACTGGTTCAGCCAGGGACAATTTTTGTCCCATCATTTTTGGTAGACCTTTTCTTAGAACTTGTGGAGCTATAATAGATTGCAAGAAAGGTAAAGTTTCTGTTGAATTCGATGGTGAGCCATATGAATTTAATTTTTCTAAGTTCTCTAAGCAGCATCGTGGTACTGATTCACCTAGTGATGATAAAATTATTGAAAGTATTGCCTCTATTGCTATTCCCCCTGATGATCCTTTGCAGCAATACATGGAGGACCACGAGAATGATTTACATATGCAGGAAAGAAATGAACTAGATGAAATATTCTTGAGGCAGCCTGCTATCCTGAAGCACAACCTTCCGGTTGAACCTTTGGGAATTTTGTCAAAACTGAAGGAAGACCCGGTGTTCGATCTTAAACCTCTTCCCGATACGCTCAAGTATGCTTATTTAGATGAAAAGAAAGTATATCCTGTTATTATCAATTCTAACCTTTCAGGATATGAAGAAGAGCGATTATTGGAAGTACTTCGTAAACACCGAGGCGCAATTGGCTACACCCTTGATGACCTTAAGGGGATTAGTCCATCTATCTGTCAACATACTATCAACCTTGAGCCTGATGCTAAACCAGTTGTTGATCATCAACGACGGTTGAACCCGAAGATGATGGATGTCGTGAGAACTGAGATTCTCAAGCTTCTAACCGCATGTATTATCTACCCTATAGCTGATAGTAAGTGGGTAAGTCCGGTACATTGTGTTCCTAAGAAAGGAGGTACAACTGTGGTTCCTAATGATAAAAATGAACTAATACCTCAGAGAATTATTATTGGATATAGAATGTGTATTGATTACAGGAAGTTGAACAAGGCAACCAGGAAGGATCACTACCCGTTGCCGTTCATCGACCAAATGCTTCAAAGGTTATCCAAAAATACCCACTTTTGTTATCTCGATGGTTATTCTGGCTTCTCTCAAATTCATGTTAACACTGTCGATCAAGAGAAGACCACTTTTACTTGTCCTTTTGGTACTTATGCTTACAGACGTATGCCTTTTGGTTTATGTAATGCCCCTGCTACTTTTCAAAGGTGTATGTCTGCTATCTTTCATGGTTTCTGCGGGGATATTATGGAAGTCTTCATGGACGATTTCTCCGTCTATGGAACTTCATTTGACCATTGTCTTCACAACCTTAATAAAGTTTTGCAGAGATGCGAGGAGACAAATTTGGTACTCAACTGGGAGAAGTGCCACTTTATGGTTAATGAAGGAATTGTTCTTGGTCACAAGATTTCCGAAAGGGGAATTGAAGTGGACAAAGCCAAGATCGAAGCTATTGAGAGGATGCCCTATCCAAGGGACATCAAAGGTATTCGCAGTTTTCTCGGTCATGCAGGTTTTTATAGAAGATTTATTAAAGACTTTTCTAAAACCTCGAGACCCCTCACTAATCTTCTCCAGAAGGATGTTCCTTTTGCGTTTGATGAAAATTGTAAGGAAGCTTTTGAAATCCTTAAGAAAGCTTTAATAACTGCTCCTATAGTACAACCACCTGACTGGAATTTACCTTTTGAGATTATGTGTGATGCAAGTGATTTTGCTGTTGGAGCTGTTTTAGGACAAAGAGTTGATAAGAAATTGAATGTTATACATTATGCTAGTAAAACCCTTGATAGTGCTCAAAGAAATTATGCTACTACTGAGAAGGAATTCTTAGCTGTAGTTTTTGCTTGTGATAAGTTTAGGCAGTATATTGTTGATTCCAAAGTTATTATTCATACTGATCATGCTGCCATTAAATATCTTATGACAAAGAAGGATGCCAAGCCAAGGCTTATCAGATGGGTACTCCTTCTCCAAGAATTTGACTTGCAGATTGTTGATAGGAAAGGGGAAGACAATCCGGTAGCGGACAATCTTTCAAGAATGGAAGGTATACCGCATGACCCCATCCCAGTTAACGATAGTTTTCCAGACGAGCAACTTGCCGTTGTGAAAATACAACCTCTTTCCGACCCTTGGTATGCAGATTATGCTAATTTTATTGTTGCGAAGTATTTGCCTCCAGGTCTAACATTTCAGCAGAGGAAGAAGTTCTTTCATGATTTGAGGCACTACTTTTGGGATGACCCACATCTTTTCAAAGAAGGTCCCGACGGGATCGTGAGAAGATGCATTCCGGAACATGAGCAGAAGGACATTCTCAGACGGTGCCATGATAGTCCCTATGGAGGACATCATGCCGGCGAAAGGACTGCACATAAGGTTCTTCAATCAGGTTTTTATTGGCCTACTCTCTTTGAAGATGCTAGAAATTATGTTTTAGCTTGTGATAAATGTCAGAGAGTTGGTAACATTAGTAGAAGGAATGAGATGCCTAAGAATTACTCACTAGTGATTGAACCTTTCGATTGTTGGGGTTTTGATTTTATGGGTCCTTTTCCTTCTTCGCACAAGTACACTCACATTTTAGTAGCTGTTGATTATGTGACCAAGTGGGTTAAAGCAATCCCCACTGAAAGTGCTGATCACAAAACATTTTTGAAAATGCTTAAAGATGTAATTTTTCCTAGGTTTGGTGTACCAAGGTACCTCATGACCGATGGAGGATCACACTTCACGCACGGAGCTTTTAGAAAAGCTTTGGCTAAATACGATGTTAATCATAGAATTGCTTCACCTTATCATACTCAAACTAGTGGGCAAGTTGAGCTCACCAATAGAGAGATTAAGTTGATCTTGCAGAAAACAGTAAATAGAAATAGGAAGGATTGGTCAAATAAATTGGGAGATGCTTTGTGGGCATATAGAACTACTTACAAAAACCCCATGAGCATGTCTCCCTATAAGATGGTGTATGGCAAGGCTTGCCATTTGCCATTAGAGCTAGAACACAAAGCTTTTTGGGCTGTTAGAGAGCTTAACGCTGACCCAAAACTAGCTGGTGAGAAGCGTCTCATGAACTTGACTTCTCTAGATGAATGGAGGAGTGAAGCTTACGAGAGCGCTAAAATGTTCAAAGAAAAGGTAAAAAGGTGGCATGATAGGAAGATTCTGAAACGTGAATTTAATGTTGGTGATAAAGTTTTGTTGTTTAGATCCCGTTTCAGGTTTTCTCCAGGTAAACTACTTTCCAGGTGGGAAGGACCATTTCATATTGAAGAAGTTTATCGGTCTGGTGCAATTAAGATTAATAATTTTGAAGGCACCAAACCTCAAGTTGTGAATGGGCAAAGACTTAAACATTACAAAGCAGGAGACCCTGTCGATGTTGATGTGAATATAATATACACCACAACCCATGAAGAACATGTTGCAGCCCTGTTTCAGACGCCAGCAGAAGCAGAATAAAGAAAAGGTATGTAGTACGGTAAGAAAACACCGCAGAACATCATAAAAGTTCCGTATTACGAGTTTTTGTAAAATTAGTAAAATTCCGAGTCGAAGTGGAGCCGGAGACGACCACCAGGGAGTCCAGGCGCCCCCCTGGCGCGCCCCCCCTGGGCCGTGCCGGCAGGCCGCCTGGACACCCTGGAGCCCGTCTCCGACCCCGCTTTGGTCCATTACCTTCCTTTCTGTGCATAAATTTTTCCTATATATTTGCCCGGGTTGTTCCGGCAACGTATCTTGCGATTTCGCGTGTTTTCTCTTCGATCTGTTTCTGCCAGGAAATCTTTCAGCTAAATCTAGGTGCCATGGCTTCTCCAAGTTCCCCCAAGGACACGTTCGTCGTCAACGTCAGCAACCCTTACCTCGCTGAGGTGAAGAAGCACCCTCAGGTGGTTCAGATGAAGGAAGGCGTCCTTCATCAAGAAGATCTGAAGGGACCTATCAAGGAGGGGAGCGTCCAGGCTAGGCTGGAAGAGGTGGAGCAAGAAGTCTTCAAGTACAAGAAGATGACCGAGCATGGTGTCGAAGCTAACTTTGACATCACCAACGAGCTGAAGAACTACTTTCTGAAGGAGATGTGGGAAAGAATCGCCGCGTCTGAAGACAGAATTATAGAGCTACAAGGGCAAATTAATGATCTACATAACCAGAACTGTGAGTATGAACTAAGGTTTCTATGCATGGGTTTGGGTGCTGAATGCAGGATCCAGGAGATGAGCTTCTCATATGAGACTGGAGAACCCCTTCCATGGAAGAGTTTCACCAAGAATTACTTGATCAACGCCAACAAGGATGATGAGTGAAATATCCGTGGTAATGGCATTCCCTTGGCTTGTTCCAAGCTTGGGGGAGTGCCCGGTATCTTTATCTTTTACCTTTTATCTTTTAGAAGTCAAGTAGAGTCGTATCATGTCTAGGGAAGTTATTATATGAGATAGGTGTGTGCATTGAGGTCTATCGCCCCCTTGGTGAGGAATTGTATCCGTGTGTGTGGAGTCGTTTATGATGGAATATTAATGAGAAGTTTATCGGTTCCTTTTTGTTGCACTCGGTATTCTCTTCACGCAATCGACCTTATATGATGATTCTTATGGGGAGTATTGACCTTATGTCAGGTATGGCTATGAAACTTTATTTAATCTTGGCAAATATAGCTTTGGTCATAACAACAAGCATGATTTTCTTAAAGTATCAACATAGCCAAAACCTCTATGTTATTATGCTTGAAGTGTTATGTTGACAAGGAAGACAACTTGATGTGTTATGCTTATTTCAATGTTCATGCTTTATATTGCTTTGCATCTTAGTCATCATCAATTGTCTGCTCTCTCAAAACCTTTGCTAGCCTAACTCTGTACTAAGCGGAATTCTGCTTGTGCGTCCATACCCTTAAGCTAATACCTTCCATATGAGTCCACCATACCTACCTACTCGTGGTACTCCACTACCACCTCCTAAAGTATATAATTTATGTGTTTTCCTTAAATGTTCAAAATCTTTTATTTTGTGCCTCTGCTTTAGCTCATGAGGAAGTAGTAGCTAATTCATGACCTTTTTGAGTTGGACAAGCTTCACCCCGGGATTGCATGTATAATGTGCAAACCCATAATACGAAAAGGAACTGGCATTGAGTGCGCCCGGCTTAAAAATAATATAACAAACAAACCCTCCTTCACGCTTTGTTCATGAGAAATCAGAAAACTTTGGCAGTGATAAACAAAGGAGAATAAGAGGATGTTATCGTCCTCATACGGGAGCCGTTCCTCGAAACTTGTCCAGTTCAAGAAGTAATTGAGTTATCTATTAGCATTCGTTGACGAATCATGCACCTCTCAAAAACTTGTTTTCATTCTGTTTGATTTGAGGATAGCACATGAGTTTTCCCTACTACCCTAGAGCAGGGCCTATCTTTTACTTTTAAGTTGAGTCAGTTATTTCTACTTCCCTCTATTTCTCAAAGAGAGCAGACGTTTGATGTTGATAAGGATTCATTCATATAAAGCTGCATTAAGATTTGTCATATCATATCCTTGTTGACATTATCATTTGATAAGTAAGTTGTTTGTCATGCCCAGCTAAGGCAAATATCTTCCTTTGTGTTAACACTTTCACTTCTTGCTTATTAACATGTTATTCCAAAAAGCTTCAATTAATCCCATCAAATATAAGAGCAAAAGCTAAAATTATTTGTTGTTCTTTGACCAAAGGACATGTTTGCCATGATATAATGAGTTTCCTTGGTCCTACTTTCGAATATAAGTGTTAACACTCTTTCATAAGAGCCTTATGAGTTGAAGATTGCTGCTGAGGATATTTGAGTTGGTGAAGAGACTATGATGCTTCTTGTCCATATTCTATTTATCGACACTTCACTCTCTAAACTTGTGGACAGGTTTACCGAGTTCATATTCGCTTGGGGACAAGCGAGGTCTAAGCTTGGGGGTGTTGATACGTCCAAAATGCTTCACTATTTTGTATCATAATTCATCTTTATTCATTGATATATTTCACGTTATGATGATGTTCTTATGTTGTTTTGGTCTATTTTACACAGTTTGCAACTTTCCGGTGCCGGAACAGCAGACGCAGGATTCAGCAGGAAAAAGTGGATACTGAGTTGCTGAAGAAGAACACCTCCAAATTACCTGAAAATTGACGGGAGGTATTTTTCAGACGAATAACGAAGACACGCAAAAGGGGAGTCAGAGGGGGGCCACAGGGTGCCCAGGCGGCCTGGGGACGCGCCCCCCTGGCCGCGCCGGGGGGTGCCTGGAGCCCCTGGCCCACCTCTGGTCGCCCCCTTTTTCATATATGTTCTCCGTCCCCCGAAAACCCTAGGCACGGGACTTTTTACGGAGTTCCGCCGCCGCTTCGAGGCGGAAACCTACAGAGAAGAAAAGGGCATCTCCGGCGGGCAGATTCCGCTGGGGAGATCAGCTCCCGGAAGGGGAGATCGTCGCCATCGTCATCACCATCATCACGGGCATCATCGAGATCATCATCAACATCATCCCCAACACCAGCACCATCTCCATCTTCATCCAAATCTCATCTTTCCATCGCAACTCGTGTTGTAACTTGTACTACCTATCCTCTCTACTCCATCGGTGTTGATTACTACTTTGTGGTGAATGCTATTGAGTTTTGTTGGAGAAATATTATTATGTCCAAATTGTTTATCACATATTTATCCCCACTGATCATGATCTCTTTTATGTCTTGTGAGTAGTTACCTTAGTTCTTGAGGACATGGGGAAAGTCTTGTTGTTAGTAGTCATATGCTGTTGAAGTAATATGTGATGTTTGATATTTCAGTTGTGTTGTCATTCTACTAGTGGTGTTGTGTGAGTCGAACACCCAACACTTCGCCTTATTAAGGACCTAGGAGAATACATTGTGTATAAAGAATGCTTATGGTGGGTTGCCGGAGTGACAGAAACCTGAACCCCAGTTCGCACGCTTTTGCATAAGGGAATAATGGATCCTCGATCGTATTGCTATGGTTAGGCTTTTGCCTTAAATTCTATCTTGTATTTGCGGATGCTTGCAAGGTGTTTAATCATAAGAGTGCATTCATCTTAGTCTAGAGAGTGCACTAGCATAGATCCACCCACCAACACTTATCAACACATAACATAGTATCGATACGGAATATGGTGAAAGCACATGACTACCTCTCCCGTGTGTCCTCAAGAACGTTTTAGTCTATATAAGTTCAGTTGCTAGGCCTCTCCTTTGCTAAGAAAGGATTGGGCCACTTGTTACTCTCAGTACCTTTACATTACTTGCCTTTACATTCCTGTTGCTTATATCGAGAAAACCCCTAAAAGTTATCTTTCAGTGCTTGCAGTAATTTCTTGCTCAGAATCGCTTATCAATACCTTCTGCTCCTCGTTGGGTTCGACACTCTTACTTATCGAAAACGCTGCAACAGATCCCTTACGGTTGAGGGTCATCATATGTGTGGCCGACTGCACACTAGAATCAACCCTGGACAGTCCTGAGTTTGAAGTATCCTTTTGCACAGAACCATGAGAGCGATTTGATGTTGTCGTCCTGGAGTTAGGACCGACATCCTCACCCTTATGCTGCGAGCGTCTCCATGTGTTCAAAGTGGTACCGAGAACTGTGCTGACTTGGCGTCGCTTAATCTGCTGTTCTGCACGCACAGCTTGGTGTACAAGATCTTGTATGTTGTAGTAGACCACCATCTCAACACGATCTTGCACCTCAATATTTAGTCCATTAAAGAAACGTGCCATGGTTGCCTCCGGATCCTCCGTTGTTCCTGTACGAATCATAAGCAATTCCATCTCTTTGTAATATTCATCAACACTCATATTACCTTGAGAGAGCCGCTGCAACTTTTTGTACATATCCCTTTTATAGTGCTCGGGAACCAAACGCCGCCTCATGAATTCTTTCATCCCTCGCCAAGTCGTCGGGCGATGTCTTGAATGACAAATTTGATTCCACCAAATTAGCGCGTAACCGGTGAACTCAGTTCCAGCAAGTTGAACTTTCTTCTCTTCACTATAATGATGGGCATCAAAAATTTGATCAACACGCATCTCCCACTCCAAATAGCCATCTGGTTCGCACTTGCCGGAGAACGAAGGGATTGAAATTTTTACGCGCCCAATTCCATCATCCAAAGGCACACGCACAGCTTGACCAACTCGGTCAAGCACTCCGCCACGAACGGAAGTTTCAGGACGAGGCTCATAGTGTCGTGGTCGTGGAGCGTACCCCGCTGCCTGGTCAACGCCGTCATCAAAACCATCATCTCCATCATGAGGTTGTGCCGCCAAACGGCGATCATGCACGCCGGCATGTCCGTCGCAAGCCGGTGGTGCATAACGCAGTGGAGGAGCCGGAGCAGTCTGTGGTGGTGCAGAATTCACTGTCGGCATATTGATGATGTCTGCCAAACCATCGAACCAAGTGATCAGGACATCTATCCTTTTGCCGAGCGCATCATGACATTGCTTGATGTAGTTGCATGTATGATCAAAACCATCCCGAATATTTTGAGGAATATCATCCGCATACACTGGAGGTACTATTTCCTCAGAATCAGCAGCAACCTCATCATCCTTGTTGACCGAGGTTGACATCTTGATCAACACAGTACCGTGAATAACCTTAGCTCTGAATACCACCTGATACGACACGAACTAGCGAGACACTAATTCGTGCGTGTCGCAGCCCGATCTTTCACAATACTGTAGTCATCGCGGCGTAGCAGAACGATCTGTGATAACTAGAAAAATATCATACTCAAAGTAAATGATCAGGTAGAAAGAGATTTCAGCCCTTGCTATTATCTAACAAGAACAAAAACCAATCTGCGGCAAGATCACCAGCCTCAACGCAGCAGCAGTCGATTCCTCAAAAGATCGCAGAAGCGCAGTACATGGTGTCCCCCGTCTGGGAACTTTACTGGTTTATTTCAATATCTAGAAAACAAAAACTTGCACCCGATACACGGCCGAAGCCTGCCTGTTATATAGGCGACACCAACCTGACCAAACCGACTAAAACTCCCCAGATAGACACGGACTCTATCTCCTATTCAAACTAATCAAAGATTTTAACTAATTAATTATCAGGCTACGTTGATCACCTGACAACCGAACAAGACCAGAACTAGTACTTCACGTAACCTTCTTTGGACTTGCAATACACGTAGCGATTTTCTTCTTTGGTGGAGTCCTGAAATTTGGCTCCACCTTTTCCTGTAGCGGAGGGATCTGAATCAATATTGAACCAATCAAAATATGTGGTTTCGGAATAAAATGCTCCGGGTTACTTTCAGGTGTGGGGTGAATATTCTTTTGACGCCAAACAATAGCTTTGGTTTTAGTGGTCACATCATAATGTGCCAAGAGTTTCCTTTAGGATGATTAAACTGCTTGTTGGTTTGTGCGGTACAAAAACAGAAACTTTAGCTGTAGTGCGCGATTTTACATTTTTTACTGGAACATCGAAAGGATCTAAAACTTTTTGCAAAGTATTGCTATACAAATTGTTGATTTTTACTAATTGTGCCATAATTTTTAGGGTTACAGAAGTATGGTTAATGATCAGATTACTATAGACTGTCCTGTTTTCATAGATTGCTGTTATAGCTTCATTATTTGCATATGTTTGAATTCTTGTTGAAGCCTCCTTGACTTGGGGCTATAGAATTGTGATAGAATACAGTAGGTAATGTTTGTTTATAATTATACAATAATGTTAGAGCAGTAGATGATGGGATTTCATTGATCATATGCACTAACCCCGCAACTAAAAGTTCGGTTAAGTTTTGTGTGGATGAAGTGTTCGAAGATCGAGGAGGTCTCGATGTGAGAAGAAGGAGGAGAGGAAAGAGCTCAAGCTTGGGGATGCCCAAGGCACCCCAAGTAAATATTCAAGGAGACTCAAGCGTCTAAGCTTGGGGATGCCCCGGAAGGCATCCCATCTTTCTTCAACAAGTATCGGTATGTTTTCGGATTCGTTTCGTTCACATGATATGCGTAAACTCTTGGAGTGTCGCGTGCTTTTTCTTTTTCTTTTAATAAATGCACCATGCTGGTATGAGATAGTCCTTGGTTGATTTATAGAATGCTATTTGCACTTCACTTATATCTCTTGAGTATGGCTTTATAGAATACTTCTTGTGCTTCACTTATATCATTTGAAGTTTGGATTGCCTGTTTCTCCTCACATAGAAAACCGCCATTTGTAGAATGCTCTTTTGCTTCACTTATATTTGTTAGAGTGTGGACATATCTTTTGTAGAAAGAATTAGAACTCTCTTGCTTCACTTATATTTATTTAGAGAGTTGACATGAATATTCATTCACATGGTTAGTCATAAAATCCTACAGAAACTTGTAGATCGCTGAATATGATATGTTTGATTCCTTGCAATAGTTTTGCGATATAAAGATGGTGATATTAGAGTCATGCTAGTGGGTAGTTGTGGATTCTAGAAATACTTGTGTTGAGGTTTGTGATTCCCGAAGCATGCACGTAAGGTGAACCGTTATGTGATGAAGTCGGAGCATGATTTATTTTTTGATTGTCATCCTTTGTGTGGAGGTCGGGATAGCGCGATGGTTAACTCCTACCAACCCTTCCCCTAGGAGCATGCGTGTAGTACTTTGTTTCGATGGCTAATAATTTTTTGCAATAAGTATGTGAGTTCTTTATGACTAATGTTGAGTCCATGGATTATACGCACTCTCACCCTTCCACCTTGCTAGCCACTCTAGTACGCGCAATTTTCGCCGGTGCATCAAACCACCTTATACCCTTCCTCAAAACAGCCACCATACCTACCTATTATGGCATTTCCATAGCTATTCCGAGATATATTGCCATGTAACTCCACCGTTCAGTTTATTATGACACGCACCATCATTCTCATATTGCCTTGCATGATCATAAGATCGCTAGCATGATGTTTTCATGTCTTGTCCGTTTTTTGATGTCATTGCTATGCGAGATCATTGCACATCCCGGTACACCGCCGGAGGCATTCATATAGAGTCATATTTTTGTTCTAGTATCGAGTTGTAAGTATATAAAAGTATGATGATCATCATTATTAGAACATTGTCCCATGTGAGGTTATAAAAAATAAAAGAGGCCAATGAGGCCCAAATAAAAAACAGGCCAAAGAAGCCCACCAAAAAAAAGAAGCCAAAGAGCCCAAAATAAAAAAAATAAAAAAAGAGAAAAAATGAGAGAAAAAGAGAGAAGGAACAATGTTACTATCCTTTTACCACACTTGTGCTTCATCATAGCACCATGTTCTTCATGATAGAGAGTCTCCTATGTTGTCACTTTCATATACTAGTGGGGATTTTCACTATAGAACTTGGCTTGTATATTCCAACGATGGGTTTCCTCAAATGCCCTAGGTCTTCATGAGCAAGCAATTTGATGCACACCCACTAGTTTTCTTTTTGAGCTTTCATACACTTATAACTCTAGTGCATCCATTACATGGCAATCCCTACTCACTCACATTGATATAGATTGATGGACATCTCCATAGTCTATTGATTTGCCTAGTTGATGTGAGACTTTCTCCCTCCTTTTGTCTATCACCACCTTCTATTCCACCCATAGTGCTATGTCCATGGATCACGCTCATATATTGCGTGAAACTTGAAAAAGTTTGAGAATACTAAAGTATGAAACAATAGCTTGGCTAAAACCGGGGTTGTGCATGATCTAAATACTTTGTGTGGTGAAGATGGAGCATAGCCAGACCATATGATTTTGTAGGGATAACTTTCTTTGGCCATGTTATTTTGAAAAGACATGATTGCTTTATTAGTATGCTTGAAGTATTATTGTGTTAATATCAAATGATAGACTATTGCTTTGAATCACTCGTGTCTAAATATTCATGCCATGATTAGATTACATGATCAAGAGTATACTAGGTAGCATTCCACATCAAAATTATCTTTTTTATCATTTACCTACTCGTGGATGAGCAGGAATTAAGCTTGGGGATGCTGATAAGTCTCCGTCGTATCTATAATTTTTGATTGTTCCATGCCAATATTATACAACTTTCTTATACTTTTGGCAACTTTTTATATTATTTTTGGGACTAACATATTGATCAAGTGCCCAGTGCCAGTTCCTGTTTGTTGCATGTTTTTCTTTTCACAGAATATCCATATCAAACGGAGTCCAAACGGGATAAAAATGGATGGAGATTTTTTTTGGAATACATGTGAATTTTGGGAAGTGGAATCAACGTGAGACGATGCCCGGGTGGCCCACGAGGGTGAGGGGCGCGCCCTGGGCCCTCGTGGCCACTTCGTAAGGCGGTTGGTGCCCTTCTTTCGCAGCAAGAAAGCTAATATCCGGATAAAAATCATGTCCAAAATTCAGCCCAATCGGAGTTACGGATCTCCGGGAATTTAACAAATGGTGAAAGGCGAGAATCTGGGAACGTGGAAACAGAGAGAGACATGGAGACATATCTAATCTCGGAGGGGCTCTCGCCCCTCCGCCGCCATGGAGGCCATGGACCAGAGGGGAAACCCTTCTCCCATCTAGGGAGAAGGTCAAGGAAGAAGAAGAAGGAGGGGGCTCTCTCCCCCTCTCTCCCGGTGGCGCTGGTACGCCACCGGGGCCATCATCGTGTGACGGCGATCTACACCAACACCTCCGTCATCTTCACCAACATCTCCATCACCTTCCCCCATCTATCTACAGCGGTCCACTCTCCCGCAACCCGCTGTACCCTCTACTTGAACCTGGTGCTTTATGCTTCATATTATTATCCAATGATGTGTTGCCATCCTATGATGTGTGAGTAGATTTTCGTTGTCCTATCGGTCATTGGTGAATTGCTATGATTGATTTAATTTGCTTGTGGTTATGTTGCTGTCCTTTGGTGC
Organism: Secale cereale; assembly: GCA_902687465.1. NCBI lineage: Eukaryota > Viridiplantae > Streptophyta > Magnoliopsida > Poales > Poaceae > Secale > Secale cereale. The sequence continues at coordinate 571,071,356 of LR738710.1, forward strand.
CCATCATATGAGCGTGCGCGTGGATCACATCATAGGGTTAGTTGTATGTTGATAGGACTATGTATTGGAGGGCAAGAGTGACAGAAGCTTCAACCTAGCGTAGAAATTGATGCATACGAGATTGAAGGGGGACCAATATATCTTAATGCTATGGTTGGGTTTTACCTTAATGAATGTTAGTAGTTGCGGATGCTTGCTAATAGTTCCAATCATAAGTGCATAGAATTCCAAGTCAGGGATGACATGCTAGCAGTGGCCACTCCCACATAAAACTTGCTATCAGTCTAGTAACGTAGTCAATTGCTTAGGGACCATTTCGCAACTCCTACGACCACTTTTCCACACTCGCTATATTAACTTCACTGCTTCTTTAACTTAACAGCCCCTAGTTTATATTTACGTGCTCTTTATATTCTTGCAAACCTATCCCACAAAAACTACAAATTACTTCTAGTTTCATACTTGTTCTAGGTAAAGTAAACGCCAAGCGTGCGTAGAGTCGTATCGGTGGTCGATAGAACTTGAGGGAATATTTGTTCTACCTTTAGCTCCTCGTTGGGTTCGATACTCCTACTTATCGAAAGAGGCTACAACTGATCCCCTACACTTGTGGGTTATCAAGCTGCGCTCAATCTCACACCTTGCAATATAGGCAAGAACCCCTTCTTGGACCGATCCATATTGAACTTCTTCAATATCTTGTCAAGGTATGTGCTTTGTGAAAGACCAATGAGGTGTCTCGATCTATTTATATAGATCTTGATGCCTAATATGTAAGCAGCTTCTCCAAGGTCCTTCATTGAAAAACACTGATTCAAGTAGGCCTTTATGGTTTCCAAAAGTTCTATATCATTTCCCATCAATAATATGTCATCAACATATAATATGAGAAATGTTACAGAGCTCCCACTCACTTTCTTGTAAATACAGTCTTCTCCAAAAGTCTCTATAAACCCAAACGCTTTGATCACTTCATCAAAGCGAATGTTCCAACTCCGAGATGCTTGCACCAGCCCATAGATGAAGTGTTGGAGCTTGCATGCCTTGTTAGCATTCTTAGGATCAACAAAACCTTCCGGCTGCATCATATACAATTCTTCCTTAAGGAATCCGTTAAGGAATGCCACTTTGACGTCCATTTGCCAGATCTCACAATCATACAATGCAACAATTGCTAACATGATTCAGACAGACTTTAGCATCGCTATGGGTGAGAAAGTATCATCGTTTTTAATTCCTTGAACTTGTCGATAACCCTTAGCGACAAGCCGAGCCCTATAGATGGTCACATTTCCATCCACGCCAGTCTTCTTCTTAAAGATCCACTTGTTCTCTATGGCTTGCCGATCATCGGGCAAGTCCACCAAAGTCCATACTTTGTTATTATACATGGATCCTATCTCGGATTTCATGGCTTCAAGCCATTTGTTGGAATTTGGGCCCACCATCGCTTCTTCATAGTTCGAAGGTTCAGTGTTGTCTTACAACATGATTTCCAGGACAGGGCTGCCGCACCACTCTGGTGCGGAATGTGTCCTCGTGGACCTACGATGTTCAGTAACAACTTGATCCAAAGTTTCATGATCATCATCATTAACTTCCTCTCTAGTCCGTGCAGGCACCACAGAAACATCTTCCTGCGCTGCGCTACTCTGATGTTCAAGAGGGGGAACGATTTCCTCATCAAGTTCTACTTTCCTCCCACTTACTTCCTTCAAGAGAAACTCTTTCTCCAGAAAGGATCCATTCTTGGTAATAAAGATCTTGCCTTCGGATCTGAGGTAGAAGGTATACCCAATAGTTTCCTTAGGGTATCCTATGAAGATGCATTTTTCCAATTTGGGTTCGAGCTTTTCAGGTTGAAGTTTCTTGACATAAGCATCGCATCCCCAAACTTTCAGAAACGATAACTTAGGTTTCTTCCCAAACCATAATTCATACGTTGTCGTCTCATCGGATTTGGATGGTGCCATATTTAAAGTGAATGCGACAGTCTCTAAAGCATAACCCCAAAATGATAGCGGTAGATCTGTAAGGGACATCATAGATTGCACTATATCCAATAGAGTGCTATTACGACGTTGAGACACACCATTACGCTGAGGTGTTCCAAGCGGCGTGAGTTGTGAAACAATTCCACATTTCCTTAAAGTGCATGCCAAACTCGTGACTCAAATATTCTCCTCCACGATCTGATCATAAGAACTTTATTTTCCTGTCACGTTTCTTCTCTACCTCGCTCTGAAATTCCTTGAACTTTTCAAAGGTCCCAGACTTGTGTTTCATTAAGTAGACATATTCATATCTACTTTAGTCATCAGTGAGGGTGAGAACATAACGATAGCCACCGCGAGCCTCAACGTTCATTGGACCGCATACATTATTATGTATTATTTCCAACAAGTTGGTTGCTCGCTCCAATGTTCCGGAGAACGGAGTCTTGGTCATCTTGCCGAGGAGGCATGGTTCGCATGTGTCAAATGATTCATAATCAAGACACTCCAAAAGTCCATCCGCATGGAGTTTCTTCATGCGTTTGACACCGATATGACCAAGGCGGCAGTGCCACAAGTGTGTGGAACTATCATTATCAACCATACATCTTTTAGCATTCACACTATGAATATGTGCAACATGACGCTCGAGATTCAATAAAAATAAACCATTGACCAGCGGGGCATGACCATAAAAAATATCTCTCATATAAATAGAACAACCATTATTCTCGGATTTAAATGACTAGCCATCTCGCATTAAACGAGATCCAGATACAATCTTCATGCTCAAAGCTGGTACTAAATAACAATTATTGAGGTTTAAAACTAATCCCGAAGGTAGATGTAGAGGTAGCGTGCCGACGGCGATCACTGATACGTCTCCAACGTATCTATAATTTTTGATTGTTCCATGCTATTATTTATGAAGTCTTGGATGTTTATTGGGCTTTATCATACACTTTTATATCATTTTTAGGACTAACCTACTAACCCAAAGGCCCAGTCCAGATTGTTGTTTTTTGCCTGTTTCAGGGTTTTGCGGAAAAAGAATATCAAACGGAGTCCAAACGGAATGAAACCTTCACGAGAGATATTTTTGGAGAAAATCACGCACGCGGAGCTTGAGAACCACGTCAGGGGATCGAGGGCTGGCCCACGAGGGTGGGGGGCGCGCCCCCTTCCCAAGGCGCGCCCCCTGCCTCGTGGCCCCCTCGAGCGTCCCCCGGTACCCTCCTTCTTCCTATATAAGTCTACGTACCCCAAAACCTCCGTGAACAGAGAGAAAACCCTAATTCCACCGCCATACCTTCTATTCCCGTGAGATCCCATCTTGGAGCCTATTCCGAAGCTCCATCGGAGGGGGATCCATCATAGAGGTCTTCATCATCATCATCATCGCCCTCACCGTGAGTTGTGAGTAGTTTACCACAGACCTTTGGGTCCATAGCTAGTATCTAGATGGCTTCTTCTCTCTCTCTGGATCTCAATACAAAGTTCTCCTCGGTCTTCGAGGAGATCTATTCGATGTAATCTCTTTTTGCAGTGTGTTTGTCGAGATTCGATGAATTGTGAGTTTATGATCAAGGTTATCTATGAAAGATATTTGGTTCTTCTCTGAACTTTTTATGTGTGCTCATAATATCCTTGCAAGTCTCTTCGAATTATTGGTTTGGTTTGGCCTACTAGATCTATAGTTCTTGCAATGGGAGAAGTGCTTGGATTTGGGTTTAATCTTGCGGTGTCCTTTCTCGGTGACAGTAGGGGCAGCAAGGCACGTATTGTATTGTTGCCATCGAGGATAAAAAGATGGGGTTTATATCATATTGCTTGAGTTTATACCTCTACATCATGTCATCTTGCTTAAGGCGTTACTCTGTTCTTATGAACTCAATACACTAGATGCATGCTGGATAGCGGTCGATGTGTGGAGTAATAGTAGTAGATGCACGCAGGAGTCGGTCTACTTGTCTCGGACGTGATGCCTATATACAATGATCATGCCTAGATAGTCTCATAAGTATTCGCTTTTCTATCAATTGCTCGACAGTAATTTGTTTACCCGCCGTAGAATATCGCTATCATGAGAGAAGCCACTAGAGAACACTATGGCCTCCGGGTCTATTCTCAACTTATCAATCTACATCTACTTTACTTTTGGTTCTTTTATTTGCTGTTCTTATAAACCAAAAATACAAAAAATATAAACTATCATCTCTATCAGATCTCACTTTCGTAAGTGATCGTAAAGGGATTGACAACCCCTTATCGAATTGGCTGCGAAGTTCTTATTTGTTTGTGCAGGTGCGAGGGACTGGCGCGTGGTCTCCTACTGGATTGATACCTTGGTTCTCAAAAACTGAGGGAAATACTTACGCTACCGTGCTGCATCTCCCTTTCCTCTTCGAGGGAATACAACACAAGCTCGAGAAGTAGCAAGAAGAATTTCTGGCGCCGTTGCAGGGGAGGCTTACGCAAAAGTCATATACCAAGTACCTACCACAAACCCTTATCCTTCGCATTACATTTATTTGCCTCTCGTTTTCCTCTCCCCCACTTCACCCTTGACGTTTTATTTGCCCTTCTTTTGCCGTGTGTTTATCGTTCGCTTGCTTCTTGTTTGCTTGTGTGTTGCTATGTGCCCTCAATTAGCTTGCATCTTCGCTTGCTAAAGTATGGGTCATCATCCACTTGCTAATCTCTTTAAGAGATCCAATTATGTTGAACCTATTGCTAGTGACCTGCGTGCACTAGATTATCTTTATGGGGTTTTGCTTGAAATTCATGAATCTGAAAATTGTGAGGAATTGTTGAAATAAAAGGTGATTCATGGTAGATTCTTAAATAAAAAGCATGATTGCAACGATGTTACTATAAATTCTATTGATGTCAATTGTGCTAATGATATGCAAAACCCTAAGCTTGGGGATGCTAGTATTGCTATGTTTTCTACTTGTTACAATGATCATGATTGGGGTGATTCTTCTTACGATCTTGATACTTTATTTAACCCCCATGATGAATATGAGATTGATAATAATGTTTGCAATAATATTGAAAGTGGGTTTGGAGAGGTCATGACTTTAGTTAATGTTAATCCCACTATTTTGGAAGAGTGTCAACTTTGCATGCATGTGGATCGTGTTGAGAATATGTTATGTGATAGCTATTTTATTGAATTTGATCATGATCCTACATGTAATTATTATAAGAGAGGGAAATATGGTTGTAGAAATTTTCATGTTACTAAATTACCTCTCGTTATGTTGAGATTGCCTTCCTTGCATATACTAGATCTTACTTGTCATGGTAATTTGTTTTCCTATAAGATGCCTATGCATAGGAAGTATGTTAGACTTAGATGTGTTGATCACATGTCTTATGATGCTCTCCTTGTGCTTCAATCCTTGTCCTTTATGTGAGCATCATTGAATAATTGTGCCTAGCTAGGGGCGTAAAACGATAGCGCTTGTTGGGAGGCAACCCAATTTTATATTTTTTGTTTTTGTTGCTGTTAGGGAATAAATATTGCATCTAGCCTCTGATTAGATGTGTTTTCATGTTTTGTTTAGTGTTTGTGCCAAGTAGAACCTTTGGGAAGACTTGTGTGAAGTTTATATGATCTTGCTGTGAAAAACAGAATCATTAGTGCTTGCTAAAGTGGTCTTCAGATTTTACTGCAGCGTGATTTTTAGTTGATTCTTTTTGCAGATGATTGGTAGACAAATTCCGCAAATTTACCAATTTAGTTTGAATTTTTTGGAGTTCCAGAAGTAGGCGAAACCTGCAGATTACTACAGAGTGTTCTATTTTTGACAGATTCTATTTTTCGTGTGTTGTTTGCTTATTTCAATGCTTCTATGAGTAGTATTGGAGGATATGAACCATAGAGAAGTTGGAATACAGTAGGTTTAACACCAATATAAACAAAGAATGAATTCATTTCTGCACCTTTGAGTAGTGGTTTGCTTTCTTATACTAACGGAGCTCACGAGAATTTTTGTCTAAGTTTTGTGTTGTGAAGTTTTCAAGTTTTGAGTATTGCTTTGATGGACTATGGAACAAGGAGTAGCAAAGGCGTAAGCTTGGGGATGCCCATGGCACCACAAGTAAATTCAAGATAATCAAAAGCCTAAGCTTGGGGATGCCCCGAGAAGGCATCCCCTCTTTCGTCTTCATCCATCGGTAACTATACTTGGAGCTATATTTTTATTCGCAACATGATATGTGTTTTGCTTGGAGCGTCTTGTATAATTTGAGTATTTGCTTGTTAGTTTGGCACAATCATCCTTGATGGACACACCTATTTGAGAGAGTTAAATATGACCCAGGAATTGTTAGAACACTCTATGTGCTTCACTTATATCTTTTGAGTTGAATAGTTTTTGCTCTAGTGCTTCACCTACATCTTTTAGAGCACGGTGGTGGTAATATTTTGTAGAAATTGTTGAACTCTCATGCTTCACTTATATCTATTTGAGAGTCTATTAAAACCGCATGGTGTTGTGTTTAGGCTAAAGAAACTAGTCTTCACATGATAAACATCCAATGTCAATGTAGTAAAAAAATTCACACTAAGTGCATTAAATAGAATGAGATGTTGGATGCTTGATAATTGTTTTGAGATATGAGGATAGTGATATTAGAGTCATGTTAGTGGAGTTATTATGAAATTGAGAAATACTTGTTTTAAGGTTAGTGATTCCCGTAGCATGCACGTATGGTGAACCGCTATGTGACGAAGTTAGAGCATAAGGTATTTGTAGAGTGCCAACCTTTGTGTGGAGGTCGGGGGCGCGCGATGGTTAACTCCGACCAACCTCCCCCCTAGGAGCATGCGTTGATTGCTTTGTTTTGATGACTCGTAGATTTTTGCAATAAGTATATGAGTTCTTATGACCAATGTTGAGTCCATGGATTATACACACTCTCACCCTTCCACCATTGCTAGCCTCTCTTGTACTGCGCAACTTTCGCCGGTGCCATAAACCCACTATATATCCTTCCTCAAGACAGCCACCGTATTATTCCTCAAAACAGCCACCATACCTACCTATCATGGCATTTCCATATCCATTCCGAGATATATTGCCATGCAACTTTCCACCGTTCCGTTCATATGACACACATCATATTGTCATATTGCCATGCATGATCATGTAGTTGACATCGTATTTGTGGCAAGGCCCCCATGCGTAATTTTTATACATGTCACTCTTGTTTCATTGCACATACCGGTACACCGCCAGAGGCATTCATATAGAGTCATACTTTGTTGTAATATCGAGTTGTAATGGAAGTGTGATGATCATCATTATTAGAGCATTGTCCCATGGGAGGAAAGGCTAAATCTATAAAGCCCCTCCGCAAAAAAAAAGACCAAAGAAAAAAAGGAAGGCCCAAAAAAAGGGACAATTGCTACTATCTTTTTCCCACACTTGTGCTTCAAAGTAGCACCATGTTATTCATTGTAGAGAGTCTCATGCTTAGTCACTTTCATATACTAGTGGGAATTTTCATTATAGAACTTGGCTTGTATATTCGAAAGATGGGCTTCCTCAAAATGCCCTAGGTCTTCATGAGCAAGCAAGTTGGATGCACACCCACTAGTTTCTTTTGTTGAGCTTTCATTCATATTTAGCTCTAGTGCATCAGTTGCATGGCAATCCCTACTCACTCACATTGATATCTATTGATGGGCATCTCCATAGCCCGTTGATACGCCTAGTCGATGTGAGACTATCTCCCTCCTTTTTCTCTTCTCCACAACCACCTCTATTCCACCCATAGTGCTATGTCAATGGCTCACGCTCATGTATTGCGTGAAAGTTGAAAGGTTTGAAAAGATAGAGTATGAAAACAAATGCTTGGCTGAAATCGGGGTTGTGCATGATATGAATATTTTGTGTGATGAAGAGGGAGCATAGCCAGACTATATGATTTTGTAGGGATAACTTTCTTTAGCCATAGTATTTTGAGAAGACATGATTGCTTTGTTAGTATGCTTGAAGTATTGTTATTTCTTATGTCAATATAGACTTTTGTCTTGAATCTTTCAGATCTGAACATTCATGCCAAAATTAAGAGAATTACATTGAAAAACTATATTGGTTAGCATTCCACATCAAAAATTATTTCTTTATCATTTACCTACTCGAGGACGAGCAGGAATTAAGCTTGGGGATGCTTGATACGTCTCCAACGTATCTATAATTTTTGATTGTTCCATGCTATTATTTATGAAGTCTTGGATGTTTAATGGGCTTTATCATACACTTTTATATCATTTTTGGGACTAACCTACTAACCCAAAGGCCGAGTCCAGATTGCTGTTTTTTGCCTATTTCGGGGTTTTGCAGAAAAAGAATATCAAACGGAGTCCAAACGGAATGAAACCATTGCGAGAGATATTTTTGGATAAAATCACGCACGCAGAGCTTGAGAACCATGTCAGGGGATCGAGGGCTGGCCCACAAGGGTGGGGGGGCACGCCCCCTGCCTCGTGGCCCCCTCGAGCGTCCCCCGGTGCCCTCCTTCTTCCTATATAAGTCTACGTACCCCAAAACCTCCGTGAACAAAGAGAAAACCCTAATTCCACCGCCGTGCCTTCTGTTCCCGTGAGATCCCATCTTGGAGCCTGTTTCGGAGCTCCACCAGAGGGGGATCCATCACAGTGGTCTTCTTCATCATCATCATCGCCCTCACCATGAGTTGTGAGTAGTTTACCACAGACCTTCGGGTCCATAGCTAGTATCTAGATGGCTTCTTCTCTCTCTAGATCTCAATACAAAGTTCTCCTCGGTCTTCGAGGAGATCTATTCGATGTAATCTCTTTTTGCGGTGTGTTTGTCGAGATCCGATGAATTGTGAGTTTATGATCAAGGTTATATATGAAAGATATTTGGTTCTTCTCTGAACTTTTTATGTGTGCTCATAATATCCTTGCAAGTCTCTTCGAATTATTGGTTTGGTTTGGCCTACTAGATCTATAGTTCTTGCAATGGGAGAAGTGCTTGGCTTTGGGTTCAATCTTGCGGTGTCCTTTCCCAGTGACAGTAGGGGCAGCAAGGCACACATTGTATTGTTGCCATCGAGGATAAAAAGATGGGGTTTATATCATATTGCTTGAGTTTATCCCTCTACATCATGTCATCTTGCTTAAGGCGTTACTCTGTTCTTATGAACTCAATACACTAGATGCATGCTGGATAGCGGTCGATGTGTGGAGTAATAGTAGTAGATGCAGGCAGGAGTCGGTCTACTTGTCTCGGACGTGATGCCTATATACAATGATCATGCCTATATAGTCTCATAATTATTCGCTTTTCTATCAATTGCTCAACAATAATTTGTTTACCCGCCGTAGCATATCGCTATCATGAGAGAAGCCACTGGAGAGCACTATGGCCCCCGGGTCTATTCTCAACATATCAATCTACATCTACTTTACTTTTATTGCTTTTATTTGTTGTTCTTATAAACCAAAAATATAAACTATCATCTCTATCAGATCTGACTTTTGTAAGTGACCGTAAAGGGATTGACAACCCCTTATCGTGTTGGCTGCGAAGTTCTTATTTGTTTGTGCAGGTGCAAGGGACTGGCGCGTGGTCTCCTATTGGATTGATACCTTGGTTCTCACAAACTGAGGGAAATACTTATGCAACTGTGCTGCATCTCCCTTTCCTCTTCGAGGGAATACAACGCAAGCTCGAGAAGTAGCAATCACATCGACCTTGGAACCACTCCTGACGCGCATCGTCACCTCGTCCTTCGCCAGTCTCCGCTTATTCCGTAGCTCCTGTTTTGAGTTACAAATGTGACCAACTGCACCGGTATCAAATACCCAGGAGCTACTACGAGCACTGGTAAGGTACACATCAATAACATGTATATCATATATACCTTTGACGTTGCCGGCCTTCTTATCCGCTAAGAACTTGCGGCAGTTCCTCTTCCAGTGACCATTTTCCTTGCAATAAAAGCACCCAGTCTCAGGCTTGGGTCCATTCTTTGGCTGCTTCCCGGCAACTGGCTTACCGGGCGCTGCAACTCCCTTGCCATCCTTCTTGAAGTTCTTCTTACCCTTGCCTTTCTTGAACTTAGTGGTCTTATTCACCATCAACACTTGATGCTCCTTTTTGATCTCCACCTCCGTTGATTTCAGTATTGAATACAACTCAGGAATGGACTTCTCCATCCCTTGCATATTCTCGTTCATCACAAAGCTCTTGTAGCTAGGTGGAAGCGACTCGGGGATTCTGTCAATGACCGAGTCATCTGGAAGATTAACTCCCAGCTGAGACAAGCGGTTGTACAACCCAGATATTTTTAGTATATGCTCGCTGACAGAATTGTTTTCCTCCATTTTACAACTGTGGAACTTGTCAGAGACTTCATATCTCTCAACTCGGGCATGTGCTTGGAAAACCATTTTCGGCTCTTAGAACATCTCATATGCTCCATGTTGCTCAAAACGCTTTGTGAGCCCCGATTCTAAGCTGTAAACCATGCCGCACTAAACCAGGGAGTAATCATCACTACACGACTGCCAGGTGTTGATAATGTCTTGAGTTGCTGGGAAAATGGGCGCGTCACCTAGCGGTGCTTCAAGGACATATGCTTTCTTGGAAGCTATGAGGATGATCCTGAAAGTTACGGACCCAGTCCATATAGTTGCTTCCATCATCTTTCAGTTTGGTTTTCTCTAGGAACGCGTTGATGTTGAGGGCAACATTAGCGTGGGCCATTGGATCTACAAGATAGATTGTAAAGACAATTTTAGACTAAGTTTATGATAATTAAGTTCATCTAATCAAATTATTTAATGAACTCCCACTCAGATAGACATCCCTCTAGTCATCCAATTGATACATGATCCGAATCGACTAGGCCATGTCTGATCATCACGTGAGACGGACTAGTCATCAATGGTGAACATCTCCATGTTGATTGTATCTACTATACGACTCATGTTCGACCTTTCGGTCTCTTGTGTTCCGAGGCCATGTCTCATGTCTGTACATGATAGGCTTGTCAAGTCAACCTAAGTGTTTCACATGTGTAAATCTGGCTTACACCCATTGTATGCGAACATTAGAATCTATCACACCCGATCATCATGTGGTGCTTCAAAACAACGAACCTTCACAACGGTGCACACTTAGGGGGAACACATTTCTTGAAATTTTAGTGAGGGATCATCTTATTTATGCTACCGTCGTTCTAAGCAGATAAGATGTAAACATGATAAACATCACATGCAAATCATAAAGTGACATGATATGGCATATATCATCTTGCGCTTTTGATCTCCATCTTCAAAGCGTGGCATGATCACCATCATCACCAGCATGACACCATGATCTCCATCATCGTGTCTTCATGAAGTTGTCTCACCAAATATTACTTCTACTACTATGGCTGGCGATTAGCAATAAAGTGAAGTAATTACATGGCATTTTCATTGACACACAAGTCATACAATAAATTAAGACAACTCCTATGGCTCCTGTCAGTTGTCATACTCATCGACATGCAAGTCATGATTCCTATTACAAGAACATCAATCTCATACATCACATACATAATTCATCACATCATTTTGGCCATATCACATCACATAGCATACCATGCAAAACAAGTTAGACATCCTCTAATTGTTGTTGCATATTTTACGAGGCTGCTATGGGTTTCTAGCAAGAACGTTTCTTACCTATGCAAAAGCCACAGCGGCGATTTGTCAATTGCTATTTACCCTTCATAAGGACCATGTTCATCGAATTCGATCCGACTAAAGTGGGAGAGACAGACACACGCTAGCCACCTTATGCAACTAGTGCATGTCAGTCGGTGGAACCCGTCCCACGTAAGCGTATGTGTAAGGTTGGTCCGGGCCGCTTCATCCCACAATGTCGTCGAATCAAGATAAGACTAGTAATGGTAAGCAAGTTGACCAAATCATCGGCCACAACTACTTGTGTTCTACTCGTGCATAGAATCTACGCATAAACCTAGCTCTGATACCACTGTTGGGGAACGTAGTAATAATTCAAAAAAATTCCTACATGTCACCAAGATCAATCTAGGAGATGCTAGCAACGAAAGCGAAGGAGTGCATCTTCATACCCTTGAAGATCGCTATGCGGAAGCGTTACAAGAACACGGTTGATGGAGTCGTACTCACGGTGATTCAACTTGCGGAAGATCTGATCCAAGTGCCGAACGGACGACACCTCCGCGTTCAACACACGTACAGGCCGGGGACATCTCCTCCTTCTTGATGTAGCAAGGGGGGAGGAGAAGTTTAGGGAGAGGTCCGGCAGCACGAAGGCGTGGTGGTGGAGCTTGCGGTTCTCCGGCAGGGCTTCGTCAAGCGCTACGGAGGAGGATGAGGAGTTGGAAGGGGGGAAGGGCTGCGCCAGGAGAGGGGCGCGTCTGCCCTCCCACCCCTCACTATATATAGGGGGAAGGTGACTTGCCCCCCGAGTAGGTGGGAGGCGCCCCGACCCCCTAGGGTTTCAACCCTAGGCGCCTTGGGCCCTTGGGGAGGGGGGCGCACCAGCCCACTAAGAGGCTAGTCCCCACCCATACTCAGTCCACTAGGCCCTCCGGGGCAGGTGGCCCCACCAGGTGGACCCCTGAACCATTCCGGTGGTCACGGTACAATACCGGCGACCCCCAAAACTCTTCCGGTGGCTGAAACTGGACTTCACATATATAAATCTTTACCTCTGGACCATTTCGGAACTCCTCGTGATGTCCAGGATCTCATCTGGAACTCCGAACAACCTTTGGTAACCACATACAATTTCCCGTTAAAACTCTAGCGTCACCGAACCTAAAGTGTGTAGACCCTACGGGTTCGAGAACCATGCAGACATGACCGAGACACCTCTCCGGCCAATAACCAATAGCGGGATCTGGATACCCATATTGGCTCCCACATGTTCCACGATGATCTCATCGTGTGAACCATGATGTCGAGGATTTAGTCAACCCCGTATACAATTCCCTTTGTCCAACGATGTGTTACTTGCCTGAGATTCGATCATCGGTATCCTTATACCTTGTTCAATCTTGTTACTAACAAGTCTCTTTACTCGTTCTGTAACACATGATGTCGTGACTGACTCCTTAGTCACATTGAGATCATTATGATGATGCATTACCGAGTGGGGCCAGTGATACCTCTCCGTCATACGGAGTGACAAATCCCAGTCTCGATTCGTGCCAACCCAACAGACACTTTCGGAGATACCTGTAGAGCACCTTTATAGCCACCCAGTTACGTTGTGATGTTTGATACACCCAAAGCATTCCTGTGGTATCCGGGAGTTGCACAATCTCATTGTCTAAGGAAATGATACTTGACATTAGAAAAGCTCTAGCAAACGAACTACTCGATCTTGTGTTGTGCTTAGGATTGGGTCTTGTCCATCACATTATTCTCCTAATGACGTGATCCCATTATCAACAACATCCAATGTCCATGGTCAGGAAACCACAACCATATGTTGATCAATGAGCTAGTCAACTAGAGGCTCACTAGGGACATGTTGTGGTCTATGTATTCACACATGTTTTACGGTCTCCGGTTAATACAATTATAGCATGAACAGTAGAATATTATCATGAACAAGGAAATATAATAATAACCATTTTATTATTGCCTCTAGGGCATATTTCCAACATAGTCCACCCTCACGCCTTGTAGACTTCAAGCTCCGTGTGTACATCACCTTGAATCAACTCCGCGCCATATTATTGTCGAAGACACACAAGCCCTCGGGCCCGCGCCACGTGTTCCCACACCCCAGAAGTTGGTCACCATCAGCATCACGCTCCTATGTCGTCATCGCCGATTCCACCACCATTTTATGTACCGTCTGACTCACCCGATCCCGCGAGACTGTCTAGTCCGACCCAGCCGAAGTTGTGTGGCTACATGACACGCTCCAGGCTCTCAAACCGTTTTCAGTGAATTCTAGTTCATCACATGGTAATTCCATCTTAGCTCCGCAACACCTTCGAGCATCCATGTTGTGCCAACAAATCTTTCACCCTTGTCTGCCATAACCCAAGGTTTTCGGTTCCTTGAACTTCTCCACCTCAAACCTGGTACCCGCTGGCGCCCTGGTTCTTCATACGCCTCACCTTGTGGAAAAATTATTTGACCTTTTCATGCAGCGCCCCAAGTACACGAACACTGCTACTAGCAAAACCAAAACTTGGTCTTCACGTGAGCAGCTCCTGGCTTGGCTTTCACCCCTGATGCAAATTGGTTTTGCCTTGCCAATGCCTCTTTGCTAATTCTTGATGGACGTGAATCACGTGTCAATGGATTTTCCCTTCCTCCGGGTCGATCTGTCTCCTGCCTTGCTATCTCACACGAGGACCCGGTCCTCTTTTTTTAAGCAAGTCTCATGAGCTACTGGCCTTTGCACACAACAGCCCAACATTACCTAACAAGGCCTTCCCTGTGCAGCGTTAGCCCCTGCCCGGGCCTCTGCCTCACCTTGACTACGCACCCCACCAGTCGGCCTCTGTTGGCCTGCGCGCCAGCTTCCTTGTTGGGACACGCCTCATCCGTGACCACACGCACGCCTGCTGCTGCTCTCCGCCTTGGTGCCGGCTGATTCACCAACTAACGCCTGACCTTTTTGTTTGCGAAACAACTCATGCCTGACCTAGCCATCTGCTTCTGGCATCGCCTCGATCTAATTCGCTTTTCCAAAAAGTTCACAACTGCTGGAACACCTCTGCTTCTTTTTTTGAATGTTGATAGTAGGTTGCTACCAAATTCATTGACTAGATAGAGAAAAAATTCAGGTTACAAGCGTACCCAAGGTGGGTAGACGGCAAGAGAGCTCGAGCCAAAGCTCGGAGGCAAAAAGGACAGAGTAAAAGAAAAAAAGGAAGGCACATGGCTCATGAGAGTTAGTCCGGGTCAAAAGGAATGCCTGCTCCTGCCATGTTTCAGAGTCGAATCTCCTCTCTTGCTTTCTCTATGAAGCTCTCCGTCCCCATGGAAGTTTTCTGAAAGATTCGTCTATTCCGTTCTCGCCGAATCTCCCATGACATGAGATGAATGATGGATAAGGTCCATTTCTTCATACTTTCCTGAGCCCTACCATGACATGTTGTAAGCCATGTTTTGATGGACACCAAGCCGTCCCACGATTCCGGTAGAAGCACCGACATGTGTGAAAGGAGTGCAATCTGCCCCTAGGCGTACCGAGACCAGGGACACTCCAGGAGCAGATGGGTTGGGCTTTCGAGGTTCCTCTCGCAAAGGGGGCAGAAATAGTTGGTCTCCCATCCTAGACGCAGCAGAGCATCAACGGTTAGGATTCTGCCCAACATCGCGGTCCACAAGAATAAACGGCATTTTCCCGGGGCCCACCCCTTCCAGATGAGGTTGTGTCCCTCCGAGGTCACCGAGCCTTCAAACCGAAGCAGATAGACAGATCGCACAGAATATTCTTGATTTGGTGTGAACCGCCATGCAATTTCATTAGGTTGACCATCCTGGAGCACCACGCTTCAGCCCGAGCATTCGTTCTTTACGTTTTCTTCGGTCCGGTCTTTTCGGTATTTCACAAATTCGGTCTTCCATAATTAAAGACCAAAATAATTTCGGTCTTTTCGGTTCTTCACTATTTGATCTTGCCTGCAGCCCTTGCCTGCGATGGATGGCATCAGTGAGCTACCCGTGAATGATCACACGAGAAGTCGAAGTCCGGAGCAACATGGCCATCTATTCGCGCCATCGCGCGCTGATACGTCTCCAACGTATCTATAATTTATGAAGTATTCATGCTGTTTTATTATCATTCTTGGATGTTTTACAATAATTTTATAACAACTTTATATCATATTTTGGGACTAACCTATTGACCCAGTGCCTAGTGCCAGTTGCTGTTTTTTGCTTGTTTTTTACATCGCACGGAATCAATATCAAACGGAGTCCAAACACCGCGAAACTTTTTGGAGATTTTTTTGGGCTAGAAGACACACAATGGGCCAGAGCTGCACCTGGGGGGGTGCCCTGACGGGGGCACAACCCACCAGGGCGCGCCAGGCCCCCCGTGGCGTGCCCAGGTGGGTTGTGCCCACCTCAGTGGCCTCCCGCACCCCCTCTTTACCCTATAAATTCCCAAATATTTCGAAAACCCTCGTGGTGAACCTAGATCAGAAGTTCCACTACCGCAAGGCTCTGTAGTCCACGAGATCCAATCTAGAGCCCTTTCTGGCACTCCGCCGGAGGGGGAAACCATCACTGGTGTCCATCTTCATCATTCCGGCGGGCACCATGATGAGGAGAGAGTAGTCCACCCTCGGGGCTGATGGTTTGTACCAGTAGCTATGTGTTTAATCTCTCTCTCTCTCTCTCTCTCTCTCTCTCTCTCTCGATCTCGCGATGTCATGATGTTGATATATCATGGGCATTGTTAACATAGATGGATCATATGATTTTTCTCCCCTCTCTACTCTTGTTGTGATGAATTGAATCTTTACCCTTTGATGTTTTATCATGTCAGATTGAATGTTCAGATTTGAGAACACATGATGTATGTCTGGCAGTATGAATACTTGAGGTGACAATGGGGTATCATATTGATTCACTTGATGTATGTTATGGCACTCAACTTGCGGATTCCCGCGGTGACATTGGGGTAATCTATGCATAGGGGTTGATGCATGTTTTTACTATCTTTTCTCCCGTAGAAACTTTGGGGTCTCCTTGTAGTTCTTTGTGTGGATTGAATATTGTGATCATGAAGTTGTTTGATGCATATCGTAGAATCAACTCATGGATATTTGTGGTGACATTGGAATATCTAGGTGACATTAGAGTTGGTTGATGTGTGTCATATGGTGTTTTTTTAGTATGAACTCTTGGTTAGATTGACCGGAAAGAATATCTTTGTGTTATTTTAGTAAGAACTCTAGGATAGATTGATTGGAAAGAATAACTTTGAGGTGGTTTCGTACCCTACAAACAATTTCTTTCTTTTGTTCTCCGCTAATAGGAACTCGGGAGTGATTCTTTATTACACTTTGAGGGATAATCATATGATCCAACTATGTTAGCATTGTTGACAGATTGCACTAGCGAAAGTACGGACCCTAGGCCTCATTTTCAAGCATTGCAATACCGTTTGTGCTCCATTTTATCACTTGCTACCTTGCTGTTTTTTATTGTTACTATTACAAAAAACAATATCTACTATCCATATTACACTTGTATCACCATCTCTTCACCGAACTAGTGCACCTATACAATTTCTCATTGTATTTGGTGTGTTGGGGACATAAGAGACTTTTTATTATTTGGTTGCAGGGTTGTTTGAGAGAGACAATCTTCATCCTACACCTCCCACATATTGATAAACATTAGGTCATCCACTTGAGGGAAATTTGCTACTGTCCTACAAAACTCTGCGCTTGGAGGCCCAACACGAGTTAACAAGAACAAGTTGTGTAGTAGACATCAAGCTCTTTTCTGGCATCGTTGCCGGGGAGGTGAGTGCTTGAAGGTATATCTTTAGATCTTGCAATCAAATCTTTTAGTTGCTTGTTTTATCACTAGTTTGGTTTTGTAAAAGAAAACTATAAAAATGGAATTGAGGTTGCATCATATTATTAATCATCTTTATAATATCTTTCTTGAAAATGATGGATCGGAAAATTGTGCTCAGTTGTTAGAAGAAGAAGTCAATAAAATGTTTAGCACAAAATATTTGAATGATGACCATGATTGCAATGTTGTTAGTATGAATTCCTTGAATATCCAAAATACTAATGATTGTGGCACTAGTCATGAGAAAAATGTCTCCTATAAGAATGTCAATTTTTGCGGAGTGAATTGGGAGTGCAATGGCACACCAAAAAGGGAAGATATATTTTGTAAGAAGCATAAATATTTATAAAAGAAAAAGTTGCAAGAGAGGCTCGATGATTGTGCTGAAAGATGTATTTTTTTCACCATCCTTGTGAACTTTGCAATGAACATGGTCATTTAAATGCCCAATGCAAATTATTTCATGATCAAATCATGTCCAAAAATTGTGATAGCTTGATTACCCTTCAGCATCATAAAGTGCTTAGTCTTCTTTTGGGATATGAAGAAATGAAATGTGTACCTAAGGGTTTTCCAAATCCCGAGATATTTCTTTGATCTAGAAGAAATTTATATGTTTTGTGCGGTAAATTGCATTGAGAATCCTTATATTGCCAACTACCTAAAGACAAGAAAAAAATGGAACATGAAGAGAGTACTAATGAAAGGGAAAATGTTTCCCAATACCCTCCTAGTGTTTATTTTGATGAATCAGGTAACGAGGAGAAGCTTCCTATCCAATCAATCTCTTCAACAAGAAGCTCAAAAAATTGATTAAACCCACATGTGAGGTGGTGAAGAAGAAAAAGTAGAGGGAAAAAGGTAACTCTCCCAAGTAATATTGCTCCTATCACCCTTGTGCCTCATGAAAGTGAATCAAATATGTTGAGGGAAGATGATGATATTGAGTGTGATTTTGTGATGCCTAATACTTGCTGTAATGATTATCCTTGGGAAGACAATGGTGTCTTTTATGATCTTGAAAATCCTTTTGGCACTTTCTTGGAAGAATATGCTAATAATGTTTGCTATACTATTGGTGCCATTCATGCTATTGATAAGAATGATTATGATGATATGCAAAACCACAAGCTTGGGGATGCTATGGTTGATGAGTATGAAATGTTTTAAGATTTATTTGCTGAAAATAATGCTTGTCCCAAGCTTGGGGATGCTTTGCATAATGAATACGATCCTTTGATTCCTTCTACTTTTGATAAGAAAATTTATTATGATGTTAGCATGCCTCCTATTTATGATGATTACAATGATGAAAGTGGGTTTGGTAGAGTGTTAACTCTAGGTAGTAGTGATCCCACTATTTTGGAGGGTGTTGAATCTTATTACAATATTGATGAAAGTTGATTCGGAGAGGTCATGACTTTATTTTGGGATACATCCACTATTTTGGAAGAGGTTTCAGTTTACTATGATGAGAACAAAGTTGCTACTTATGATGATTATTATGATGACATGTATGCCATAAAGAGTGTTAAATCTTCTATGCTTTTGGATCGTGAAAATAATGCTTTATATGATGGTTATATGGATGAATCTATGCATGATGCTATTAAAAATTATTATGAGAGAGAAACTTATGATTCATGATGCTCTTGTTATGTTTCAACTTTTATCTTTTATGCGGGCATCATTGAACTCTTCATGCCGAGCTAAAAGGCATTAAAGAGAAGCACTTGTTGGGAGACAACGCAACACTTATACCTTCTGTTTTTGTGTGTTCACATGGTTAAGCTACTGTAGTAATCATGTTTTACCTGTTTTGTTTCAATAAAGTGCCAAGCAAAGCCTTAGGATCATGTTGGATGATAGTAGATTTGATCTTGCTAAAAAACAGAAACTTGTGCGCTCATGGAAAAAATTCTTGGTTTTTACAGAAGCGTGTTTTTGAGTTGATACCTTTTCCAGAAGATTGGTATACAAATTGCCTACATTTTCCTATTTTTTTTCAGAATTTTTAGAGTTGAATAAGTATGGTGGTTGTCCAGATCATTACACACTGTTCTGTTTTCGACAGATTCTGTTTTCAATGCATAGTTTTCTTGTTTTCTAGTTTCTATGGCTTATATTGATCAATATAAATTGTAGAAATGATATGCTAAAGTAGGCATTGTGTGGAAACAATTATGAATCTTGTCTTTGACAGTACCCAAAGTGAATGATTAGTTTTGTCATACTAACCCATCTCATGATGTTCCGTTAAGTTTTGTGTGATTGAAGTTTTCAAGTTTTGGGTGAGATGTCGATATGAGGAGAATAAGGAGTGGCAAGACTCTAAGCTTGGGGATGCCTAAGGCACCCCAAGGAAATATTCAAGAAATACCCAATGAACTAAGCTTGGGGATGCCCCGGAAGGCATCCCCTCTTTCGTCTCCAACATTATCGGTAACCTCACTAGGAGTTATGTTTTCGTTCGTCACATGATATGTGTTTTTCTTGGAGCGCCATTTTATTTTGTTAGGATTTTCTTGCTGGCATTTATAATAATGTTTTGTATCTTTTATTTCAATAAAAAATGTCAAGGATAGCCTTTACCACGCTTATTCTGCAAGTCTACCTGTTGTTGTTGGAAAACAGAAAGTTTGTCGCTATTGTAAAAATTCCCGAGAATAGTAAGAATATGATAAAAGGTTGAAACATTTTGCACAACAAGCTATGATAAATTTCCTACAGCATGTTAATTTTTTTAAAAAAATTGAGTTAGGGAAGTATGGATCCTCTTGCATTCTTTACAGATTGTACTGTTTTGACAGATTGCTGTTATGTTTGCATTGTTTGCATATGCTTGCGTGTTTAATGATTATATTTGAGGAAAGGAGTATTAAATATGTATAGGCATTTATTATGCAATGTTCAATAATAATTTTAGTGTTTTGCTACAGTAGAGAATGATGAGGTTTTTGCATTGGTTTATACTAACTTTTCTCACGAGTTCTCGTTGAGTTTTGTGTGGATGAATCTTTTGAGATTTAGGAAAACTGTGATATGAGAAGAATTAAGGAGACACAAAAGCTCAAGATTGGGGATGTCCAAGGCACCCCAAGATGATATTTGAAGAAGTCTCAAGCATCTAAGGTTGGGGATGCCCCGATAGGCATCCCGCCTTTCTTCATCAACAATTATAGGTTAGTATCGGTTGATCCTAAGTTTTTGCTTCTTCACATGAGATGTGCTATTCTTGAAATGCCATTTTATTTTATTTTCCTGATTTTTTAATAAAATACTTAGATCTGAAAGTTTTTAAATAAAATAGATCCCTTGAATAGTTGCCAGGGAGGCTAAGTAAGCGGCATTCACATCCCATCGACGAAGCTCTTTTCCGGCGCCGTTGCTCTAGTGCTTCACTTATATCTTTTTGAGCACGGTGGGCTTTAGTATTTTTGAATAAATTCTCTCTTGCTTCACTTAAATTAATTTGAGAGAAATAAATATTATTCTCATGATCTTCATTTATATCTTTTTGGAGTAGCTTGTCATTTACTCTTGTGCTTCACTTATATCCTATGAGTAAATTCTTGAATATTTGAATGTCATGAAGTTGAAATCATATCATGCCTAGTGGTAGCTTCACATTTGGTATAGAAAGTGAAATCTTTTGAGGCTTGACAATCACAATATTGGTCATACAAGCAATTCACGAATAATTAGTATAAGGAAGAGAACTTTCACATGCAAATACACTATCCTGGAAATCTTTTGTGATTGTGAGCCCCCATCAAAATATTATATGCCAAAATTGTTGATGTTGGACAAGGAAGACAATGTAATGATTTATGTTTGTTCATATTCACTTAGAAGTTATATTGTCATAGATCCTTCAACATGTGGTGCTTGCTCCCTATCTGTGCTAGCCAAAAATTCCGCACCAAGTAGAGATACTATTTGTGCATCCAAAAACCCTTAAACAAAAATCTTATCTTCAAGAGTCCACCATATACCTACCTAAGGAGTGAGCAAGATACTTCAAGTAAGTTGTCATCGGTGCAAAAATGCAATAAAAATTGCTTCTAAAAGTGCTAGATCATTTAGTGTAAGATAAAATTGAGCGTTGTACGAACTTGTGATGGCAAAGAATAAAAGCAACAGACTGCATAATAAAGGTTGCTATCATAAGGGGCAATATAACGTGATGTTCTTTTGCACTAAGGGATTGAGCATACAAACAAATAAGCGCATGGAAACCTATGCTTCCCTCTGCGAAGGGCCTATCTTTTACTATTCAGTATTTACTTTTATGCAAAGAGTCAAAGTTTTTCTCTCTATTCCTTTTTATTTTTCTCCTTTAGCAAGCACCATGTGGTGAGGAAAGATCAAGGCACATATGTCCAGCTGAATATGGGTAGCATGAGTTATTATTGTTGACATCACCCAAAGGGAATACGTTTGGAGGCGAAATTACAAGCCCCTATCTTTCTATGTGTCCGATTGAAATGTTTTGCCCATGTGCATGCGGTGAGTGTTACCAATCATAGAAGACTATATGATGCTTGAGTATGTGGAGCTCTTACTTAGACTATGTTGAATAAATTGAATTGTGGTTGCTTGTTGACTGAGATCATAGGTTGTTGAGTTTCAAGAGAATTCATTGTTTGAACCTTATTATGTGAATTGCTTGCTACTTTAAATATGAGAAATTTAATTAAAAAAAGAATTGCTATTATGATGCTAGGAAAAGTGGTTGAAATTGTCATTGATCAAACTTGTGCACTTTGCTAGCACTCACACTTCATAGATTATTTTTTATCATTTACCTACTCGAGGACTAGTAGGAATTAAGCTTGGGGATGCTGATACGTCTCCAACGTATCTATAATTTATGAAGTATTCATACTGTTTTATTATCATTCTTGGATGTTTTACAATCATTTTATAGCAACTTTATATCATTTTTTGGGACTAACCTATTAACCCAGTGCCCAGTGCCAGTTGCTATTTTTTTCTTATTTTTTACATCACAGGAAATCAATATCAAATGGAGTCCGAACACCGCGAAACTTTTTGGAGATTTTTTTGGGCCGGAGCCGCACCTGGGGGGTGCCCCGAGGAGGGCACAACCCACCAGGGCGCGCCAGCCCCCCTGGCACGCCCAGGTGGGTTGTGCCCACCTCGATGGCCTCCCGCACCCCCTCTTTACCCTATAAATTCCCAAATATTCCGAAAACCCTCGTTGTCAACCTAGATAAGAAGTTCCGCCGCCGCAAGGCTCTCTAGCCCACGAGATCCAATCTACAGCCCTTTCCGGCACTCCGCCGAAGGGGGAAACCATCACCGGTGGCCATCTTCATCATCCCGGCGGGCACCATGATGAGGAGGGAGTAGTCCACCCTCGGGGCTGATGGTTTGTACCAGTAGCTACGTGTTTAATCTCTCTCTCTCTCTCTCATGATCTCGAGATGTCACGATCTTGATATATCATGGGCTTTGTTAACATAGATGGGTCATATGATGTTTCTCCCCTCTCTACTGTTGTTGTGATGAATTGAATCTTTACCCTTTGAAGTTTTGTCATGTCGGATTGAATGTTCAGATTTGAGAACACATGATGTATGTGTTGCAGTATGAATACTTGAGGTGAGAATGGGGGTATCTTATTGATTCACTTGATGTATGTTATGACACTCAACTTGCGGATTCCCGCGGTGACATTGGGGTAATCTATGCATAGGGGTTGATGCATGTTTTTGATATCTTCTCCCATAAAAACTTTGGGGTCTCCTTGTATTTCTTTGTGTGATTGAATATTGTGATCATGAAGTTGTCTGATGCATATTGTATAATCAACTCATGGATATTTGTGGTGACATTGGAATATCTAGCAGCTCATAAGTCGGGCATAGAGAAAGCGACTCCCGACCTCTTCAGGCAAACGTTGTCACTTTCTTTATTTGAAAAAGGGGTCTAGAACTGCAGTGATCTGATACCTTCTTCCCTTGGTCTGGGTAGGTAGGTTATGTAGGCTACAACTGTTCATAGGTTGTTCGATTGCAAAAGGCCAAATAATCGACTACTAGTATGTGACATTAGAGTTGGTTGATGTGTGTCATATGGTGTTATTTTAGTACGAACTCCTGTTTAGATTGATCGGAAAGAATAGCTTTGTCTTATTTCAGTACGAACTCTAGGATAGATTGATGAGAAAGAATAGCTTTGAGGTGGTTTCGTACCCTACAAACAATTTCTATCTTTTGGTCTCCGCTAATAGGAACTCGGGAGTGATTCTTTATTACACTCTGAGGGATAATCATATGAACCAACTATGTTAGCATTGTTGAGAGATTGCACTAGCGAAAGTACGGACCCTATGCCTCATTTTCAAGCATTGCAATACCGTTTGTGCTCCATTTTATCACTTGCTACCTTGCTATTTTTTATTTTTACTACTACAAAAATCAATATCTACTATCCATATTACACTTGTATCATCATCTCTTCGCCGAACTAGTGCACCTATACAATTTCTCATTATATTTGGTGTGTTGGGGACACAAGAGACTTTTTATTATTTGGTTGCAGGGTTGTTTGAGAGAGACCATCTTCATCCTACACCTCCCACGGATTGATAAATCTTAGGTCATCCACTTGAGGAAAAATTTCTACTGTCCTACAAAACTCCGCGCTTGGAGGCCCAACACGAGTCTACACGCGCCGAGGCCTCGCGCCTCGAGCATGTCCAGGATGTAAGGCCAGGAGAGCGAGTCGAAGGCCTTCGCGATATCTAATTTTAGTAGTATTGCAGGCTTCCTTGCTCTATGAAGCTTTCTGATCGTGCTTTGGATATAAAGAAAATTCTCATGCATGCTCGTATTTTTATGAACACACTTTGGCAATGGTCAACTAAGCCTGCTAACTTGGGAGCTAGTCTGGTTGCAAGAATCTTCGAGAAAATCTTGATGAGGCTATGCAACAATGAGATTGGTCGGAAGTCTTTGAGAGTGTTAGCCCCCTGTTTCTTGGGGATTAGAACCAAGATAGCAGTGTTAATGCGATTCAGACCCTGGCTATCCATGCGGTATAGTTGGTTCATATCATCAAGCAGACCGGCCTTGATTATCTCCTAGCATGATTTGAAGAAGCCTCCCAAAAATCCATCTCACCCTCGTGCTTTTTAAGAAGGTATGTTATCAATTGCTTGTTTTATCTGTTGGGGAACGTAGTATTTTAAAATTTTCCTACGATCACGCAAGATCTATCTACCAGATGCATAGCAACGAGAGGGAAGAGTGTGTCTACGTACCCTCGTAGACTGGAAGCGGAAGCATCAAGTGACGCGGTTGATGTAGTCGAACTTCTTCGTGATTCAACCGATCAAGCACCGAACGTACGGCACCTCCGCGTTCAGCACACGTTCAGCTTGATGACGTCCCACGAGCTCTTGATCCAGTTGAGCTTCACGGGAGAGTTTCGTCAGCACGACGGAGTGGTGACGGATATGATGTATTCACCGGCGCAGGGCTTCGCCTAAGCACCGCGACGGTATGACCGAGGTGTGTTTCTATGGAAGGGGGGCACCGCACACGGCTGGAACAATTCAACTTGTGTGTCTTTGGGTGCCCCCCTGCCCCCGTATATAAAGGAGCAAAGGGGGAGGCCGGCCGGCCCTTGTTTGGTGCGGCTAGGGGTGCAATCCTACTAGGAATAGGATTGCAATCCTATTCCTAGTAGGAACCACCAAAGAAGGAAGAGAGGGAATAGGAAAAGAAGAAGAGGTGGCGCCCCCCAACTCCTAGTCCAACTAGGAACCCTAGGTGGGGCGCCGGCCAGCCCTATGGGCTGCCTCTCTCTTTTCCATAAGGCCCACTATGGACCATCCCCCTTCGTAGGGGGTTCCGGTAACCCCCTCCGGCAATCCCGTTAAATGCGAAACTTTTCTGGTATACTTCCGGTGTCCGAATATAGTCGTCCAATATATCAATCTTTATGTCTCGGACATTCCGAGACTCCTCGTCATGTCCGTGATCTCATCCGGGACTCCGAACTACCTTCGGTACATCAATACTCATAAACTCATAATAACGATCGTCATCAAACGTTAAGCGTGCGGACCCTACGGGTTCAAGAACTATGTAGACATGACCGAGACTCATCTCCGGTCAAAAACCAATAGCGGAACCTGGATGTTCATATTGGCTCCTACATATTCTATGAAGATCTTTTATCGGTCAGAACCGCATAACAACATACGTTGTTCCTTTTGTCAACGGTATGTTACTTGCCCGAGATTCGATCGTCAGTATCTCTATACCTAGTTCAATCTCGTTACCGGCAAGTCTCTTTACTCGTTCTGTAACACATCATCTCGTGACTAACTCATTAGTCTTTTGCTTGCAAGGCTTATTGTGATGTGTGTTACCGAGAGGGCCCAGAGATACCTCTCCGACACTCGGAGTGACAAATCCTAATCTTGATCTATGCCAACACCACGAATACTTTCGGAGACACCTGTAGAGCATCTTTATGATCACCCAGTTACGTTGTGACGTTTGATAGCACACAAGGTGTTCCTACGGTATTCGGGAGTTGCATAATCTCATAGTCATAGGAACATGTATAAGTCATGAAGAAAGCAATAGCAGAAAACTAAACGATCATAGTGTTATGCTAACGGATGGGTCTTGTCCATCAAATCATTCTCCTAATGATGTGATCCCGTTGACCAAATGACAACTCATGTCTATGGTTAGGAAACATAACCATCTTTGATCAATGAGCTAGTCTAGTAGAGGCATACTAGGGACATACTGTTTTGTCTATGTATCCACACATGTACTAAGTTTCCGGTTAATACAATTCTAGCATGAATAAAAGACATTTATCATGATATAAGGAAATACAAATAACATCTTTATTATTGCCTCTAGGGCATATTTCCTTCAGTCTCCCACTTGAACTAGAGTCAATAATCTAGATTACAAAGTGATGATCCTCACACCCATGGAGTCCTGGTGTTGATCATGTTTTGCCCGTGGAAGAGGCTTAGTCAACGGGTCTGCAACATTCAGATCCGTATGTATTTTGCAAATCTCTATGTCTCCCTCCTTGACTAGATCGCGGATGGAATTGAATCGTCTTTTGATGTGCTTTGTTCTCTTGTGAAACCTGGATTCCTTCGCCAAGGCTATTGCTCCAGTGTTGTCACAAAAGATTTTCATTGGACCCGATGCACTAGGTATTACACCTAGATCGGATATGAACTCCTTCATCCAGACTCCTTCATTTGCTGCTTCTGAAGCAGCTATGTATTCCGCTTCACACGTAGATCCCGCCACGACGCTCTGCTTGGAACTACACCAACTGACAGCTCCACCGTTCAATAAAAATACATATCCGGTTTGTGACTTAGAGTCATCCGGATCAGTGTCAAAGCTAGAATTGACGTAACCGTTTACGACGAGCTCTTTGTCACCTCCATACACGAGAAACATATCCTTTGTCCTTTTCAGATACTTCAGGATGTTCTTGACCGCTGTCCAGTGATCCACTCCTGGATTACTTTGGTACCTCCCTACTAGACTTATAGCAAGGCACACATCAGGTCTGGTACACAGCATTGCATACATGATAGATCCTATGGCTGAGGCATAGGGAATGACTTTCATTTTCTCTCTATCTTCTGCAATGGTCGGGCATTGAGTCTTACTCAACTTCATACCTTGTAATACAGGCAAGAACCCTTTCTTTGACTGATCCATTTTGAACTTCTTCAAAATCTTATCAAGGTATGTGCTTTGTGAAAGTCCAATTAAGCGTCTTGATCTATCTCTATAAATCTTGATGCCTAATATATAAGCAGCTTCACCGAGGTCTTTCATTGAAAAACTTTTATTCAAGTATCCTTTTAAGCTATTCAGAAATTCTATATCATTTCCAATCAACAATATGTCATCTACATGTAATATTAGAAATGCTACAGAGCTCCCACTCACTTTCTTGTAAATACAGGCTTCAAAAGTCTGTATAAAACCATATGCTTTGATCACCTCATCAAAGCGTATATTCCAACTCCGAGATGCTTGCACCAGTCCATAGATGGATCGCTGGAGTTTGCATACTTTGTTAGTACCTTTTGGATCGACAAAACCTTCTGGTTGCATCATATACAACTCTTCTTTGAGATATCCATTCAGGAATGCAGTTTTGACATCCATTTGCCAGATTTCATAATCATAAAATGCGGCAATTGCTAACATGATTCGGACAGACTTAAGCATCGCTACAGGTGAGAAAGTCTCATCGTAGTCAACTCCTTGAACTTGTCGAAAACCTTTCGCAACAAGTCGAGCTTTGTAAACAGTAACATTACCGTCTGCGTCGGTCTTCCTCTTGAAGATCCATTTATTTTCGATGGCCTGCCGATCATCGGGCAAGTCAACCAAAGTCCATACTTTGTTCTCATACATGGATCCCATCTCAGATTTCATGGCTTCAAGCCATTTTGCGGAATCTGGGCTCATCATCGCTTCCTCATAGTTCGTAGGTTCATCATGGTCTAATAACATGATTTCCAGAACTGGGTTGCCGTACCACTCTGGTGCGGAACGTACTCTGGTTGATCTACGACGTTCAGCAGAAATTTGATCCGAAGTTTCATGATCATCATCATTAACTTCCTCACTGATTGGTGTAGGAATCACTGGAACAATTTTCTGTGATGTACTACTTTCCAATCCGGGAGAAGGTACAATTACCTCATCAAGTTCTACTTTCCTCCCACTCACTTCTTTCGAGAGAAACTCTTTCTCTAGAAAGGATCCATTCTTAGCAACGAATATCTTGCCTTCGGATCTGTGATAGAAGGTGTACCCAACAGTCTCTTTTGGGTGTCCTATGAAGACACATTTCTCCGACTTGGGTTCGAGCTTATCAGGTTGAAGCTTTTTTACATAAGCATCGCAGCCCCAAACTTTAAGAAACGACAACTTTGGTTTCTTGCCAAAGCATAGTTCATAAGGTGTCGTATCAACGGATTTAGATGGTGCCCTATTTAACGTGAATGCAGCTGTCTCTAAAGCATAACCCCAAAACGATAGTGGTAAATCGGTAAGAGACATCATAGATCGTACCATATCCAATAAAGTACGATTACGACGTTCAGACACACCATTACGCTGTGGTGTTCCGGGTGGCGTGAGTTGTGAAACTATTCCACATTGTTTCAAATGAAGACCAAACTCGTAACTCAAATATTCTCCTCCACGATCAGATCGTAGAAACTTTATTTTCTTGTTACGATGATTCTCTACTTCACTCTGAAATTCTTTGAACTTTTCAAATGTTTCAGACTTGTGCTTCATTAAGTAGATATACCCATATCTGCTTAAATCATCAGTGAAGGTCAGAAAATAATGATACCCGCCGCGAGCTTCAACACTCATTGGCCCACATACATCAGTATGTATGATTTCCAACAAATCTGTTGCTCGCTCCATAGTTCCGGAGAACGGAGTTTTAGTCATCTTGCCCATGAGGCATGGTTCGCAAGCATCAAGTGATTCATAATCAAGTGATTCCAAAAGTCCATCATTATGGAGTTTCTTCATGCGTTTTACACCAATATGACCTAAACGGCAGTGCCACAAATAAGTTGCACTATCATTATTAACCTTGCATCTTTTGGTTTCAATATTATGAATATGTGTATCACTACAATCGAGATCCAATAAGAATAGACCACTCTTCAAGGGTGCATGGCCATAAAAGATATTATTCATAAAAATAGAACAACCATTATTCTCTGATTTGAATGAATAACCGTATCGCAATAAACAAGATCCAGATATAATGTTCATGCTTAACGCTGGCACCAAATAACAATTATTTAGGTCTAATACTAATCCCGAAGGTAGATGTAGAGGTAGCGTGCCGACGGCGATCACATCGACTTTGGAACCATTTCCCACGCGCATCGTCACCTCGTCCTTAGCCAATCTTCGTTTAATCCGTAGTCCCTGTTTCGAGTTACAAATATTAGCAACCGAACCGGTATCAAATACCCAGGTACTACTACGAGCATTAGTAAGGTACACATCAATAACATGTATATCACATATACCTTTGTTCACCTTGCCATCCTTCTTATCCGCCAAATACTTGGGGCAGTTCCGCTTCCAGTGTCCAGTCCCCTTGCAGTAGAAGCACTCAGTTTCAGGCTTGGCTCCAGACTTGGGTTTCTTCGTGGAAGTAGCAACTGTTTTGCTATTCTTTTTGAAGTTCCCCTTCTTTCCCTTGCCCTTTTTCTTGAAACTAGTGGTCTTGTTAACCATCAACACTTGATGCTCCTTTTTGATTTCTACCTCCGCAGCTTTGAGCATAGCGAAGAGCTCGGGAATTGTCTTTTGCATCCCTTGCATGTTATAGTTCATCACAAAGCCTTTATAGCTTGGTGGCAGTGATTGAAGAACTCTATCAATAACACTATCCTCGTCAACTTTGCAACCAAGTTGAGTCATATGATTGTAGTACCCAGACATTCTGAGTAAGTGTTCACTGATAGAACTATTCTCCTCCATCTTGCAGCTGTAGAACTTATTGGAAATCTCATATTTCTCAATTCGGGCATTTGCTTGAAATATTAACTTCAACTCCTGGAACATCTCATATGGTCCATGACGTTCAAAACGTCGTTGAAGTCCCGGTTCTAAGCCGTAAAGCATGGCACACTGAACTATCGTGTAGTCATCAGACCACGACTGCCAGACGTTCAAAGCGTCTACATTAGCGGGAGGGGGCTTGTCACCTAGCGGTGCTTCAAGGACATAATTCTTCTGTGCAGCAATGAGGATAATCCTCAGGTTATGGACCCAGTCCGTGTAATTGCTACCATCATGTTTCAACTTAGCTTTCTCTAGGAATGCATTAAAATTCAAAGGAACGGTAGCACGGGCCATTGATCTACAACAACATAGATATGCAAAAACTATCAGGACTAAGTTCATGATAAATTAAAGTTCAATTTAATCATATTAATTTAAAGAACTCCCACTTAGATAGACATCCCTCCGGTCATCTAAATGATCACGTGATCCAAATCAACTAAACCATGTCCGATCATCACGTGAGATGGAGTAGTTTCAATGGTGAACATCTTATGTTGATCATATCTACTATATGATTCACGCTCGACCTTTCGGTCTCCAGTGTTCCGAGGCCATATCTGCATATGCTAGGCTCGTCAAGTTTAACCCAAGTATTCTGCGTGTGCAAAACTGGCTTACACCCGTTGTATTTGAACGTAGAGCTTATCACACCCGATCATCACGTGGTGTCTCGGCACGACGAACTTTCGCAACGGTGCATACTCAGGGAGAACACTTATACCTTGAAATTTAGTAAGGGATCATCTTATAATGCTACCGTCGTTCTAAGCAAAATAAGAAGCATAATAAGATAAACATCACATGCAATCAAAATATGTGACATGATATGGCCATCATCATCTTGTGCTTTTGATCTCCATCTCGAAAGCACCTTCATGATCACCTTCGTCACCGGCGTGACACCTTGATCTCCATCGTAGCATCGTTGTCGTCTCGCCAAGTATTGCTTCTACGACTATCGCTACCGCTTAGTGATAAAGTAAAGCAATTACATGGCGATGGCATTTCATACAATAAAGCGACAACCATATGGCTCCTGCCAGTTGCCGATAACATTACAAAACATGATCATCTCATACAAAACCGTATAACTCATCATGTCTTGACCATATCACATCACAACATGCCGTGCAAAAACAAGTTAGAAGTCTTCTACTTTGTTGTTGCAAGTTTTACGTGGCTTCTACGGGCTTTAGCAAGAACTGTTCTTACCTACGCATACAAAACCACAACGATGTTTCGTCAAGTATGTGCTGTTTTAGCCTTCACAAGGACCGGGCGTAGCCACACTTGATTCAGCTAAAGTGAGAGAGACAGACACCCGCCAATCACCTTTAAGCAACGAGTGCTCGTAACGGTGAAACCAGTCTCGCGTAAGCGTACGCGTAATGTCGGTCCGGGCCGCTTCATCTCACAATACCGTCGAAGCAAAGTATGACATGCTGGTAAGCAGTATGACTAGTATCGCCCACAACTCATTGTGTTCTACTCGTGCATATCATCTACGCATAGACCTGGCTCATGATGCCACTGTTGGGGAACGTAGTATTTTAAAATTTTCCTACGATCACGCAAGATCTATCTACCAGATGCATAGCAATGAGAGGGATGAGTGTGTCTACGTACCCTCGTAGACCGGAAGCGGAAGCATCAAGTGACGCGGTTGATGTAGTCGAACTTCTTCGTGATTCAACCGATCAAGCACCGAACGTACGGCACCTCCGTGTTCAGCACACGTTCAGCTTGATGACGTCCCACAAGCTCTTGATCCAGTTCAGCTTCACGGGAGAGTTTCGTCAGCACGACGGCGTGGTGACGGATATGATGTATTCACCGGCGCAGGGCTTCGCCTAAGCACCGCGACGGTATGACCGAGGTGTGTTTCTGTGGAGGGGGGGGGGCACCGCACACGGCTGGAACAATTCAACTTGTGTGTCTTTGGGTGCCCCCCTGCCCCCGTATATAAAGGAGCAAGGGGGGAGGCCGGCCGGCCCTTGTTTGGTGCGGCTAGGGGTGCAATCCTACTAGGAATAGGATTGCAATCCTATTCCTAGTAGGAACCACCAAAGAAGGAAGAGAGGGAATAGGAAAAGAAGAAGAGGTGGCGCCCCCCAACTCCTAGTCCAACTAGGAACCCTAGGTGGGGCGCCGGCCAGCCCTATGGGCTGCCTCTCTCTTTTCCATAAGGCCCACTATGGACCATCCCCCTTCGTAGGGGGTTCTGGTAACCCCCTCCGGCAATCCCGTTAAATCCGAAACTTTTCCGGTATACTTCCGGTGTCCGAATATAGTCGTCCAATATATCAATCTTTATGTCTCGGACATTCCGAGACTCCTCGTCATGTCCGTGATCTCATCCGGGACTCCGAACTACCTTCGGTACATCAATACTCATAAACTCATAATAACGATCGTCATCAAACGTTAAGCGTGCGGACCCTACGGGTTCGAGAACTATGTAGACATGACCGAGACTCATCTCCGGTCAATAACCAATAGCGGAACCTGGATGTTCATATTGGCTCCTACATATTCTACGAAGATCTTTTATCGGTCAGAACCGCATAACAACATACGTTGTTCCTTTTGTCAACGGTATGTTACTTGCCCGAGATTCGATCGTCAGTATCTCTATACCTAGTTCAATCTCGTTACCGGCAAGTCTCTTTACTCATTCCGTAACACATCATCTCGTGACTAACTCATTAGTCTTTTGCTTGCAAGGCTTATTGTGATGTGTGTTACCGAGAGGGCCCAGAGATACCTCTCCGACACTCGGAGTGACAAATCCTAATCTTGATCTATGCCAACACCACGAATACTTTCGGAGACACCTGTAGAGCATCTTTATGATCACCCAGTTACGTTGTGACGTTTGATAGCACACAAGGTGTTCCTACGGTATTCGGGAGTTGCATAATCTCATAGTCATAGGAACATGTATAAGTCATGAAGAAAGCAATAGCAGAAAACTAAACAATCATAGTGCTATGCTAACGGATGGGTCTTGTCCATCACATCATTCTCCTAATGATGTGATCCCGTTGATCAAATGACAACTCATGTCTATGGTTAGGAAACATAACCATCTTTGATCAATGAGCTAGTCTAGTAGAGGCATACTAGGGACATACTATTTTGTCTATGTATCCACACATGTACTAAGTTTCCGGTTAATACAATTCTAGCATGAATAAAAGACATTTATCATGATATAAGGAAATACAAATAACATCTTTATTATTGCCTCTAGGGCATATTTCCTTCATTATCTCCTCAAGCGAGAATTCCCACTCCACGCCCGACAGGTCTACGTGGTCCAGCTCAAGCTCATCCCAATTTAGTGCAGCCGACCTAGGTTGCTGCGAACCAAACATGTTTTGGAAGTAGTTGTGCGCATGCTGTCCCATCTCATCAGAGGCGCAGATCGGCCCCGAAGGTCCCTGTAGCAGGTGGACAGTGTTGCGCTTATGCCACGCATTAGCTTTCCTTTGGAATTTTTTTGTGTTGGCATCGCTGGCATTTAGCCACAACACTCTACTTTTCCGCCTTAGCTTTATTTTTAAAAGTACGGGCAGCCCCAAACTTCTTGATTTGAGCCGAAATATCAGCATCCTCTCCTCAGCGGTGAGTGTTCTATGGTGCTAGGCTGTGTCCAATTGCAGGGTGATCTCACTAACCATGAGCAGCTGTTGGTGAATGTCTCCAATTATTGATTTGCTCCAAGCTCTCATGTCCTTGATTAGTTGGTGAAGTTTGCAGTTGAGCTTGGTTATTGCAGAACAATTTCGAACAGGACGATTCCATGATTGAACCACGACCTCCTGGAATTCTTGAATGTGCTACCAATAAGCCTCGAAATGGAATCTTCTATTTGTCCTAATGATCATGTCACTGAGGAGAAGAAGAGGCCAATGATCTGAGATGGGAAAAAGTAGTTCCCAATCGATATTGCAAAAAGAGCGGTCTAATCTGACAAGGGTTTTCGAGTCTTGCTCATTGCTCCACGTGAAGCGGCGCCCAATCAGCGGGATCTCATGCAGGCTCGATCTGTTATGGGTGCGGCGGAATTTGTTCATCCAACTACGGTTGATTCTTCCATTGTTCTTGTCCTTGGGGTCTTTAATCAGGTTGAAATCACCAATTATCAACCATGGTTCAGTCATGGCCTGATGGATCAATGATAATTCATCAAGAAAGGTCTACCTCCGGCCGTCAGCGTGCGGACTATACACCATGGTCAATACCCAAGCCATCCCTCCTCCCTCTAGATTGAACATGGAAGTCACTGAGAAGTGTCTAACTGCAATGTTGCTGACTCTGAAACACTCAGATCACTAGCAAAGAAGGACCCCTCCCCTTGTTCCGTCGGCGTCAAGCACCGCATGCTCATCAAAATGCGAACCGACGATCTCACCTCAGTCCCTTGCCGAAGTGGCAGAGAGCTTGGACTCTTGGATACTTACGATGGAGCGACGAGCCCGATCATTCAGGCCCCTCACATTCCATTTGACTAAAGAAAGTTGTTCATTTATCAGGATACACTAAAGACATGCAGATATGCAGCAAGGCAATGTTGCCAAGATTGGAGTGACAGTTCGCTCGACGCCTCTCCGGCCATGCACGCACAAGTTCATTTGGTCACTAATCATGGGAAACTAAACAGACATGCAGATAAGAGCGCACACGAAAGCACTGCATCGCCCGGGCGGCGAGCTCGTCCAGGATGGCCTGGAGCTCGTCATCCGGAAGGCGCAGCTGTGCCGGGGAGGTGAGACCAGCTATCTCAGCCAGCTTCACCACATTTTTCGGGGGCATCGGTGTGAGGAAGAAGTGGATGTTTTGGAGCAGCATGTTGTCATTGAAGTCTTCTACCTTCCCAATGAACCCGAGCTTGACACTGATCGCCGCCTGCGAGCGCCTAGAGAAGGAGAAGTTGTAGCAATGCCGAGATAGGCGTGCACGCTGGCCTGGGTGAGCACCGGCTACATGCAGGCCTTCGAGGCACCAAGGCCGAAGACCACCTCTGGGCTGGTGGCCCACCTTGGGAACCAGCTCATGCTGTTGAGCTGGATCGATCCCCAGGCGGGCAGCAGTAGGGGCCACCGGGCAGTGTTGGAGTCGTCTCCTAGCCTTCCCGCAGGGTGGTGGTCTCCCAGCCTCCTTGGGGTATCATGGAAGATGGGCCAGGCAGACCCCACCCCCAGGTTCATAGGTCCCAGGGAAGGAGGCAGAGGAGGCAGGTCATGGGTGCTCTGCATGGTCGGGTTAAAGTAGGAGGCAACGCGTGCAGCCGTGATGGAGGTTGCGTCCTGTATGGTCGGGGCCGGCTCAGTCAAGTGGCCAAAAGGCTGGTCCTGCTGCTGCATGGAGCACGACTGTCTTAACGAGGGGAGGACCGGTGAGAGGCTAGCCAGCATTGGTCCCCAAGGCTCCGTGCCCGCCGGCGCCAGAGCTCTGGGGCGGCAGAGTGGCCATAACAGGCCAATCGTTAGCATTGCGCATGGTTGTCGGGGTGACTGCAGCACTTTGTGCATCACTTCTGGTATCTTCATCAGCCGGCTGGTCTGCTTGTATCTCTGGCCCATGCACTGACTGGTCGGGTAGAACCTCCAAGGATGGGGTCACGAGCACACAAACACGCTCCCACTTGTGGGGCCTGTACTCTGTACCCGAAGCAGCCCTGGCCCTACCATCGGAGGTCGTCTGATGCCGAGTCTCCACCGGGTCATCGACCAGTCCGGCATCCGCATCGCGGCGCCTGTGTCGACGGGGTTGCGGGTCGTACATCGATGTGTCTCTGCACTGCGCCTGCTTGCGCATCCCTCTCCAGAATCTCTTGCGCCCCCCTCGCGTCCATGCTGTCCCCAGCACCTGCTCCCTCCTTCGTCTGGATCCTCGCCGTGACGATGACTGGCGTTGATGGAGCCAGCCGAGGCCACCGGGCGCCCCCCACGCTTGCCATCCTTGATGCCCATGCACCAGTCCTCATGCTTGTAGATCCTTGGCCGCTCCCCAAACACACCATCAGGAAGTGGTGTGTAGTCCTTGACCTCGTCCAGTTGGATGAGCACCGAAAATGCGGCCCCTCCTTGCCTTGCTCCATGGGAGTTCCTTCAGGCAGCGATCCTCTCAACCGCGGTGCGTTCGACCTGTTGATCACATTGACTTCGGAGGTGCGCGGGATCCTATCAGGATCCCAAGCCCACACCCAAGCGAAGAGCGTGGTGCGGTTTGTCTTGGTCAGGGATTTGCGCTCGATGAGGTCAATCCACTGGTACGCGTCGGTGCTCTATAAACGGTTTTAAACCCCTTTCCGCGACGACATTTGAAACCGTCGCCAAGTGAGTGTGGGCGATAGGGGGGGTACTTCCCACACGACCTAGAAACCATCGGGGGTAGGGCCCCTACAGTACTCCTACTCGTTTCTGCTCGCATTGCCAACGCAGTCGGTATTCTGTGGTGCTACGTTTACGATGCGTGACCCATCACAAACGGTTCCCTATTATAGAACGAGTATGATGTGCAGCCCATCACAAACGGTTCACCGTTAAGAAGATTAGCTAATCATCGCACGAGTGTCGGACAGGATTACGAAACGTCGGACCATCGTAACATCGTCGTACACGACAACTATTGCACACGCTATTCTATGGTGCAACATTTATGATGCATACTTCATCAGAAACAGTTCATGGTTGCGAATCGTGTACGATAAGGCAACTAACACAAACGTTTAGTTTTCCCGCACCGTTTGTGATATTGTCTGACATCGCACATGCTTTGCAAACGGCAACTGTGTGCATGCTTGCACACGTTTCCTCTCTGTGAACCATCTCGGATTATGGTGCATATCGCAAACGTTTGTGTTTTACCAACTGTCTGTGTCGTAACAACCTGGAGAGCGTAAATTCACCATAATTTAATTGCTGCATTTCCAAATTGTACCGGATTTGGATTTTAATTTGAATGTATGCTACAACTTTATTCATATCCATCAGGTTCAAACAACCAATGCATTATTCGATCCATAGGTACATATGTTCAAGGATTACATAAGAACCAAATAAAGAATGATGAACCATAGTTGTATATATGTACTATTAAATACGGTAAAGAAAGAGGCCAAATATATTCTAGTTGCTGAACAAGGTGAAGCGGAATGCCAATATTGTGCCCTCCTCCATGCAGAAGGCACGCATGACTCTAGTCCAACCCCTTGTGTCACGGTCTTCATGAAAACATCTAGGTAATCATCGTGTTCTGGTAGAAATACTTTAACCTTTGCATGCCCACCAATCATGTAGTTTGAGAGGTAATCTTGAGTAAACTGCTTTGGCAATCACTGCAAAGGAAAAGATTCAGACATTGTCATCTAACACAACTCATTATGGGCAGTAAAAAGAAGGCTGCAGAGGTCTTACTTACCATCATGCAGTTCGCTGTTGTCTTGGATAAAGTGTAAACAAATAGTTTAATTGCCATCTTTGGACCCATTTTACTAACAATCTTTATCAGCTTCCTCACTTGATGTTGGTTCATCGATATCTCATTGCCCCATACGCAGAAAGGGTCGAAACATGGATCTTTACCAATGACATATGTACCTAAAAGCACCAAGTTAATATTAGAAGCTAAACAACAATTGCACAAATGATGTAGTACACCACTCTTTTATAATATGTCTATATACATCTATATGTGGTAGTCCATTTGAAATATCTAAAAAGACAAATATTTAGGAATGGAGGGAGTATCTTATAACATCCAATATACTCACATATTAGATGAATTAACATCTTATATTATGGTCTGGAAGGAGTCTAGTTCATTCTTACAAATTATTGGCTGATTAACTGCTGTTGTATCCATGGGTTACAGTTAGTTTGAGCTAGTTCGGGCTCAAATAGCCCTAAAGTATATCTAAACATGAGGGGTGTGTTGTTGCTCTTACTATTGCTGCTCTTCTACGTATATCTAGACATCATTAGAACATTAATGTAACACTCTTCCTTGTTGCTATGTAGCCTAGAATTGCATATTTAGACATTACGTACAATGCATGTTGCTATGTAGCCTCAGATATATTACATATGGCCCTAGTTAACCTAACGAAAATGGGTTGCAGATATATTCAGTTAAAAGTCCGATTCACCGATTAGTCCCTTATCAGCCGTCGGCCTATATGGCACCAACTACCGATATCCTGAACAGTGAGAAGATATAAGCCATGGGATGAAACTAACCTCGATGGAAACCAGCAGTCGTTTACAAAATTGTCCTACCTAGGTACATCGAGAAGCATCGTAAGCACAACAGGCTAAACATCAACAAAAATTATGCATGGCAGACAAAATAATCTCCAAAAGATAGCTTCAGTGTGCAGGTTTAAGCACGCTAGTAAAGCAAAACAAGTGGAAAGGTGTTCTAACTGCAACAGGCCTAACATTTAACAACAAGCAAACATAGTCATTCAAACTGGTATTGTGCCGGTCTAAGTACACTGGTTATGGTTAAATAAAAATGAAAAGGCGTGTTAACTACAAGATGCAGCAACCAAATGTAGTCATTCATAGTGGTATTGTTGAAACTGGTACTGATGAAATTGAACTGCACAGTCCATACTTGCACATATAGAACATCACGTTGTGAATAACTGGAATAAACAAGGCATACTACGAACAACCAAAGATAGCATTTGAAACTGAACATATGCTAACTACAAACAACCGAATAATCAAAAAACTTTAAAAGAGGCATATGCTAGCTATAATAGGCTTAACAACAAGCAAATATATGCATTACTATCGGTATGTTTAAAACTGGATTGATGAAATGTACTGCACAATAAATAATTGCACATATAGAGCATCACATTATGAATAACTGAAATAAACAAGGCATACTGCGAACAACCAGATATAGCAATTAAAACTGGACATATTCTCATTACACTACAAAAGGGACTCGACAAAACAAATCATGGGTTTCCCCCTGTGAAGAGGCACGACAAAAAAAATCATGGGTTTCCTCACTTGTCACAGATGGGCTCGTTCCCGTGGGAACAACACGGACTCTGGATGCGCTCCATGTTGTCACAGATGGTCTCCTTCCCCTTGGAAGAGCACGACTGTAGGGTGCCCTCCTTGATGTCGGAGATGGGCGCTTTCCCCTTGGAAGAGCAGATGGGCTCTTTCGCCTTGGAAGAGCCAGAGAGGGTGCCCTCCTCGTGGTCGACGTCGATGAGGTCTGACTTGGAAGCTGTGGATACCAAGCCAGCATCACAGAACGTGTCCTTCAGAAATGGCAAAAGGGGCTCGATGGCGATGTAGAATGGCAAATTGTTGACAATGAGCCAGAGGAGATCAGCGACAGGGCCATGGATGAGATCGACGGCGGTTGAACCCGAGGGGTTGGGGTGGGCCACTTAACCTGTGACACATCCCGCCTTAGGTCGTAGCTGTCGATGACCTCGATGTCGTAGCCGGCGGCTGAGACATGCCTGCATACTCTAGCCGGCTGCTTGAGTGCCTGCCGCCAATAATGGTCGTCAGCTTCCTAGGCGACGTCGGGCGAAGAGACCGCTATACACCTCTTTTGGGCCAATCGCTCCTCGAGCTCCACGGGAAGCGTAGCCAGGCTTAGGCTGCGACGCTCTGGAGTGGGGATGGGGATCTGTGGGAAAGGGGGCATTTGGCAGGCGTCATCTAAGAATCTCACGGCGGCCTGGGTATGGAGATCGGTGGGTAAGCTGCACGAGCAAACCGGCAGATGTTGACAATGGAGGCCTTGCGGCGGTTGCGGCAGCAGCGGCGGGGATCTTGCTAGGGTTTCGAGCGAGGGAGTGTGTGTACGTGTTTGTGTGTGTGTGTGTGTGTGTGT